>AFBI03000074.1:59485-105668 GCA_000230595.3 Edhazardia aedis USNM 41457
TATACATGTTAAAATTTACAAAGTTTTAGAGAAGAATATACATGTTAACGAATTTTTTTCTGAATTTCAATATCTTTAATCATACCTACGTGTGCGCTATAATTTAGAAGTAGCTACAATCTGACAGATGATTTGAGAGGACAAAACATACAGAAGAATCAATTGTATATCTTACTAAACTCGCACAGATGATAAAAACAATAAACAAAACCTCACACATACTATTCTTTTAAAAACTTTCCTTATTTACTCTTCTTAAAAATACTGTCCGTTAACCAGCGGAGTAGAGCTGTTATAAAAATCGTAGATAAGTTAGTACAGCAAACACTGTAAGAAACCATATTCAATAAAATAATATGAAAGTTATTTTATATTTTATTTAATTTTATAGACATAAAATATGTCATCTTTTCAGGCAAAAAGTGTGTTTACAGGACCCCGATTATAAAAATTTTTTTATCTAAAAGAACTAAATTCTTTATTATACACGTTTTTCTTGTCTTATCAAATAAAATCATACCTATTTAGATATGTTATAGAATTTTTTACTTTAATATTTGCCATTTCAGTTCTAAAATAAATTATTATATGTATATTTTCTACCAAATAATGCTTCTAGAGATTTAATATGGTATTTGTATTTCCTGTAACAGCATCATTTTTTGATAATGAACACATATTTGTATACGTCATATAATTTATCATGTTTATAAACATTTCAAGTATATTGTTTAAAAAATAATACATTTTTAATATAAAATTATTACCCATATTTCATCAAGGTTTTAATTGTTAGTTTTTTTCGCAAAATTGTTCGTTACTGTTGAGTATCAATGGAATACTCTTGATGTGATTTTTGAAAGTCAAATATTTTATAAATTATAAAGGTATGTTTTAATAGATAAGGAACTAAAAATTACATTTTCGAAAAGACAATATTTATTTCAATTGTTTTTATGTAGGAGAAATAAATTTATTAATTTGATTTGTTTAAAACGTTAACGAAAGATTGAATGCAAATCTACTCGATTGACAGTAACATATTTAAGGTGTATTTATTTTTAAATAATGGTGAAAAAGAAGAAAAAAGAAAAAAAAAATACAGAATGTGGCTTCGCCTTACAACTGATACGAAAATATTTTATAATATTACTAACTTTGATATGAATATCACACTTAAGTTATAAATAAATGAGTTGTTCATTACATTAGAATTACATAGATAAAAAATTAATCTCCTTACATATAAATGCAATATTTAAATAATTTGGACTAACTGAAATTAGTTTTGTACAATTATAATTAAAATATTTTATTATTTTATACATTTAAATTAGTGAATTTTTTAGTGCAAAAAAGATCACAATAAACTATTTAAAATTTAAAAAAGAATAAAAAAATGATTAATAATAATTTTTATACAAAAATCAAGTATTAGTAGTTTAGATAAAAATAATAGTAGAAATTTTAATATTAATAGTAGTAGTAATCAAATAATATATCAGCATTATAAAAAATATAAAATTAAAAAACAATTAATATTTATAATATCATTTTGAATCCATCATATTTCTTTCTATGGTGTTATTAAAAATTCTACTTATGACTTTTAATAATATTTTAGAAATTTATGAAACATAAATAATTAGTTTTTACTATGAATTGAAACATTTTTTTTACACATTTGATTTGTTTATCATTTTTTATTAGTTTATCATAATATATTTTATAAAAACTATTCAAAGTATAGAAATACATAAGAATTTTTCTTGATGTAATCTAAAAAAACAGCAATAAAAAATATTTCATTCTATCTTTATAAAATTTGTATTTTTATATATATTATAATCAATTTAAGAAAATATAATAAAAAGATCTAAAACATTAAAATGTTTGTGAAAAGAAAAGTTATAATTACTGTAGATTTAGAATATTTAAATTTTTGGTAAGCATTGAAATTTTAATAATTGAAAAAACAAAAAAATAATATTATAAGTTTGTAGAAGAAAAATAAATTTAGATTCTAAAATATGGTTTTTGAAAATTCTATTCGAAATTTAACAAAAGAATCTTAAAATTTGTAATTTTGTTCTAATATTATGTTTTTAGTACATTTGATACAAAAAATTTAACTTTTAGTTTATGCATTATATTCGTTTTTGTTAAACTATTTATTTATGCCAAAGAATTTATTTAATAATATTTAATTATGCAAATTTGTTGACTGCATATAATTCAATCATAAAAAATAGTGTAGATTTTAATTAAATACACAACATTTCATTTTTTTAAAAAATTTTTGATAGCGAAATAGACAAAGCGATCAACTTTATTGTTTTTTTGTATATACGTGTACTGTGCCATATAAAAAGATATATAATATAATTGCATTTTGCATTTATTGTATTACTTTTATTATAAAAAATCAATATAAAGACATTTGCAAACTAAAAACCCCAGTCACATAAAAATCATACAAGAACTGCATACACAGAGAACACATAATGTCAAGAAATGCATGGAAAACTTCACAAAAAAGACAATTACAAAAAAATCAAGTAATTACATTATTATTATAGAAGACTATTTTTTGTTAGGATTTTGAATTTTTTAAAACTATATATATTTGTAACAAAGGAACAATAAAATAAAGAAATAACTTTTTTGAATTACTATTACGGTATTCTGCACAGGACTAACGCGGGAACGGTACAAAACTGAAAGAAAATTTGGTTACGACGAATTCTTTTTAATAAATCATCTCGTGGCTAGTCGAAGGCATGGTTTTTTCGTCTGCCAGTGTGTCTCCTGTGAATCTAATTGTCTTATAATAATGCATGGGTACAAGAAACTACCTATATTTTTTAAGCTTAGGCGATTTTAGGGATTTCATTGGCCAGTTACTATCCGCATGCATTACCCTTCTTATTGGAAAGTTACAAGCACACAGAGAGATGTTGCTGTGTGACTAATACAGCACTATGTTTTAAGTTATTAAATAGATATTTTTTCTATGAAAATGTTTTTTTATGCGCAATTGAAGTTTTTAAATTAGAAATTAGTCACAATCAAGCTATTAATTTAGGAAAAAAATATTATTTTTTGCTGACACATTTTCCGCAATAAAATAATATTTAAAGAAAAAAAAATTGCGTATGTTTTTCAATTTTATGTTCAAATTTAAACTGTAGTCTTTATTTATTTGGAAAATACTAAAATAAATACCAATAATAACATTAGAATGCCTAATGTAGTTTCATAGAATGAAAAAAAAAATTTTTTGTGCATTTTAGATACAAAAAAATAAACTATTATTTACTATATACATTTTCTTATTCCTTTAAAAAATAGAAAGGATTAATATAAACTACAAAAAAACAAATATTAGGATAAAGTGTTAACAATCAAGATCAGAAGCCACAAAAAATTTTTATTTAGTATTTATTAACGACATAAAATCGTTAAGCACTATATGCACAAAAAGTTGGTTATATTTTTACAAAAAAATTCATACATGCCGCTTTTTGTCTAACAACTTATTATTCAAATATAAATTGTAATTTAATTTATGGAGGTTTCAATAAAAAAAAAACATTCTTTTTTTTATATTTATGCTAATTATGCTTATCTCTGATTTTTTAATGTTCTAAGCGTCGCTATATAATTTTTTAGAACAAAAATATAAATAACAAATAAATTTTAACGTTAAAGATTTTACGAATATATTTTAAATATATTCAAACATTCTTTCTGAATATAATATGTTTGTAACATTTTGAATAAGAAAAAAAATATCTCGCAGAACATATCAGTGATTTGTTATTATATTTGAAAAAGAGTGAGGTTTTAAATTTTTATATATATAATAAAATTAATATTGCAGTTATTTCAAAAGAATTGATTGTGTATTGTCATGATTTTCTTTTAAGGTTTTATTAGAACTAAAACTATATTTTAGTATTATTTATACTATATTATTTTGTGAAGACTTTTGTAATTTTTTATCATGTGAGTAAAATCTGCAAATTGCGTCCAAAAACATAAATTATTTTTTGTATGTATGCTTATGTAAAGATCTAGTAATGTAATGATAAAATTTCAATATTTAAATTATAAAAATCTGAATTTTTTTTAAAGGGTTTTCTTACGGCTAAAATATATCAACACCACGTTTGTATTTTCTCTTTTGTTACTATACTTTATTATATAAAAAGCTTTCAAAATCATATATGTTGCGTAATAATGAGTTATCAATTGAATCATGCTGCTACTTTTAAGTGCAAACATATAATTAATGGTATCATGTAAACATATTAGTTACTTATCTTATTTTTTCTATTGTTTTTAAATGTGTAAACCATGGTTTTTGCAATTTTGCAAGTTTATAGCAAAGTTCAATAAACTAAAAAAATCATTACGTATGAAACATGAAAATCAGATTTTTCTTGCTTTGTAAAATATTTTTTTATTATGATTTTATGTTTATAGTCATGTTTATATGATTATGCATTTTTTATCGTTTTTGCATTTAATTTGTTTAATTGCGATGAATTGCATTATTTAAACATTAAAAATAAAGGATTACTAATATCAACGTATGTATGTACAACTCAATTAAAAAATTCGCAAATTGTATTTTTGGATTAAGAAAATTGAATTTTTGACTTTAAAATACATAAAATGGAAAGATCTAGAATGAAAAATATTATAAAGAATGTTCAAAGAAATACAGTAAAAATATACATATTAAACATTAACAGTTTTTTTATTATCTTTCTCATTTAGAATTCTGCACATTTCTTATATTTTAGGGCTAGAAATGAAATTTACCTAACTAACAAAAAAACAGCAAAGAGTAGTATACGATAACACAAAATGACTTTGTAATTATACAACTTATGTATATTTTCACCCGTGGATTAATGTAAATTGTAGTTAAAATGTGTAAAAAAAATTTTAGGAAAACATCGCGTTTATTCAGCTGATTTATTGTTAATAATTTTAGTGCTTAATTGATAATGTAATCAATCTTTGAAATTTTAAAAGTATAATAAAAGTCAGATTAAATGTTATTTTTAAATTGCGCATAATATCAAATAAAAAAAACTAACATACAGTTCTTTATAATTGCATCTTTTTTACGTATTTTAAATAGAAATATTATAAAATACAGAAATGTTTTTTCGATTACAAATAGAGTATTTATTCTATACTTTTTGTGGTATTTTTTTAGAATGTTTTTAACTGTATATTTTTTTCTATACTAATAAAGAATATAAATGTAATACTGAAAAAGCAGTTAAATAATTATTAAAAATTGAAAACCCATATTTCTTTGTTTTTCAATAACAAATATGAATATTAGAATTACGTAATATCTAATGATCTTTCATATATATGCAATTTTTACATTTTCTAATTATATAAATATATGTATGATATTTTGTGTTTAACTTGAGGGTATCAATATATTTTGTTGTTAATTGCAACTCATAATTCATGATATTAACTTAAAATATTTGATAAAAATTTTAAGCATAAATATTATTAAAAAAATAAAATTTTGCATTTTATTGAAAATTGTTCTATTAAATCAATTTAACAATGGAATAGCTACTTGAAAGGAAAATTTTTTGTGGATTTTGAAAACAGGATAACCAGCAGAGAGCAAGTAAAAAATTTGGACTACCCCCATCACTGCTTATCTTAGAAGAATACTTTAGAAATAGTTTCATCCAAAGTTTCCCACTATAATATATATTTCAAAGTTGATTTTAAGACGAAATAAATTGTTCATATTAATTGTTTGTATTTATGTACATTTATAAATATTGGTAAAACAAACATAAAAAATGTTACAAATTTTCAAAAAAATGTAATTAAAATTTTATTGATGTTTGAATTCAAAAATGTTAAAAACATCAAAAACAACATATTATCACATATATAAATGAAAAAAAATTTGCAAAAAATCATATAATGTTTATGTGTTTAAAGTACATCTTTATTGTATGAATCATAAGTGATATCTTATTTGTTTCGTTATTTATGTACGTTTAAAAAAAAATAAAAAAATGTTTGTTTAATATAAAAATTTAAGAGCAAACATAAAAAATATTGAACTTAAGTTAGCATATCTAATCAAAAAAACTTAAATAAAATTTTTTTTAATGTATATATTTTTTCCTGTTTTATATGCTTCTAAAAGAAATCCATCTAATTCATTTGTTAAAAGTAAAAAAAAAAAAGAGTAATACGTTTTTATTGTTGCTTTTACCAATGGAAATTTGCTAATTATCTTTTTGATTTATTGTATATATTTAACACATAAACATTACGCAAAGTCGCTTAGATCATTTGTAATAAATCTTTAGTTCGATTGAAAATTAAAAATTTTTTACTTTTAAATTTTTATTTTGTCATTTTTATAACTTAATACAGGCAGCTTCTAGTGGTTTACAAAATGTGTTGTTTGATTTGCGTTCTATATCAATCCAAAAAAAAAACAAAAATTAAAACGGTTAGATTATCTAATTATATAAAGTTCTAAAAAAGTTCAAAAAGGATAAATTTTTTTCATAAGTTTGAATTTTTTAGTGATTGGTAACAGGATAAAGCACTCAACAATCTTTAAAAGTAGATTTGACAAAAATTTAATGAAGAAAACTAAGATTACCAAAACAAATATAATAAGAATTATATCTTATTCTAATACACAAATCGTAATATAAAGAATTTAGAAAAACATTTTCAAGCATTTTATTTCTACTAGTATATGATTAAATAGGTTTTTTTCAACGAATAAGAGAAATACAAAAAGCAATTATAAAATATAAATTGTTTTTTTAAAATAAGAATTACTAGTCGAATTCCCGTAAGGAATTATATTTCTCAGTAAAATCACGTTTAAAAAATTGCCCATAATCTTTTTTTCTCAAGGGTCTTGTCTTTGATTAAGTGTGTGAAATTATCTTCTTTTGAATTTCAGATTTTTTATTTATAGATTTTCCACTTGGTCAAAAAAATTTCTTCAATGCGTATATTACCAACTTATCAAACTAACAAGAACTTTAGAATTGCAGAATATAGTTTTTTTGACTAAAAAATTTTTATGCAACTAATTTTTTGCAAAATTAGACTGTGAATAAAATATTAGTTCGAAAATTATTCTCAATGACTAAATGTTTATTACATAAAAAAATAATGGTTTGATTCGATCGAAAAAAACATTTACTTTCACTGAATGAACAAAATTTTGTCTGTGTATTACTTTTTTTATATTATTATCGTTTTGATATATCATTTTATAATAATGCAACAGTATTGAGCATAATGCATAGCTCAAGAGAAGGGCTTGAATTCACAAAAAGTGAACCGAGAATAAGACTAGTTTATAAAACTGATAAGCCAATCTCCGATTACATAAAAGTCATGACAATTTTTTAAGTCTGCAAATGCTTAGAATTCATAGAATCGTTTAAAAGACTATTAATTGTGGTTTTCATGCCAAGAATGCCTTCATTAAAAAATATCCTTAAAAAAGACTATTTTTTCCTTTTCTACTTAATTATTTAACCACTCAAGATTTCTATATTATACTTAACTTGCGAAATATGTTATTAATATGTTCTTCAAGTTCTTTTAAAATAAATTTTCATTCTATAAAATTTTTTTGCGTTTTAAACTATATTTAGTCTAATCAGTGTATATTTTGTATATTTGAGGCAAGAATGAAATATTTTCATACAATTAACCTTTTTTTAGGCAATAAGTTTGTTTTTAGTCTTA
Organism: Edhazardia aedis USNM 41457; assembly: GCA_000230595.3. Lineage (NCBI taxonomy): Eukaryota > Fungi > Microsporidia > Culicosporidae > Edhazardia > Edhazardia aedis. Next base: position 67,274 of record AFBI03000074.1, read on the forward strand.
AATGTATATAAAAGAAGACTTACTTTAAATTTTTTTTGTTTGTTTTGTTTCGAGTTGATGTTTTTGCGTTTTAATCTACACCTAATTTATTTTCCTTTATGTTTAAGCGGTATACATCGCATATTCATTTATTTTTCAAATTTAATCAATAATAGATTTGGTATTAATTCTATTATTATATGTTTAATTTATATTATTTGTAAATTTATTATTTTAAAATTGAAAGAATTTATTTTGAACATTTTATGTAAAAAACAATGAATGCTTTCATAGTTAAAGATTAACTTTTATATTGCATTTTATTTATGGTAATTATTTCAAATAGTGTTGAATTCTGTCAAACCAGTTCGAATTCTATTAAAACTGGTTCAATATCAATTTAAAATGAATTACCAACAAAGCGAACATTAAAATTAATTTTACGCCTTAAATATTAGCATACAACTGTTTTTTTATTATAATAAGATCAAAACAAAAAAAAAGTGTTGAAAAAAAACAGTCAGCCACAACAAATTTTTAAAAAATTTATATTTTGAATGTGATACAACACTGTGATTTTTCTAAGTTATTTTTTAAAAAATACCATAGATATTTTACTTGTCAAGATTCATTTGTGTAAATGAATTTCAGCATCTTAAAATGTTTTCATTATAATAAATGAAAAATTTAGTTAAAGAAGTACTAAAATTGAAAATTATACTATATTATTGGTAATATAATTAAATTATTATTAAATACTGTAACTTTAGTAATTTACTACAATGAGCTTATATTGAAAAAAAAATAAAAAAAATAATAATTAAAAAACTTTTTAATCACAGTTCACAACATAAAAATCACAGATGTAAAATTCACCATACAAAAATAATTTTGATTTTTTATCTAGGTATTCAATGTATTTAAAAGCATTTATTAGAAGTTATTTTGTTATTTTTCGAGATGATTATAATGAAAGAAAATTATTAAAATTGGATTTATAACTATGATAAAACTGCATCTTATCTTTTTGTTATATGCGCATTAACAGGCGAATCATCTACGATTAATTATTCGTGGTATCTGATCTCGTCCATACAGAATTTTATATTTCTGGGTTTTGGGGCATTCTTAATTACAAACTTTTTCGGACTTTTTTTAGTGATCGTTTTTTTTTTATTATTAAAGTTTTTTTTGCAAAATATTAATTTACCTAACTTTTTATACTTTTTTGTACAGAAACCTTTATTATCACATCCAAATAATTAGAAATAAGTCAAAAATATTGTAAAATATTTTTTTCACTTTTTTTGGTATTAAAAATATAATGGTGCAAATGAAAAAAGAACGAATCAAAAAAAATTTTTAACTTTTAGAAAGTTTGACAGAAATATATTTGAAATTTTTCTGAAAAAGAGTAAATTTGTGTTTTCTTATTTTTTTCTAAAATTTGAATTTTTTATTCTAAATTTATACTGTAATATTTTTGCTCATTATGAATTTCAAAACATGAAATTAATCAAAAATAATATTAGAAATCGGGAAGATACACATGTATATTTTTATGAACATTATGTGTCAAATTTATATAAAGTGATTTTAATAGTCGATAAAAAAAAGGTACAATACATTATTTGTAAGTAGTTTTTTTCAATGAAATATTTGACGAGAAAAATGCAAGAATGTAATTTTATTTTGGTCTTATAAATAAATGCTGTTTTACATTAAATTTTATAGATAATTGCGATTTTACCTAATTATATAACCATCAAAGTAGTAATCTAGCATATCATACGTAACTGTTGTCATCTTGCTTTGACGGAGAAACGAAATAATGTTTTAAAGAAATTCAGAAGAATGAAAACAAAGAGTTGTTGAAAAAATAACAACCAAAAATACGAGTAAAACTATAACAAAAGGTTTGTTTGTAACTATTTTTTTGCTCGAATTCCCCTTTGTTTTATATTAGATCTTTTCCTTGATCATTTTTTTATTCTCTCCTCTAAGGATATTATATATGAAAGTTATATTTTACCTGCAGATGTCAAAAAAAGAAAGAAATAAACTTTGTTTCTTTGAAGGGTTTTATTTTATACTATCTTTGTTTCTTAAAATATTATTCAAGGCAAATTTCATCGCAAACTACGAATATAATCATCATTTTGAAATTAATTACGCTTCATTTGATGATCTATATGTGACCATTAGGGTTTTTCTGACGAAGAATAAATTTTTCTAAAAATATATGAATTAAAAAATATGGTTTATCTACTTATCAAAGTAGCACTTATGAATTTATAAACATTTTAGAAGCAATCAAGAAATAGAAAAAAAACTAAGATTATAGGTTAAAATACAGATAAACAGTTTGTAAACTGTTGGATTTACCTAATTACTATGTAAAAAAAATATACAATTTAACATCCTATAATAATTTTTCGTGTATAACATCATTGTATGCGATCAAGTCATTTATTTGCAATATGCGCCAAAAATTTATAAAAAACAAATAATACAAGTAATTTTAAGAGAATTTTCAAATTTTGGTATATAAAATGAAACATCTTTTTATTAGTAAGATGTGAATATTATGCTGTGAAATTAGAAATTTTAAAATTTCCCTTCTTTTTAAAGTTTCAGAAATTCTAATAGGAAAATATATTGACAGATGCTAAATCGATTTTTTGAGACTTACAATGATAGTTTTTAAAATAGATATATTTTAAAAAAATTAATAACTGTAATTTAGCGCATGCTAATTGGGTAGTAAAGGTGTAAAAATATATTTTAAAAGTAGTCATATTAGAAATAATATAAAATAATATAAAAATTTAAAAATTTTACTGTTGGATTAAAGTAGTTTTCATACTAATAAATTAATTGATTGTTTATTTATTGGTCAGTATTCTGATAAGAGAGTATTTTGTATTTTTGACAATTTTGATTTTATTACTATTTATTATCGATAATATTGTTATTTATCAATCTATTTGATATCTTTGACAAATTTGTAAATGAAATTATTAATTGAACAATTTTTTATTATCAATTTTATTTTGATTGCTGACGGGTGCAGAAAGTTATTGATTAGAGTCTGATGACTTTATCAATATTTAAGGGGTTTATTGGTGCAATTATATAGATATTGTCTATAAATAGACAATAGAATAAATAAATATGCCTTTTAGAAAACATCATTTTTATTTTAAATTTTGATCAGAAGCAATTATCCAGCAGTTACAATTTTTTTGGTATCGTATTCCAAAATGAAAATATTGATTTTATGATTGATTTTCGATTTTTAATAATTTCTTAAGTATAAGGAAAATAATATTTACACAATGAAAAACTAAAATTTTCATTGATATAGAAACTATCAAACAAAATAAATTTAATATTATTTATGGTAGAATAACAACCCAAGCAATCTAATTTTAAAATATTTTGGAAAAAATACATTAGATATTATTTTAGTCTTAAATGTATATAAGAGTTTATTTTTAACAATTCGCACAGAAAAATCACTTTTTAATATTTTCATAGTGTCTATTTTTACAGACATATATTCAATGTTTCGATAAAATCGAGTTTTCTAATTTGGTTCATTTGTTTTTGTTGAGCGATTCAATAATTTACCTTCAGAAAATCTCTTTTATTGTTTAGAAAAAAAAAATATCTACATTTATTATAAAGCTTCTATCCTATAGAAAATAATAACTTCGGATCAGCACACCGGATTTTTCTGTACTAAAAAACCCTAGATTTCATCATCCACTTCATTCAAAGTGGTTTCTGTCTCTGGGGAAAAATTTTCCACTCAATGCGCATCTCTTTCAGAACCAAAAAACTACAAGCATCTTTGCAGCAATGTATTGGGGTCCACCCCTATCATACGCGTTCGCGCTTCGATTACCAGACATTACCGAAATTTTAACCGCGTTCGGCACGCAACGGGATTGCTCTTGTGAGCAGGTGCTACTAAGTTGCTATATGCAACAGGTACACCGTTTGGTGTTTCTACCTCTGTCTGAGAGAGGCTACGTGACAGTTCACTCAGTTATGAATTCACCGTCCGATCTGCTCAAGGAAATTGGTTTGTAGTGGGCAAGGCTACGTATCCACCAACGCCACGTGGAGGCTTTCCACCATGGTGACAACGGTCGACTCGTAGAGGGCGATACGAGACTTCCTGTCAGAGCAAATCACCATGGGTGTTGGCTTTATTGTTTAGATAATTTTCCTTATCCCTATCAACAAAAATTAAAACAGAAACTGTCGTTTAATTAGGTTAATACATTTAAAAAAAGAACTTTGTATATTTTGAATATGCGAAAAATCGGCGAGCGTCGAAATACATTTATCATTGGTAAACGGCGAGTCTAGGTGTTTCTACTTTGAAAAAGCCTTGTTTTCGTAAAACTTTTTACGCAATGCATAAAGAAGAATAAAGAAGAAAACATTTAAAGGTTGGTTTAATTAACGAAAAAAGGTCGTTTTTACAAGTTTATGCTTCTTATTTAGAATCACCACATTTATTAATGTTAAAGGTCTTCTTCTCTACCTTCTTTTTTTTCATCCAAGGAATTTATGGAAGATTTTTAATTGTGCTGGAAGACAATTTAAATTGTAAAGTTTTCGGTCTATGAATGTTTATAGTATATATTTTCAAGGTAAAAATATATTTGTGCCACTTCAAATTTATTTTAAGAATTTTATTTATAATTTCATCTTATTACTTTTTTCATAATAAAATGTGCTTTTCGTATAGGAACCTTCGCGAATAGAAAACATACATCGAGAACTCTATTTAAATTAGATTTGCAATGTAAATACATAAATCTACATTCTTTTTAGAATATTTGTAAACAATATGAGAAATTTGTTATAGTTCTATATTCGCGTGAGAACAAAAAGAAAAATGATAAAACGTAATAATGGTGATTTGGTGAATAAAAATATTTTTAAATTTGTTTTTTAGAATAATTTTAATGTTAGTGCATATTCCAGATTCGTGTCTCCTTTTTATCTCTAATGGCCTGTAAAGAAAGAACTGTGTTTGTTTTAAAATAAAGTTCTAAAATGTTAATTCGATATTTAACATTCAATTTATTAGAATGTTGATTCTTTATACCAGTAAAATTATCATTACATTTGGTGCTCTATTAGTATTACAAAGGAGTTATTTGCACTATATCTTCTACAAAAGATAATATTTATTATCAAACATTTAAATTCTTAATTTAATTGTGCTGTCTCTAATTTATTTTAATTAAAAAAGCTTTTCGTAATCTTTCTTATCTCTAAATGTTCTGATTTAAATTTAGAAAATTCTAATACTAATTTATTTTTATACAAAAACCAAATTAATAGTATTTTAACTATAATCATAGTTTATTCATATTTCAAAAAAAACCATTGTATTTAAATGAATAAAAAATTCAGAAACAACTAATAAATTATTAACTTATATGTTATGTTTATCACATCTTTGTTGGTAAATTACCTGAAGGACGTTCTAATTATCCTTTATAGTTGTACGATATGGCAATTTTAATTATTTCGTTTTTGCAATTGAAATTTTTCTTTCTTATTGCCAAGATAAGATTAAACTTAGTGTTGATCTCTGAATATAGTAGTAATTTAATTTTTTTATATTTCAATAATATCAAATTATGTATTTAACATTTAGAAAAAAGTAAAATATATGAAATAAATTTGAACTAATAATAACCTTTCTTAATAAAGCTTCAATAATGGGAAAAATAATTACAATCGTTCTTTCAATAATATTTTATGGTGTAAGTTGTAGGAATAAAATGTTTTTATATTACATGTTAAAATATATTTGAAAAACAATATTAAATCTGTCAAAGATTTTAAAATCTTGTGATAATTATAATGCATGAAATAAAGTTTGAATTTTCGTATAGATGAAAATTAGAATTTAAAGAAATTACCATGCAAAACGCTCTAATCACAAGCATATATTTTCAAAAAAAATCATAGATTAAATTTAGCAAAATAAATTGTTGATTCACTATAAAAATTGTACATTATGAATACATATTACAGAGTTTGAAAAAAAAACATACTATAACCCATATGTTATAATTGAATTTCAAAATTCAATCAAAATATCTAGATTTAAAAATAAAAAAACAACGCGATTAATCTCCTTAATGTTTTACCTGGAAACAAGAAAACTTATTCGGAATAAAATATTAGAAATTTTTTGCTGATAAAAAGGTTTCCGGTCATTAGACAATACTCCTCTGCAATAGTAATCAAGCAACAAAAAAATCAATCTCCGAAAAATCCAAAAAAAAGTAAAAAACGAAAATTTCAGTAAATATTAAAAACAAAAAACTTTTCAATATAATTTATTTAACAAATTTCTGAAATTCATTTTCAAAAAGAGAATAGTGACATTGCTAATTATATAAATTACACGAAATATTTTTTATAGCTTATAAATAAGTAAAAAACACGTTTACATTTTAAAATGTTTCATGTTGAAATTTTTATTAAAAATGCTGAGCTCAAAAATAAGTTGAATTGCTATCAACTAGAATTTATTCAAAATAACAATAGAATTAATTTTCAAATGTTAGTTGTGCATTCTGTTAATAAATAATATAAAAAAATTATAACTTTTATTTAGAGTGTAAAGATTAGATTATGCGTGTCGTGTTTTAAAAAGTCAATTTATATTGATATTTATTATACATAAATTATGAATTATTAAGAATAATATTTTTTTATTCATTATTCTTCAATTTTAAAGTTTATTTCGCAAAAAGGTTTTGAGATTGCTTTTTTTAAGTAACAAATTATAATTTAAGCATTTTTATTTTATTATCGTATAAATATTTGCATATAGTTTAATATTGTCAGTATAGATATATTGATACATACATAGATCCTTATTTTTGAATTTTGAAATAAACAACATATTTATGTAAATTGCGACATCAAAACAAACGTTATCAAATGAGAATAACAGATATAACAAGATAAACCACAAAATTTGTGAAAAAGCTAAATTTTTTTAATTATCGGCAATGGGCAAATATTTAAACTACAAGTCTTCTTTTAAAACATATTTGATGTAGTAGAAATGTGATATTTTATTTTAAAACTCTTATAAACGTGCAAGTCTATTTTTAATCCTATCTTTCTGCCTTTTCTTTTTTTCTTTGCGTATTTCCTTTTTTTTTTGTAACATCTTTTTCTTTATAGATAATTTTTTGGAACTACTGAAATTTCGGATAAAATTTTCACGTGATTGTGCATCGAATTTGAGCTCTGTCTTGGTTTTCTGTTTAGTATTATTGTTGTTGGCAAGATTTTTAGTTTCGTTAGTCATAACTAAAGGGCTGAAAAAATTTAAAAATTACTTTCATAACATTTAAGATGTCTATATAAGTTTTTATAAGAAAAACAAAAAAAATAAAGCTTAAACTGATTTTTTAGGTGTTTTAATAGATTTTTAATCAAAAAATATATCTGTATATATGAAAATTATATTTTATATTTTTTATTTAGAAAAATTTTTATTGTATAAAACAAAAACTATTAATGTTATATGCTATTTCCCAAAAATACTACATAGAACTCTTTTTCGTTTATAGGAATTAATTATTTTGGTCTTGGTTCCAACAATATTTGCAAAAAATACAAATGTGCGCAATAAATGGGAAATCAATGCTAAATAATTTTTGATTTCAAAATTTCACTATAGAATACCTATTCAAAAAAATCCAAATTCATTTCCAAAGATGATTAAAAATAGTATTTAAACAAATTTCCAAAAAAATTTTTTCCTTTAGAGCCAAAAATATGCATCGATGTTGATTTTTATATTATTATATGTGTATGAACATTCAGATCTTAATTTATAATATTTAAAATGCAATGCAGGTAAGACTAAGATGTTTTATTTTAAATGTTAAAATAACCTGATTAACTATATATGTGATTCTAATAAAAAATCTATGAAGAGAAAAGTTTAAGGGAAAAAGAATACAATAAAATAAAAGAAAAAAGTTTTAAAAAATATTAACTACTAGAAAATATATATTTATTCAGCATTTTTATTTTTTTAATAGTATTTTGCATTATTTATGGCGCTACATATAAATTGAATCACCATAACTGTTACTTGAATTCGAATAATATTATTATATTGCGTTCATTGCAAGTCAAAATTTTGTAAGTTTTCAAGTCTTTATAGTAATCTAAAATTTACAAAAACGTTTACTTCTTTCGATAACTATATCATAAAAAATTGATAAATTTGTGCTAATACCTTGTTTAGAAAATTTTTAAAATCAGAATTAAAATCATTAATAATAAATATAAGAATAGAAATAATGTGTTTTAAATTTGTTTTAAAAATATCAAAAATATTTTTTTTAAAAGCTATTCATTTTAAAATTTTGAAATTTTTTGTGTTTATAATACTTTGTTTTGTTCTGTTTTATCGATAGATTTTGAAAAAAAGCTGTGTTATCATTAAGATATTTTCAACTATTTTAGTCTGAAAATACGTCTGGGTTATTTATCGGATTTCATACGTTATCTAGAGATTTTTAAGTATCTAGAATTAATTTAAAATTTGCTTGACTAAAAAACTTCTCATGTTGCCTACGTTTGTGAGAATTTTTCGATATAGTGTGTTCAACTTTAGATAAATGGTGCGTTAATTGATTTTGATCAGAGAAAAATTTGTTTTTGGGATCTTGTATTTTTGTATCATATTTACTTAAAATAGTTAATGGTAAACTTAAATCCTTCTAAAATCACTGATTTATTACATGTATTTTCAAAACACTAACTAAAGAAATCTTAATAAAAGAACAAGTAAAGTTATTTTTTAATCTAAAAAAAATACGAATAATATCTATTTAATATACATCTTTATTAAACGAAACTAGGTCTGAATTAATATATCACTATAAATAGTTCTTTAAGAAGATTCTTATACTCAATATATTGATATATGATAACTTTAATTTAATTTTTTAAAATTCAGTTACTAAAAACATACTGTTTTTAATATTTATACAAATAAAAATGGCGAAATTGTGTAAATTTTTTGTTTCGTAATAGTAAAATCTATATTCAATGTTGATAAAAAACCTGCGATTAAAACGCATCGATATAACTAAATTGTGAGCAACATAGTATAATAAAATTTTAATTGTTATTTTTTGATAACTTATGCGTAAAAAATATCATATATGAAGCTTTAATAACTAAAAAATGCTCTTTTATTCTTTTTTTCTTATATCTTGACATAGTTTCGTTACTTTTAATATATTTTTTCTTAAAATGTTTTCTTGGGTAGATCCATATAAATGGCGCACATTATTATAACAAAAATCTATAATTATAAAATTCATTTAATAAGGGGTTTAACTACATTGGCTTAATCAATGAAAAAAACTAATAAGTTTACTATAAATTGTTTGTATAATCATTATATATATTAAAAATGTTGTGAAAAACACTTAAATATTTTTTTTTAAAAAAAACAATTTTTTTAACATTTTTACACAAAATTGACTACATTAGCTCCAAAATTGTAATACTAAATTTAATTTTTGAATTTTATCGATTCATAAAAACATATTTAAATGTTTTTGATTTCAGAAAAACGATAAAACTGCAAGAAAAAGAACAAATTATGATTTTTTATATCTATATACTATATTTAATTTGACTCGTAGCAACCATTTATATTTTAATTTAACTTTAGAATTTCTATCATCTGCAAGTTAAAAAGACGAGGAAAAAATTGCCAAGCCAAAATGTGATAATAATTTAAAAAATTCCTTTTTAATACTAATTTTTGTGTATATAAATTTTTGAAATAAATTTTAGATATCTTACATATTTAAATGATAAATTTTGTTTTCAAATTTTTTTCATAATAAATTTATTATTAACTATTTCAAATTCATGTTGTTTATAAATTTTGAATTGCAAATTTAATAAAACAAACTGCTTTTAATTTTCCTTATTGGTCTAATTGCGATAACGTTTATAAAATATTGTTTTCACGCAATAGATATGTAACTTTGTAAACTAGTGATGAAAAAAACTCAAAGCAGTATTACCAAGATCAAATAGATATTTAAAAATACTTTGAATATCAAAAGCATTTTTTTGCAGCCAAGTATGTTACTTTATTTATTACCACTTTGTAAAAGCTTATCACAATATCCTTGGTTTAAAATCATATTAAAGAAACCTCTATTTGTTTTTTAATTGTGAATATCAATTTATTATAAATTTACATATAGAATCTATGTTTATGCATCCATTGTCTTTTTTGGATTTTTTTGAGCACATTGATTTATATTTTATTGACTTGAATATAAAAATGAATTTTTATATGGACAAAAACCCATTTTAAATATTTAAATGTAATAACTTGTGGTTCAAAATTTAGTTATTTGTTGAAAAAAAAGTTTTAAAGTTTCAGTTTACCTTTTTCTTTTTTATTGTATATATTTAGCTAAACTAATATTTAGTTTTAGAAATTCTGTCTTTGATTTGTAGAAATGAAAAAAAATAATATTCGGCAAATTAATCTTGTCAAGTATTGTACTAAATTTGAAATGAAAAATTATTATTGGTTGATGCAATGATTACCAATATGGATAAGTTTGTTAGAAAAAATGACATAAAATGTTATAAGATATTATACTAAAAATAAGTGGTTTTTTAAATATTGATTTTGATGATTGACGATTGGTTTGTTAAACCAAGAAAAATTTATAAAAGGAAAATATTTTAAACAAACATACATACAAAACATTCTTTAGTTTAATCTTCGTTTTCTTACAATTCTAATCAAGTTCCATATAACATTATTATAAAATAAAAATAAAATATACCAAAACCAGGGTAACAAAAACTATAAAAAAATAGATAGGAGAAAAATCAAGAAAAAATAAAAATTTCTATTACAAGATTAGAACTGGCGTCCCTAGACACAGAAAGAGCATAATTAAAACCTTTAGTTATATATTAAAAAAACATTTATTCAATGTTTGTTTAAATTTTATTTCACCAATATATATTATCCGCTATTTTATCTTATCTTTCAAAAATATGATTTCTGTTCTCGAGATTATAATCAGATTTTTGATCAATATTTAAAAACATAAAAGTTTTCGCCAAGTCAACAATTTGTTTCATTTTTCGACTCTCATTCGAAGTTCTTGTAGTACAACATACATGTAAAAAAAGGTTAAATTTTTTAAAAACATATGTTGCTTATTTTGATGTTTTAACATCTAATTTTAAAGCTAACTATCAAGAAATAATTGTCTCAATAAACATCTCTACCATATTTTAGAAGCGGGGTAAATCAAGACATAAACTAAGATATTCATCTCGTATATTTTTGGGTGAAAAACGGCATTTGGACGCTTTTTTTATAAAAATCTTTACTCGTATTTTAAGTTGTACAAAACCTATTTTCAAACTCATCTTTTATTAAAAACACAACAGAAGTAATATTTAAAAGGTTTTTAATGTTATAAAAACAAAAAACAACAATTATAGTAGTTTTCGCAGATTAGAAACATTCCTTTCCTTGTAAATGTCGAAAGATAACAAAAAAATATTATTTAAAAGCAGAATGTGTATAATTTGAAAGAATCTTTCTGAAAAATAATTTTGAGATAATACTAGATGCGACAAACTAAAGATACAGAAACAGAATTTTTTTATTTCAAAAAAACCTTACAAACAGTATTTAATTATTAAATATTTTTTTGAGTAAAACATAAACTATCTCCGTGTTTTTTAGCAAAATACACTTATCAATAGAAAAAAGGTGGCGTAGCAGGGAAAATTGGTTATTCCGTTATTTTTATATTTGATGGAAAAGCGAAAAACAAAAAAACAATAGTTTATCTTAGAAAGTATAAAATGTTTAGTTTACAGGATTATTTTATAATTTTATACTTTTTATTGTTTCTATCTCTGTTATGACGAGGAAAAAATCATAATCGTCATTCGATCTAGCACTTTCATTTGCGGTTAATTCTTAAAACTTTATTTAAAAATCTTTTACAATATCATTATTTCTTACAAACTAAACTCTTTAAATTTTTTTTTGATATAATAGTATTATATATATAATAAACACAGCAATAATTGTTGTAAGATCGTTTAAAAGTTTTTTAAAAAGGAATAAATTGGGTTTTTTCTGTTTAATGCACTTTTATATATTTTCTTACAATAATAACATTCTTTTTTTATACAGCATACAATTTTTTGTTTAAAACAAAAAATAAAAATTTGTTTCACATTCGTAAGATTTTATGTTTTAAAAAATTTTTTTTTCTAATATGAAACAAATAAAAAGCAATAATACAAGCAGAAAAAAACCAAAACAACTGCATATTAAATATTCAAAATTGTTAAAGGTTAGAAAAAACGTTTTTTAACGTCTTTTTATTGGTATTAATCATACATTTAAGTCTTTTTTTACATGTTTTTTATATTTTTTTCTTATTATATTAACGGATAGATAATAAAAAAATTACAGTTTTGTGGGGTTTATGCAGCAAAACACCCCAATTTCGATTTAAATTACGGTATATTCTTATTAGAATGCAAAATTTACCAAGATTTAGTTTAAAGTTATTTTTAATTAGATAGAGAAGCTTTTACGTTATCAAAGCGCAATTATATGTTTAATTTGCAATTTCGTCAAAAAATCGTAATTTCTCGCACTGATAGCCATAAAAGTATCAAAAAAACAAAAAATATATTTTCAATAATTATCACAATTTAAAAAAGATTTCGCACCATTTTAACGCATAACTAGATATTTATTTTTCTATAAAACATAAAAAATACTATGAACATCAAATTTTGGATATTTTTATATTATTAATATTTATATTTAGATTGCTGAGTTTTGTAATATTCTTCTTTGAAGGGATTATTAATATTTAAAATATTCGATTTATGTAAATTAAGTAAAAACATCACAAAGTAGGGTTTTAATAGGTCATCTAAAGTTATTCCTCAGTATTCCAGTCATTCTTCCTGTTATTTAAGCCTTTTTTTGTAAGAAATTAATTTTTTTTTAATCTTTTGTGGATTGTTCCAGTACATTTTGCCCGTTTTTTGTCTTCCTCTAGAATAGTCGATCAAATCTACTTTTTATCGATGCAAAATAACGTAAAAATTTGCCTTAATGTTGAAATTAGAAGTTTCGAAATTTATAACAATTAATGTTAGCTGCAAATTCTAAATTTGTTGTTTAAATTTTATACATATACCAATTTTTATTTTATATTTTTATCTATATCCTATTGCATGATACGTTTAAAGTGTGAAAAAACATTAAATAATTAGTACGCCTATACGTAATCACTACTAATCGTCAACATCATTTTATACATATAATTTATATATATAATCTTCATCAGATCTTTGTTACTCTAACAGGCTCTTGGCAAAAATTTTTTTAATTTACGTTTCATATATTATAAAAAAATAATCATTAGAAAATATCTCTAAGTGTTATGTAACAAAAATTTTATATAATTATCTGCTTTTCTTAAATTTTCTGTTCTTACTATTGCTTATCTACATGAATGAAATGTTTGATGGCTGTGATTTCTTAATGCTTAAATATCTATATGCATAAGGAATATAATAAAATATCGAAAATTTATAATTATAATAAAAATTAAGAATTTTATTTTTCCTGCAGTGATTTTAATGATTTTGTAATATTATACAAAAAAATATCTTTTCAACGTTTTTTTAGTCAAAAACATGTTTGTTAAAGAAATATTGATTATATTCATGTTATATACAAAAGTAAATATGTTTTTTTTTTATAATTTTTACTATTTAAACAGGAAATTGCAATGATGTTTTCAATTAGGATTAAATTTACTAGCAATACTTTTTAGATCATAAAAACTGTGTATTTTTTTAATAAAATGTAATATTTTGCGCGTTTTTATTTTTATGGTATAAATAAAAATTTACATTGCTGACATACTATAATAAATAAAATATATTATAAAAAATCGGTATACCTAAAATATAGCGTACAAAACGATTAGAAGTTAACATGTAAACGCTTAATACAATGCGAAAAAAAAATTAATGCTAGTTGAAGGACTTCAAAAAACGTCGTTTTCTTCCCGACTATTACTGACTTATGTTTTTATTGTAACATAAACGATTTTTTACCCACATTACATTTTTATAAAATACTCTAGCGTTTATGTGATATAATTCAACAATAATTTAAGAACAAAAATATTACATATGCTATGTTTTTTCTGTTTCAAAAACCTGATGCTAAAAAACTAGTTAAATTCAGGAACGAACAATTATGATCATTATAACCATTAAAATATAGTACTTCATAAGCAGAAAAATAATAAAGTCTTCGAATCATAATATTTATTTAATAAACGATATCAAAAAAATCTTTTAGGTATTATTTTTCAAGAATAGAAATCTGCAACTATCCTTAAAAAATTTTAAAATTTTTAAAGAACTAACATAGTTTTCAAAGCCATTTAGGTGCTTTATAATATTTTTATTTTCTATAAAAAATGTCATCTACACTAAGATGCAGAATTATAGCATTTTTTTAATTATAATTTACACTTAGTAAAAAAAAGAGGAAAATGCGAAAGAAAATATTAAAGCTTATACATTGCAATATATTTGTAGATAAGACTCTTTAATTATGAACGGTTTTGTCTCTTTCATACCAGAACTTTGATTTTTATCATAAAAAAATAAAATACATATAAAAAGTAACACCAAAAATATTTTCCAAGAAATAATAAAAATCATAGAATGAATAAGCAGTAATTTCAATTTAAAAGAAAACTTCGTTACTATTTATTATGGCTATGAGAGATTTCATTATAGAAAATAAATCAATTATGCAAAAATTACAATGAAAATCTTTGATTTATTTGATCTGTATTGACTAGCCCGACACTAAAAAATATTTCACAATTTATTTTGATAGTGTATTATTATATCGTGCATCATATCACTAGTAATTTTTGATAGGAAAAAAAATATTTTGCATTATCCGTTTAGTTTCAGTCTCAAGCAACTATCAAAAATATTGTATGTTGCGAAACTTCGTATAAATTCTTCCGTCGATTTGTAAATTGTTATTAGCAGCTGTACGTTTTTTGGATATTTTTTTTTATAGTTCAGGATTACTTTTGAAGATAAAAACGAAATGAAACACAATTATAATTAGATTCAATTCTTTGCCGATTTCTGTAATATAATTAGCTGAATATTTATATAGAGTTTCCTTAAATATTAATGTGTATTAATTCTTTAAATTTCATGCTTATCATCAAAAAAAATAGAAAAAGTGATTTTTCAGGTATCAAATTTCTTAATCTATACTTTTCAATATGATATTTAAGCCTTAAAAACATCAATTGGAACTTTGATGTAGCTTTCCAATCACATTGAATCTAAATATGGAAATAAAGTAAGCATATTGAAAAAAAAATTATTGATTTAATTAAAAGAAACCTTTTTTTTGTTATCGATATCGGTTAGTGTTTTTTTCAATTATGATGATTAAATATAAATTGCGATATGAAAAACATTCTAATAAACCTTAATTAATAACAACATCATATTTCAAATTTGCTGCAATAAGTAACAATCTTTATCTATTTAATGAATAATAGAATTGTGTAAATCAAAATAAATATAATTAAAAGAAAAGTTAGAGCATCTGGATAAATAAAACAATATAAAAACCAAAAACCAAAAACTAAAAATGTAAATTTATATAACTATATATAAAACTATTCTTCTAAATAATTTTATTATTATCGATCATATCTAAGAATAATACTTTATGCCAATGTACTTATTTCGAAAATGATGATAAATATTGTGATATACAACATATCGGGTATTTTTTTCTAGATTGCAACATTTCCAGCATCTATAAATTTGCGTCTTGATTTTTTTAGTGAGCCTATGTCTAGCTACACATTGTAGACTTTAGAATATGTGTTTATAGAGTATCATTATAATGTTTTTATAACAGCCACACCCTGCATTGTAATATAAATCTAAAGTAATGATAGAAAAAAAACTATTTTATAAACATGAATATCATTTTTACGTTTTTTTTAAATTACATAAAACCCTTTCAAATATATCTGAAAATCACATAAACAAGAGTGGGGGAAATTAAATGTCAAGTAGTAATCATAGTGATGTACATATACTAAAATTATGATCTTATCGAAGAAATATTCTATTAGACAAGAAATCTATAACATTTTGTTAATTATATCGTTAGTTATGCACTAGATTTTTTTTAAAAATTAAAAAACTACCATAAAATTTGTTTCACTAATTATGCTGCACTATCTAAAAGAGTTTTAAAAAACAGATCAATAACATATATTTGAAAATTTTGTGTTTTTTTGAATTTATTAAAGAAATGTTACATAAATTTATACCAAGACATGAAATCTTCATGTAAAACCTTTAATTTGTAAAAGTATAAATAAGATTGGAAAGGTGCAATTGTCAATTTTTTTTGTTTTTTTGTTTATTATTTTTTTTGATTTAAATTCCAAAGATTTATTCCAAGCAATTAAAAAGATAAGACATTTAAAAATCACATTTCTGTTTTTTCTTTCCTAAAAACATGATATTGATATAATTGCTTAAAAATTACCAACGTTTTTATACATTTAGGAAGCTTCAAAACACGACTTTATTGTTTGAAAAGATCTAAATCATTTTCTAAATAATGACTATAATTTTTATGTTAGAAAGAATAGACACCTCGGGCGTAATTATAGATAAATAATTTTTTTGCAGGCAAACGTGATGTTAAAATATATCAACAACACAAAAACATATTATATATAAAAAGTTACAAATGGACATCCATGCAGATGATCAAAGACAAAAAAAGTTTAAATTTTATGTATTCCACCGAATGATTATCAACAATTTATATAATTTTGAGACATTAAACCAGAATAATTAGAAATGAAATCAATATATAAAGAGACTTTATATATAAATTGTGGTTATAAAAGTTTATATCTAGAAAAAACCATAAATGTTTTTATCGTAAACAATATATTTGTTTATCATTAATTTTGCATTTGATTTTATACATTTATTGTAAAAAGAGTCAACCTCATTCGATCCCGACAATCACGTTGTTACCCGCTAATTCTATATCTTCTAAGTTTTCTACTTAACAATATCTTTACTATACCAATTTATATTTTTTTATGATTTTTTTATAAATTATTCTACAGAAACACATAATACGATACAAAATCAAAAAAAAGCTTTTATTTTCATTAAAATAGTATTTCTTCACAAAAATAAAAATTTTTGTTCGTATTTTTACGAATAGAATGCTTTGTAAACGAATTCATATTTTTTAATGTGTCAAATTTTTGATATAAAAAAGATTAACTATTTCATTGGTTTGATTCAAAGATAGCAAATAGATTTAATATCATTGATAAGAATTTTTTAAAAAATATTTTGTTGCTAATGTATTATTAATTAAAAGAGTATAGCTGTGGTCATATTCCTGAAACGGCGAGTCATTAGGTGTAGTTTGGTAAAAGATAAAGAGAAAAATGTTAATACATGTCATTAAAATAGATGTTAAAAAAAAGTTTTATGTTTTAACAATTAAAACTTATATTGCCACTTCATGTTATTTGTTTTTACACAATATATTATGGTTTTTATCTTTTTATCGCCCTTTTTCCTTCTTATATTCTTTTTTTATTCCATTATTTCTCTCTCTCCGTTGGTTATCTCCAACTAGTCTTCTAAATAATCTATTGTTAGTTACTCAGTATTTAGTAGTTTAATCTCACTATTGTGTCTATTTGGTCACAAAAAAGTATGAATTAATGATAAAACCATAGACCTTATGATTCATATGTAACATTTTACAAAAAGAAAAAATATTCTTTAAATATTTTTACAAATAACAATCCCTTAATTTCCTTTAATTTTTAACATATATAAATTATAAAAGCAAAAATAAAAATGTTGTTAGGGGAATCAGAAAAGTCGACAAACGACTGGAAGTAGAGAAATACTCACGTCAGCGACCAATCCTAGAAGAGTACTTCAGGACAGGTCGCATACCTAGTTTTCACCACACTTACCCTTACAAACGTTGCATTTAAAATATTTGACTGATGATCTGTGCGTTCTTTCACAATAAAAATGAAAATTAAAAAAATAGTATATTTTTAAATTGTGATAAATTATTTTTATTTATATAATCGAATAAATTTTGAAGTTATGTGATTGGTGCATTTATTTATATTAGTTTGAAATACATTTTCTAAATAAATGCGTAAACATTCGATGTCAAAAACATTATTTTAGTTTACTTTTTAATATCAAAATTCTGTCTTCATCCAATATTCCTTTGGAATTTTTGTTTTAATAGATTATAAGGCAAAATCTTATGAAGTAATAATGTTTTTGATTGAAATTTATTCACTTAATCCATTGTATGTGTTTTTTGTGGGCAATTTCAATTTTTATGCCGACTAAAATAAAAAATATTGCTTATAAATTTTAATATTCGCATTGTGTACTAAAATTTACAGAAATTAGTAAATTGTGAATTAAATTTAAAATTACTATTACGATTTAAATAATTTCCAAGATGACAAATACACAGCTAAACTAATTAGTGAAACACCTTGAATGCTATACATTGCAAAACTCTGTTGTTTAAATACAACAATTCTGTCTTTTTATTAAAAAATTAATAATTGTGAATAGATTATCAGGTTTTTGAAAAATACAGATTGAATTAAAATGATTCTCAAAAAAAAAGTAAATTTACTTTTCATCTATTTAATACTTAAAAAATTTATTTAGACACTTTTAATAATTTGAACAACGTCTTCATCATTTAAAACATGATCCTTCCCAACTTTTTGTGGATTGTGCTTCACAGATGTTCCCCAAACCAGTGCATATTTAAATTTACTCATAATAGTCCGATGAATTATGTTACAAAAATCTTCAACGCGCTTCTTATCTTTTTTGAGAATAACAGGCTCTTCATAATCGATGTTTGCACCTCGTGGCTTAGGATACACTCTGATCAAATTCAGATATTCCCAAGCTGTACTCAACAAATCGTCGAAGTTCCATTTCAAATGTGCACAAACAGGAACGGCATGTGGAATTCTGTAGATCATATCCAGCTCTTCCACACTAATTTTGTCGATTTTGTTGAGTACATAAAGACACGGAACATACTTTCTGTTTCCTTCCAAAACGTCAATCACATCGTCGACTGTGTAATTTGGATTCTTAATAATCACCTCTGCATTGTTTACTTTATACTCACTTAAAACAGCTTTAATAACATCGCTTGGAATGTTTGTATCGCCACAAATTGAAACACCGCCCTTATCCAGTTTTCTGATGCGTATATTTGGAGGCTCTTTGTTTAACTTAATTCCATACATATCCAGTTCCCTTTCAATTATTTTTTTATGTGTAATTGGTTTGCTTACATCCAAGACGATCATTAGAAGCCCACATGTCCGAGCAACACCCAACACTTGACGACCTCTACCTTTTCCGTCCTTTGCACCTTCAATTATACCAGGCAGATCGAGTATTTGCAGCTTGGCTCCATTATAGTTCAATACACCCGGTACTGTAGTTAACGTTGTAAATTCGTAGTCTGCTACCTCGCTGAACGTGCCTGTTAATGCTGACATCAACGTGCTTTTTCCGACAGACGGAAAGCCTATAAACCCAATGCGTGCGTTTCCTGTTCGACTCACGTCAAAGCCTTCACCCGAAGGACCGCTTCGTGATGGCGGTGCAACGAGCTCGCGTCGAAGTTTTGCTAGCTTTGCTTTTAATGTGCCGATGTGGTACGATGTAGCTTTGTTCTTTTGCGTGCGTGCCATCTCATTTTCTATCTCTTTGATTTTTTCTGGAATTGTGCTCATTTCTTGTGAATAACGGTATAATGTTTTTTTATTTTGTGTTGCAATTTAAGATACAAAAACAGGAAAAAACTTAAAAACAAGTAAAGTACGCATAGTGCATCTATCTATACAGCAAATTCTTTTTTTTGATTTTAAAGACTTTAGCAATACCTTGAATGATTTTTAAAAAAACTTTTTAGTTATTTTTTTGAAAACAACAATTCTTTAATACATAAGATAAGTACTAGCATTATATTTTCAATTTTTTTAAAAAATTTCTTACAAATTTTTCATTTTCATTTCTACTATTTTAAAAAACTTCCCATCAAGCACACAGATTATAAAATTTACCAAATAAGAAAAATTTATATTTTTTAGAATATATACTTAAGAAATCGAGCTAAGAGTTTGTAATATATCTTCTCATGTATGAATTCAACATATTAAAAGAATTAAAAAATTTTTTAAAAATCAAATTTTGTAAATCTTATCACTAATAAATTTATAAAAAACCTGACTCTTATTTAAAAATAATATTGATTATAATATGTTCTACGCAAATTTACGATTATTTAATGAATTTCTATATTCTTACGATTGGATATTTGTTCTAATTTATTGAGATAGCACTAAAATCGGTGATATTCAAAAACAAAATATATCTTTTCAATATCAGTATGCAGTATATGACGTTATTTTATTATTAATTTCACTATCTTAAACTAAAAAAACATAAACTATAACATTAAAACAATTTTAAGTTAGCAAAAAGAAAATTCTGTTTTTCTAAAGATTGGTTAAAACCTGTTTTAGAGAAATTAAGCATTTTTTCATAACAATATAACAAAAACTAAAAAATATAATATATTTAGTTGTTAAACATTTTCATATTTTTTTATTTTTTTTATTATGAAATAACTCTTTTGCATTTAAATTATAGTAGAATTTGTTGTTGATATTTAATAACAAGAAACTCATTATTTATAGGTTTTCCTAAAAAATACGTAGTCACATAATTTTAATGCTTGGAAGAATTTTATCAAGCTAAAACAACTATTCCAACATAAAAAAAATACAAATTTAATTTCTTATTCACCATCATGTCGTTGAAATATAGATTAGAAACTATTCAATCACAATAATTTTATACAAAAATCTTTTATTTTATTTTATGAGTAAACAAAAGTGTTGAAATATAATTATTTTTTGTATTCTAGTTGAATAAAAATTAGAAGGTACTTAATAGAATATTGTAACATATCCATTATAGATATTTTAGTGAAATCTTTTTTTAAAGAAAAAAAAATGTGAATATGATAATACGCGAATTTTTCTTTGGATCTTGATATAATACACTTTTTTAATTAAAAGCTATTTTTAATTCAAAATAAATTCATAAAATCACTGTCAAATCACAGCGTATGTCAATGTAAAAAATTATTTACATTTAATTAGAAGAAACTGAAAATACCAACAGTTCTTTTTTTATTATTTTACTTCTATTTCTTATAAAATATATATCACACATCAAGTATGCTAAAAACTAAAAATTTCAACATGGTTTTTTAAAGTAAAAAAAAGAAAGTTTATAATAAGTACTAGGCTATTTTCAATATATATTTTTTGCGGAGAACAATCGTCGTCGATAAGTTGTATTTATACATTATCGTCGTGAACGATACTTTTGACGTTTAGCGAAAATTCTCATTTTTTTTTATATTTTCTTCTTTCTAGAAAATATTTCATTATAAATATTTCCTTTTATTTTTACCCCTGCTGAAATAACAATCCCAGAATGTCGGACTTCAACCAAAATTACAACAATACAATTACCTACGGTAAGAATAACATAAAGAGTATAGATAAGCATTCTTATCAGTCTCCTATAAAAAAAACTTTCAATATTTTTTTACTATTTAAATAACACTGGTATAAACTCACTATATACATATTTAAGTTATAAATAATATTAGCAATTGGTTTTTAAATGGATTGTTGGTAATTTTTTAATATAAATACTCTTCTATAATTTTATAACTCTAAAAAAGAAGCTTTTGAAAATAGATTGTTGGAGCCTATTTCATTTGAAAGCTAAAATAAAAAAACAACGGATTTTATAGAATAAAAATTTTATACAATTATTTTGTAATTACCAGGTCTTTTAATTGATTTCATTATAAATTTTGTAAAGTTTTTGTATTACACAATTAAAGGAAATCATAAAAATTTTTTAAAATAACTAGAGTTTAAAAGTTTATATTCATATAATAACATTGGAATCATGCAAACATTCTTCTCTTAATTCTGAATCCTCAGAACAATCAATTATTTAAATACACACTAGAAAAAACTTTCAAGATGTTTTATTATTTTTTATTAAAACAAACAATGTGCTAAATTGATGTAATATACTACAAAGCTAAAAGAAATAATGTTTAACATTTATCCTTAATAAAAATTATATTTTATTTGCGATTTAAAAATTTTACTTTCTTTTCATGGTAAACTATTTTTTGCTGTTGTGTTTATCAAGGAAAATGAAAGAAAAAAACAGATTGAATCTATTAGTTAGCTAAAAGGTATGAAAATCTATTGGGTAGAAATATGGAATGATAATTATTTATATAAAACTGCAAAATATTTTAATCTAATTGTTGAATGGGAAATCGTTATTGGATTTTGGAAATGAAAATAAAATTAAAGAATTTGGTTTATGCATCTCTATTTTATATTAAACTCTTTTTACACCTTTTCATAGATTATTTACACCAATCGTCAAAAACAGATGACATCGCTATCAATTTGAAATTTATAAAAAATCAAAAGAAAAAATCTAAATAACCAACTAAAATTCGTCATTACTTCCGATAAAATATATATATTAACTAAAGATTTTAATTTAAAATCGATTACGATATTAATTTTATTTGTATTTTTAAAAATATTTTGATGTGATTAAATTTTCGATTAAAATTTAAAATATTTTTCTCTGATCAATAAATATTTGCGAATAAATAATAAATGATTAAATATGTGATTCAAGATCACCAAAAACGAGATTAATTTAAAATGCCGTAGCATTCAACACTAATCAATTCATTTGGCGCACTAACTGCTGTTTTCACACGGTTTCATTTATAAATGAAATGGTTAAAATAGATAAACCTAACAGAAGAACATTACAAATATTTGTAAATACAATATTGTTTATACATTTTACAAATATATTAAAGTTGTAGTTTTATATATGTATGTATTGTTGTTTTTTCTTTATTTAACTTAAAAATTATATGTCAGTGTTTATATATTTTTATAGTCTGGAATGATAATATTTTCTACGGGAAATAAGATTATAGATGAAATTTCAGTTTATAGTATTTAGTAAAGAATGAGAAAATTCCTTTTTTATAAATAAAAACAATGTATATAATAATAAATATCAATTAAAAAGTGTCGTATCCATCTACTTTTGTATAAAAAAAGTGTAAAAAAAAATTATGTTAAAAACCAAAAAAAATTTTTATATATTATTTTCGAGAAAAGTGTTTTATATGAGGGAAAAACTGCAAATTTTTAAATGAATTTTACATATTTATTCAGAATAAATGTGGTTTCAGAGACAACTGAAAAATTAGTAATGATTTAAATAAATTTTTAAGAATTAAAAACATATCTTATTCACTGTTTGTATACTTTATTGCTATAAATATGACATTTTTTACTCTTTTTATATATATCCAAATATATGAGTGAATCGATAAATTAGCATGCTTTGTGAGTCACGACACCTTCTTAAATAAAAAATATGTTTGTTTTTTATATTTTTTTTTACTGTATGAGATGAATTTTATTTTTTCGAACCAATACCCAAAAATTTTTCTATAATATAAAAGTATAATAATATTAAATATAATTATCCAATAGACTTATATTCATATACTTTAAAAAAGCTACAGCAAATTTTGCACAGTTCTTGTTGTTGTTTTTCTAATGCAATTATTTCAATTTTCTTGGTGCATAATTTTGCATAACTATATGAAAAGGGATCTAAACTTATAAAAATTGTAATGTTCTTTCTCTAGCTTACTTTTTTCGTTAAAATACAGTCGTTTAAGCAGAATTTCTATTCTTCTTTTAATTTTGTTGTTAAAGATTCAAATTCGTTGTTTTTATAATGTCTTTTTTATTTAAGCTGAATTAACAGTGAAGAATATGTCTTTGGTCTAATTCAGAATGTGTATTTTTTTATTTTATTAAGATATTAACCACTTTTTTGTTATATTTTAAGTTGTATGACAGTAGCATAAGAAAATTGTTACCAATTAGTGAAGGCTCGTATTCAAATTTCTTTTCATCCAACGTAAATCAAAAATTGTAACACCATAAACAAAAAAATAACAAAAACAAACATTGTGTATTTAAAATTCAAATTATCAATGCTGTAATAGATGAAGCGTAAAAAATGCTGATAAACTATATAAAATTATCTGAAAAATAAAAAAAAGAATGAACTATAAACAAAAAAATTATTGACTTCAAAATAAAAAATTGGTTAAAGTTTTTTTTGTATCAGAACTAAACTCATATAAAATTTACAAAACAAAAAATAACAAATTATTAATGATGTATGGTATATGCTTGAAAATATTAAAATAAAAAGCGACATATAAATAAAATTTTTAATATACTGTTTTGCAACTAGTAGTTATTGCTAAAAAAAAAAGTCAATTTTAAACAAAAATATCTTGAAAAATTTAAAATTGTATCAATTGATACTCCATGCACGTAGTATTTTCGCAAATAACAATTCATGATATTGGATAGTTGTAACTTTTTAAATTATTTATATGCATATGTTATTTTTTTTGAAACTGATAAGATTTTTTTAATATTGAAGTCATTGTATTAATTAATCTTTTGGCATCTGTCATCCAAATAATTCGAATATATTATAAAGATGATAATTATAAGAGTGATAATAAATACAAACCATACAAGAGATTTTGTTCTTTTTTGTGATAATTATTTTTAATTTTTTTGTTATTACATTATTTCAATTCAAAAAGATTATTAAAGTTGAATTAAGTTGATGACGATTTAAGTTACATACAAAAACCTTGTATTTTAGAATTTCTACAATCAAAAATTTTGGAATTTTTAATTTATTTTTTTTATAGAATATTAGAACACAATTTATTTCTACAAGTTAGCGTTCTTTTTCATAAATATAAGAACTTTTTAGATATTTTTGATGAAATATCACTTGTAAGTTCTATAATAAAATAAGTTGATTGTATACTTATAATTCAATTAATTCGAAATGAATCTTTTTAAATATGAAAAAGATTTATTTAGTTTAAAAAATAGCAATTTAGTATTTGTAAGAAATATTCATAAATATTAAAATTTTTTAATTTAAATCAATGATTTTGAAGATATGGAAAGTATACTAAAAACTGCCTAAACTATCAAAAATTATTAAAAAGTTCAAAAAAAATACACAAAAAAACTGTTTAATTGTATAAACTATTATTTTTAAAATACATAGTAAAAAAATTATAAATATTAGTACTAAATTAAAAAATATAGTAGTAGCAATATAATTGAAACAACAATCAATATATAAATAAATGTTATGTTTTAAAAAAATCTGAAATTTTCGATTTTGTTAAAATATACACAATTCCTTCTTTTAGGTCAATATTGTAAACTGTGACATATATTTTATTATTTTCAAAAATTAAATGAATAGAAAAAAAATCAAATACTTAGGCGTTAAAGTTGACCAGACATTTTCTTCTCTAATTTTTCTCTATAAAACCTTTCAATAATTAATACATATTTTTGCGTTCACATAACTGAATAAGGATCATTTTTCTGATGATAATATTTTTTCATAAATTAAACATGAAAGCAAACGATTCCAGCATTGTTTTTTCTATTCTTAAAAAAATCAAATAAAAATGATTTAAACACGGACGTCTTTGGTAGATTATAAAGGTTTTAAACAATATATAAACTTGACCTCATTCTTTTTTTCAAAAATCTAGTCATTAAATTAAAAATTTTTTATAATAAAGTATATAATGTCAACTATTTCTTAAATTATATCTTGGATTACATAACTATGAAAGCAATGCAGAAAAAATATAGAATTAAATATATTTACAACAAATTAAATTATAATTTCTTGTTTATTGCAATAACTAATTTTTTTATTAGAATATATAAATATATAAACTATAGCTATGCTTGTATTTCTAAATAAAATAATTTTTAATAAACTTTAAAATTCATTTCTGTCATAAAATATAACATATCTGCATTTAAATTGTACCTATAATGATTCTAAATTTAAAATAACTAGTTGAACCGGTATGTTATGTATAACATATTGAAATATTAGTATATTTTCCTTTAAATTTCATATTTTGAACAACAAAATACAATGGATAAGAAACTTTAAAATATAAAATACGTTTTTCAATTTTTTTTTCAAGATGAACTATTTTTAAAATATATACAAAATTATGTTTTCATTCAAATATTTTTAGCAATATCATATATAACCTAACTTTTTAGTCTTCTAAAAAACATAAAAGGTGTTTGTATGTCTGGGAAAAATTTTTAGGCTTCCAGAATCATAATTTTTTTAAAAAAGAAATTACTAAAATTAAAAACTAAAAACTCATCTATTTCAGATTATACAAAATTTTCTAGCTATTTTCAAAAGAAAAAGTTTCAGGTATTTTATAAAATAAACTTAAAACATCGAAAATTAAAATATCAATTATATCCGTATAAAATATAAAAAAGAAAATTTTATTTTTTAACAAAGTAATCACAAAAATACATAACTATATCAAAAAATTTATTAATTTACTTTAATGATAAAGCAACAAATCAATTAATTTTATTTATAACATAAAATAATTTCGAACTACAATTGTTGTCTGAATTTTCTCTTATTATCAATATCTTTGCATTATTGACATTTGTGGCTAGATTTTTTTTTGCAATGTAGTATTCGTGTTTTGGTGCTATGATAATAAAATTAAAAATTTTATAAAAATTGTTTCGAAAAATATTTAAGTTGATCTAAAATTGCTCCAGAAGGCAGAAAAGGTTTTTACCCAAAAAGAACAAATATAAAATGTAAAGCAACAATTCTTATAACATAAGAAGTTATTCCTAGTTCTTATAATCAAGTCAAAAAAAGATCCATGCATTAACACTGAAGAAACAATTATTGAGTAGAAAATCATACATTTGTCTGTTTTTTATTTGTAAAAATAGCGTTTAAAGATTTTTTTCATTTGTTACGTTTTGTCAAAATTTAAAGCATTCGTAATCTGAAATATGTCATTTTTTGTATTATATCTAATAAAAAATAAATAAAGAATATGAGTTTTAAATTAAAATGAGATTTAATGTTTGATACAATTGTTTTTATATACAAATCTATTAACCCTTCGAAATTATTTTTTTGTTATCTGTACAAAATATTAGCATGCGCGAAAGATCAATGTAAACTAGAATTTATTGAACAATTTATTTATCTTTTTCTAACAATATCCTCATGAAAAATTAATTATTTCTAATTTGTTTTTAAAAAGGCTTAAAAATTTTACTTTATTAAATAGATTATATATTATTATGTATATATTTTGTTTTTCAAAAGAAAAATTAGAAAGTGGCTCTAATTTTTCTAAATTCGGATTTTTGAATAAAACTAAGTAGCATACATAATAAATGCAATATTCGAAATTTCTTTTTAGTTTATAATTCATCCGTACAATATATATGAATCATTCGATGTAATAGTAATTTTATGTTTTTGCTTTTTTCACAATTTAATTTTCCAATTTTTTTGTCGAATTTTCTCTGTAATACTTTTTTATGTATATTTGTGTGAAAATATGGATTATTTTGTCTCAAATGTATAAAATACTATAATTTAAGCAGAATTTAATTGTCATTAGTGACTAGTCGATATTTTTCGACGTTGAAAACTAGCGATCTATTGTGGGTTTATAGCAAAATTATGTATTCTAAAAATGTGAAATTAGTTTCATGTGGAGAATTGTGGAAGACTCTTTCCCCTTTTACCCTAAATAACAAAAATTCTATCTTTGGTATTGACCAAAGAAAATCATATATCCCTTAATTTAGAGAAGTAAATTATTGATAAAACCATTTAGATTCTACGATTGATATACATCATGTTCATCTCGAAATCTTTACCACGAAAACAAATCCCAAATATTGGAAAATTGCAACTTAATCGTATGTATCAGTATAGAAAGTAAATTTTTTACATATCATTTATGAATTTCATTAGAACGAATTTTTATACAAAAGGGAAATTTTTTTTTAAAAAAAAATATTTTTCAAATTAGAAAATAACAAATTATAGTAAGTAAGAACAACTAAAATTTTAAAAATTTTAAAAAGCAATTTATTATGCTTTTAACATTATTATAGTTTAGTTAATAATGACCATATTTTATTTGATCAAAGAAAAAATAGAGCTTTAAAAAATTGTAATTTATAAAAAAATATAAGAAATGCTTGGTTGTACTTGTAATACCTTGATCTACAAGAAAGGCCTTATATTTTACACTTTTTCATGGACGCATTGCATAATAATATACTTTATTTAAAAGAAATTTCATGTATAGTTTTGAATATCGGAAGTATTCGTAGTAAAGAAAAGGTTCAATGTGAAGTTTTATAGGATATATAAAACATAAAGCATTCTAATCTTTGAAATAAAAATTTAATAAATGAACTGAAAAAAGATACATTTATTATCAAATCGTTTTTTTTTAATATTAAAACATTATATTATTAAGATTAAGCAAAAATATATAGTGCTTAATATTTATGGTTGAAAAATCTTGCCTGAATAATAAAAATTCAAAATATTGTATAATATACATGTTGGATGGAGAAAGATTGGAATTGTATGAAAACAAAGATAAAACTAGCGATTGTTTTTTCTGTATGTTTATTTAAAAGTATTTTCCTTTTATAATTTTTTCTTGGTTTTTTAAACCAATCGTCAATCATCAAACTCAATATTTAAAAAACCGCTTAATTTTTAGTAAATTATCTTAAATAATTTTATGTCATTTTTTCTAACAAACTAAATCATATTGGTAATGATTAAAATAACCAATAACAATTTTTTCGTTTCAAATTTTAAATAATATTTGACAAGATTAATTTGTCGAATATTATTTTTTCCATTTTTACAACACAGTGACCAAATTTCTAAAACTAAATATTAGTTTCCCTAAATATATACAATAATAATGAAAAAAGTAAATGTAAACCGTAAAACTCTTAATATTCAACAATACAAAAAAAATTTTTTTTAAGTTATTGCATGAAAGTCTATATAAAGATAATGTAGCGAAATTAGTCGATTGTAACGTTTATAGTATTTTTTGTTCTTCATCTGTTTTTTTTCAATGAGAATGTAAATTAAATTATATGTTAAAATATAAGTATATAATACAAAAATTTTTCAACCCAATTATCATTCAGGAAGCTTTTGTTCGATTTATATCATGTAAAATATAAATCTATTATTCAGTATACATTTATAAATTCTGTTTTTGTATGATAAACTGTTATTCAGCAATAAAAGCATATATTTTGCGTATGATAATTAAATTTGAGTGTCGATCTATGCGATTTTTTAATTTTATATAGTTTTTTTACATAAATATTGATATTTTTTGATAAAAAAATTTTCTTAAAGTATCTTTAAGATTTTTAAAAATAATCTTGACTAAAAATTTTTATCTGAAAGATCTGTACGATTTATTTTATACTTAATTAATTTCAATTTTAGAATGGATCGTATTTTTGAATAATAAAGTACGTAATTTTTATAAAATGCCAAAAAATTATTATTCATATCTTTAAGAGTCAAGTATATGAAAAAAACAGTTTTTAAACTAAGAACATTTATATATTGAAACACCATTTAAAAACTGATCTAATATACATAAAATTTAGTAGAAAGATACCACGAAAAGCTACACCTAAATTATTTATGTTTGAAAATATAACACTTTTACTAAAAGAAAACTCATGATTGGACGTTTGATATTTATTGTAAATAATTTTTTGTCTTCTGATTGCTTCTAGAGTGGTTGTGCTGTATTTTAATATTATGGTGGTTTTTTAAAACGTTTTAATTTATAATAAATGTTTTTTGAACAAAGGAAAAAGGATTTATTAGCGAAAAACATTTATATCAGTTATTCCTGCTTAGCACAATTTATTTGTTGTTAAGCACAAAAAACGGAAAAACAATTTTTTTCATTAAAAAAAGCATTTTTGATTTCATATTACACAAACTAATGTATTGATTACCGATATTATGTGCAAATGTAAAACAATTTCTTTATTATTGAAGTTTTATTAAAGATTTTAAATTTTCTAAAAATAATCGAAAAAATGTAATATTGTAGATTTTTTTGTTGGCATATTAAAATTTCTTTATTATTCCATCACAGTTTTCATATTACTATAATTATATCTGCCACCCGATTGTTATTCGAAATCAGCCAATGTATACTTAGTAGAAAAAGGTATTCTAGAAAGAACTTATAAAGATTTTTTATAAAAAATGTAATAGCTAAAAACAATCTTAACATTTTATTTGTTTATGAATATTTTTATAAGATAAATGGTGTCAAAAATATTTACTATCATATGTCCTTATTATTTATAAGGTTTTCACATAAACATTATGTGTTAATTTTTTCGATTAAAGATGATTTTAAACACACAAAATTCATGTTGATTTTATATATTGAAATATATAATTAATTATGTGTGTTCGCTAAACTAGCATTGTGAACAAGTTCCTTTATTTTTTTCAGATGCGCCGATGCATCCCAAGAATCACAATTTTGTAAAATTTTTATTTTCAATTATTTAAGACCTAATTTTCGCTAAAATATTTATATTTTTAATGATTTTGAAAAAATTGGATTTTAAACAATTTTGATAAAAATTTCCTATTTAAGATGGCATGAATTTCAATATAAATCCAAAAAAAAACTACTTTTTTGTAAACAAATATAATTTTTAAAATACGAAATTTGAATTGATTTTTTAAGAAAGATATTTTTAATACATTCTTTTGGATGAATTTTAATAAAATCCTTTTATGATTTTTGGAATTTGTAGTAAATTGACTGTTAAGATTGATAATTTATATTTTTTTATCTTTATTTGATATACAATTACGATGAAATTCATGGCTTTTTAGTGCTTAATGTACTTAATTTGGTATTGTAATTGTGGACTATCTATTGATCGATACTTTGTTTTAGAATATATGTGCATGATAATAGGTAAAGAATCATAATTAAAGTCGTGGAGCGTTTTTATCTGATTGCAAAATTTTATAAGGTTCACATCTTTCCTTTTATTTTTACAGAAAAATACATATTAATTTAAACTGTTCTTGGCAAGAATATGTTGACTACTTGTAAACTTCCAATATATAAATGAAAGTATAAAAAAATTAAATTTTACTATTATAGCGGACTATGTGTAATTTTTTTGTTTAAAGATTCAAAAATATATCTTTTCTCGCAAGCAAAAGCCACAATATAGACATTTTAATATAAAATCATTGAATTTATGATAATTATTAAATATCAATAAATTTTAATTAAATTATATTTTACAGATGTTATTTCAGGTGCACAAAACAGATAAAAATTATAATAAATATTTAATTATGTTTAAAATAATAAAGGTTTTTATCTATAAAAGTCTAGGTTTGCATATAAAACACACACAAACATATTAATATTTCTGGAAAGTACATAAATTTTGCATTTACGTTAGATTTTAAGCATTAAACTTATAAGTAGGCATCTTTTCGTCTTAATTACAAGTATTTTTATTAACAATAGCAATTAAAATTATTGAAAATAACAGGTAATGCCATTTAAAGACTATATAATTATATTTCTAGAAATAATTCTTAAAATCTGTTTACTTATAAAATAGAATATTCGTTTACTTTTTCCGAATAGTCAAATTCGATTAAGAACAAAAACTAAGTATTGTTATAAAAATTAAAAAATTCATTAATTTAATAAAAAAGTCGGGAATTAATGCGTGATAACTCATATATGAATAAAGAATTGCTGAAATATACTCTATACTAACAAAAGAGTTTTTTTTACCATGATAATTGGTAACTAATTTAGGTCTGGACGCAGTTATAGAGTGTTTTTAATTATTCTGAAATTTATGTCTCTAAAGGCTCATATAATACTCTTTTCACAAATTATATATACTTTAAATTTTTTTTTATTCGAAATAGAAAACTGGTATGGTTTAATGCAAAAAGTAAATTTTAAAATCAAAAAATTGATATTTTATCTTTCAAAACTTATTTCGCAAAATTTAAAAGATTTTATCAAAATGAAATTCGCTCAATATGGATTTATGCCTATAAAATTACATTTTTTATATCAACATTGATAAGGAAGCAAAAATTTTTAATAATTAAAAAAAATTTACAAGTAAATGTAAAATATAGTCTTTTATGTTTCAGATTTAATGTGATTACAATTGTTTTTAATTTGGATTGTTGTGTTAGAGCATTAAATATTGTGTTAGAGTCTAAAAATAAATGTAATCTAGTTAAATTTGTTATCGAATGTATGAAAATAACAATTAATACATAACAATTTAATACCTTTGCATATTATTATATATGTTCGTATTTTCACGGAATTTTATTTCATATACTTTTTGAAGTATAGTCTAAATACTTAGAATATTTTTATGCCAAAAAAAAGATCTGTTATGCAATATAGTTATTTTACTGGTACAAATATTTAAGTAGACCGAATTGAATATAATTTTTTTGTTAAAATTTTTTAGATTTTTTAAATAGACCGATTAAATAATAACATGCTATCCAAATAAACCCATTTTTATTTTAAAATTTCATAGACTTTTCTTCAACATTATATTTTGCTATTACTTATTACCAATGTTATTTATTTGTTCATATTATTGATATCATAGTGATTTTGTAGATGAACACTTAGATGCAATCTAAAAGTAGGAAATGTGTGTTAGGTGAAATTCAATACAAAAAAATGAATTTTCTTGATAATATTTGATGAAACCTTGTCACAGGAAAAAAAAATAAAAATTCAAAGAACTTTTAATTTAGTGAAAATATTGTGTAATTTGGACAGAAATAAAATAAATTGTTTAAAAAACATTAAAAACGAAAGTGCTAAAATTTTATTTAAGTGTGAAGAATTTTTAATCAAACATTCACGGAATTTTCAATATGTGAATGATCCCAAGAGTTCGCCATCTAACTTGATTTCCCCAAAAAATAATATTAAGGTATATTTCTAATCTTATCAGTTTTCCTTTATTGTTATTTTTTTTAAGGATTTGTGTTTTGATCATAAGTTTTTAAATCTAGAAAGAAAGAAATGATATAAAAATGTTTGATATCACAAGTATTATATAAAGATTTTATTGTTAAAACTTCAAAACTATAGCATCATTTAACAAATAACTCCATAATTTTTTATATTTTTTCTTTAGGTAGTACTTTAAATTGTTTATTTATGCATGTTGAAAATATTTGATAATCTAGAGAATAAAATAGGAAGTTTTATTTTTTTTGGCGTATTGGCAATTTTACTTGCATGGTTGTATTTGAAAAAAAACTTTTTAAGTAATTCACTAATTTCTTCTTTAGATTACATATGTTTATTTGTGTAATGATAGTAAAAACATAATTTCATTAAAGAAACGAAGCCTATTTTTTAACAAATTATGTTAAATGTGAAAAAGGTTCCCTTATGAGCTAAAAAATTTTGAATAGCCAATTTATAACTTATTTATAGTAGAAAAGATTTTTTATTCTTCATGTATTTCTTTACTTTTTTAAAGTTAATCCATTATACCTTTTTTTTATCAGCTTAGTTGAACTAACATTGTTTCTATAAGCTTTTTTGAAAATATCTTGTTTGTGTATATACTTTTTTTGTTGTTTCATCAGTAATAGAAAAATCTAAAAATCAAATTTTCTAACTTTAAATTTTTACTTATCCACTTTTTACTGTTGCTAGATGTTTTTACATGCAAAATTTATAGGTATCCATGCTTTATTCTGAAACATTCAAATGATTTTTTTTCAATTTATAACATAAAATTAAAATAACAGGAATATTTTTATTGTGGTATTTTAACATAAAAAGATCACTTTGTTTTAAAATAACTTGTTCTTTTTCTGTTCTTTTGAAGACTTTTTATAAACAGTAAATCATATAAATATGCTTTTTTTAAGTGTAATATATTTTGATTTTCGATTTTATGTTTTTGTGTAATTGATTTGAGTAAATTTATGAATAAAAATAAAAATATTGTGCATATAATATTTTATAAAACATGTGTTGAATGAATAAATAGGTTTACAAAGTTGATAATTTTTTTTACAAATATAATTGTACATGCTACTATTAAAAATATCTGCATGAAAACATGCAAAGAAAAAAGCTATCGATTTTTAATATTTATATTGTTAATTCAATAATAAAAAACAAATTTATCGGTATAAATTTTTACTTTCAAGTTTACATGTAATTAGTGGTTTTTTAGCCTTTATGTAATCCGCAATTAACTAAAAATTATACTTATTTAATAAATAATTCTTAGATGCAATTCAATGGCAGTATTTCTTTCATTTAATATCAACTTAAACAACCTTTAACTATAGAAATTTCTATTAATTAAATAAATTATACGTTTTTTTTAACCGCCAAATTTTAACAAATTCCATCTTTAATGATAAATTGGTGCACATAATCAACAAGAAAAGACATGGTTTCTGCCTATAACCACAAAAAATATTTGGTATAGTATTAATGAAACCACGATTTAGTTTTCCTAACTTGCTTCATTTTGGAGAACCTGTTGTTAGAATAAAATCAGGTTGTATTGTTAATTAGCATAAAGAAAGACATTAAAAAGTTTTGGTTTTTTTTATATATTTTGGTGAAAAAAATTAACGATTTTTTTTTCAATATTAAAGGGATGAAAGCATTTAGGATTATCAATGGGTAGCTGTGGATTGGGGGCAACAGACATAGTAAAAAATTTTTATGTAATGTAAAATTTGAGCATTTTTTCACTACAATTACTTTAATATGTTTAAAAAATTTTGTAATAAATAGCTTTTAGTTTTTAATATAAAAAATAACAAAAAATTTTTATTTAATTTTCAAACTATACATATTCTGAAATAAATGTTTAAAGGATCTTATATTTTTTTGCACTGGAATAAACACAAATCACGCAATATAAATTTATAAAGGATATTTTTTGCGCTAAATGATTCAAAAATAAAATAAATTATATTTAGTATAAGTTTATAAAAAATGCTTATCACAATACTGATGTAAAATTATTTGATGAATTTTTAAAATTTTGTTCTCACCTATGAAATTTAAATTTTTTCACAGTCGGAAATAATTCGACATAATTATGTGTATATACTTAGAGTTTATAATTAGTCAGAGCAAATTAAAAAAAATGTAAAAGGTAAATTGAGTATTGACACTTTAAAAAATTACAAATTTAAAAAAATGAATAATGCAATAGTCAACATGACTGTCATATAAACAACGCTTCATACAGTATATTTTTTATTTAACAAATCAATCTAGTCTCATTCTCACTCTTCTTTGAAGAACCTTTTCATTCTGAATCAAAAATCCTTCGATTCCCCAACCTGATAGGGCATCACGATCGATTGCATTGGCAAACGCTTGAACAGCCATCACAAACAAATCCTCGCCTTCTAGGTCTTTTTGCCACAAAGCCTCACACATTCCTGCTAGATTTCTTTCAGCTGTTCCACTTACTACAAAATCCTCGGGCTCGTCTAGACAACCGATTTGGTCCATTCCACTGACATAAGGCTCACCAAACTTGTTGAAACCAGCTATTACTGGTGAAGTAAAGAGTGGCGTAAACCTTCGCGAATATAGAATGTATGAAACCATGTTTGTTAGCTCTTCTGGCTCCATCGGACGGTTCTCGTTCAGAACAAACAAGTTGTGGTTTTTTATAATTTTTTTTAGTAGAAACTGTGCGTCTGGAATAAACTGTGGCAGGCCAACGAACAATTTGCTGGTGATTTTATGGATTTTGGGAAAGTTCATGGATGTCGTGAAGTTTCCTTGGCCGAGTCGCAGGTCTGTCAGAAACGCTATTGAATTTCTGCTTTTCACTGCTAATACAGAACCGCCGTAGTGTGTACTGATAGACATTTGAAATATAAGGGTAGAAAAATTTTATAGCCCCAACAAATATTAAACTAGGAATGAGAATCACAATAACATACGTTGTAATAGAACATAGATAATAAGATAATTTTTGTGGTGTGGGGAAAAAATTTAATATTTTTCAAAAACATCATTTAAAATTCGTAGTTTTATCTTCTAAAAGTGCGAAAATCTAAAAAAGCATTTAGAAAATTTTTAAAAAGTTTAAATACAAAATTAAAAAATGTTTTCTGATTTTTTTAACCTAATCATGAATGCTTGTTATAAATGTTAAAAAACAGAAGATGAATCATCTTGGCCAAAAGGAAACAAAATATTTTTATTTTTTCGGAACAAATTATTTACCTTTATAAACCATTTAAAGGCATATATTTAAATACAGAAATCGGAAATAAAATTATTTGTGATTTTATATTGCTAACAATACTAATTAATAAAAATTTATAGAAAATCATGAAAAGAAATGTTATCCTATTTTAAAAATAATATTGCTATTAGCACAAAACAATATATATTTTAATTTGTCAACATAGTTAAAATCTTTACAGATTTCAATTTTTGAAGAATGCATCCCAGATAATCATACATTTTAATTGTTCGATACACAAAAAAATAATTAATTTTTTTCAAAAATTTCAACACTAAAAAATTTTGGTCAAAAAAACAAATATAATTTTTATATTGGTTAAAGGACTAAAAAAAAAGTCAATTTTCATAGTGATGTTAAAAGGAAAAGTGGCAAATCAACTTCGTTATAATAACAAATCTTACTACTTTTTTGAATTTTATTTTAATTTGATTTGATAAAACACCCTAGCTTTTATTAAATTTGTGTATTACACATTTTATTATTAAAAATTTATATTATTTAGTGCTTGACATAGAAAAGCTAAATAAGCATAAATTTGCATATTTATCGCAAAAAAATGTCCGTTGTATTTTTTATATTTAATGTTTTTAATGCTTTTAAAATATATTAAATCAATTTTTAGGCATTTTGTTTGATTTTTCATCTCTTTAATTTCCTTGTTAAAAGTTTATATCCGTTTAATGTAAAAATCTATGTTAATTTATTAAATTCTTACGGAATAAAGAGTGAAGAAAGAATAAAAAACCAAAAAGAGCATATCATTTTTTCATCTCCTACTTCATATCACTTTACTCCTATTTTTCTAAAAATACCTATAAAGTCAAAATGCAATAAACAAACCGAGCACAGCTTATTATTATAATTAATTGATGCAGTAACTATCTTATAGAAATATATTATTCTCAAAAATTAGTATATTTTCATGTGAGATTTTAAAAAAGACAAGATGCTATTCACATAACCAATCAAAAAAAATATTTATTCATTTTAACTAACGGAATCCATTAAATAATTTGTAAATATATGACATTTTAAACTTTATAGTTTTATATGGTTATTAATTTTATAATAGAATTCAAACATTATATTAAATTTGTATATTATACCGATTCAACCATATAATTTTCATTTTTAAAACTTTTCAAACTGACAACTTCAACTATCAAGATTTAAAAATTTGAAAGATTAGTTTCTTTATAATTATAAACATATTTTTTTATATCGCTTAATACAAAGAAATGATTGAATTGGACATTTCATTTAATAATTTTATTTATTTGAATATAAAATTATAATTATTATAGCGCTAACAAGATAATTAAACGTAGGAAGTGGATAACTTCCTTTTTTAAATGACAAATCAGGATGTGATTTTTGTTATAAGTTAAGAATTTATTGATGGTATATTTTTTTTGTTTTATTTCGGCAATCTTAGAATCACTCTGATTGTATACTTTCAATCTCTTTTTTGAAAAAATTAAACAAAATAACTTCTCTCCAATTATAAACATTGAAAAAAACTTTTAAAAACCTTTTCTCGTATTATGATGTCAAGAATCCGAAGTTTAAAATATTTTGAAAAAAATATAGTACAACCTAATATTTCCATATTCATGATTTCAAAAAAAATCTTATAAAAAAATTAAATAATAGATGGTGATGATGAAAAC
>AFBI03000074.1:105688-198951 GCA_000230595.3 Edhazardia aedis USNM 41457
TTCTAAAAAGTGCGCCAAAAAAACATTTTATAATTTAGAATGATGTGAACCAAACGGAACAGAGTTCCTAATAATACGTATCGGCTCCACAAAGTTTATATGTTGGTTTCCATACACAGAATTAAAATTTTGTTCTATACATCAAATTTTTTTTCAATGCATAAGATAAAAATAAAAATATAATATATCATTATGTGACTATTCGCAAATTATAAATCATTCAAAGCAAATTTATTATCGATGTTATATTATTTGTAAATATAAAAGTATAAATTTTTTTATTATAATTTGTACTTTAAGATATTCTATGGGTGATTATTAAATTTGAATAAAATATCATAAAGCCATAGAAATTGTTTTTATCTATAGTCAATTTTCTTTTATGATTAAATTTATCCATAGCAAATCAATGCTTATTATTAGATTTTCTAATGAATTTTTTCTTTTTTTATCAATTTTAGTTTACACTACGGTGAATTTTCATTTTTATGTCTGTTCCCTACTATTTTGAGGAATTTATCAATAGAAAACTAGGAAATTTAAGAATACATGCCTTAGTATGCTCAAATTAGTGAAATTTTTTATCTTAATATTTAATTAAGATTTTAATATTAAATTTTCAAGATTTTATGAATGCTTGAACTAAAAAAAATTTGACTTTTTATACTATTATAAAAACACTAAAATATAAAATAGATGAGATGTTTACACATATATGTTGCGTTTTAATGTGTTTAATGCAAATTATTTTACAAAATACCAATTTAAATAATAAAATTTATACCATGCAATGCTGAAAAAGAAAAAATTCTACTTTATTAATTATATGTGTAAAAAATAGCAATTAAATGATTTTGTTGAATAATATCGTTCGAAAGGATAAATAAATTTTCAAGCTGACACTTAGAACTGTTAGTCGGATATGGTGTTTCTCATTGAGAAACACATCTATTTTTGGTGTTGTTTTTGTTTCGGAATATGTTGAACACTGAGTGAAACGACTTAAGACTAATAGTATTTGCTAAATAGAAGCAATTTACTTATATTTATGAATGTTTTGTGAAATGAATGTCTGTCTTCAATATTTAAATGTTTGAAAATATTTTTCTTTTAGCACAAAAAGGCACCAGAAATATTAATAAAAATAAATAATGCAATAAATTTATACCCATGCGAAAAATAATAAATGATTCTATTGTTTCTCTTGTTCTATTTATAAATTTTTGTGTACGAGAAAGAAACCGTCTATCTCGCCCGCAGTTTTTATTTTATTAAGTTTTAAAAAATGTCAAAATTGGTGTTTTTTCCATTTCTAGAGGTTATCGGTTTTTTCTGAATATGATTAGTTTTTTTATCACAATTGATCGTTTAATGTGGAAACCATCAAGATAAGCTTAATATGCAAAGTTTTGAAAAATAGATAATTTTGAATCAAAAAGTGTTTGATGTTTTTTGATCAACAATAAAAATTTTAGCTTTGTTTGATAATGTTTGATCGAGTAAATGATTTGTTCTTTTTATACTTCTAAAAATAGAAAGAAGGTCCGAAATCGTGGTAAGCCTAGTAAATTAAACCCTATTTACACATTTTTTATATCAATTTTCACTAGGTCCCAGGTGGCAAAGGGTAATTTTTATTTAAGATTATAAAAAGCGAAATCTTGTTTTAATCTTATTCTTTAAGTATCATTGTATATAAGTGTAGTGCTTTGGGGTCACTAAGAAACACTAATAATTGTATTTTCTGTGTATATAAACTTCATCGCTCAAGATATCTTTTTAAAGAGATTTTGGTTATATAACTACCAAGGAGGTAAAGGCCATAAAATATTTTTTTAATAAAAAACATGTACAAGTTTTATACTCTCATCTTCTCACACAATGAACTTAATAGAGAATTATAGCACATAGAACAGCAAAATTTAGTTTTATAACATTTCATACACAATGTATTGTATTTGAATCAAGAAATTTCTGTTTAAGATCTAAAAAATTTATTCTGTTTTTATTTTATACTAAACCTTTATCAAATAAATATATTTTTAACGATAAAAATAAACAAAATAAACGATCTTGTATAAAAAAACATTTTAGAATATAATGTGCTATATATTACGGAAACCCCTTTATTGCTAACATACTAAAATTGTAATATTTTATTCGTATTAAAATTTTAAAAGTGTTGCTAAGGTAGAAATATTTATGGGTTATAATAAAATATTAAATAACTATTGCGGTAAGAGCTAAAAATGTTTTTCTTTCGAAATAGTTCTCAAGAAGAGGTAAACTATCATCTTAGAAATCTATATATTAGCCTTTTTTTATATAAAAATTATTTTTAATATTAAAATTATAATATATTTGTAGTGGAATCTAGGAATTCGACCTTGAGAGAAGTAATTCTCAAGAATGGATTGATGATGCAAGTGATACTCGGCTTTCATCTTTCCATGGTCGGGTCTCCCTAGTTCCATGTTTGAAAAACTGTTATTATAAAAATTCTTAAAGTCCTTTGGGTTGTTGTTGTTCATATTTATACTTTTATTTATAAAACCGTGGGGGTAATTAAGAATTGTGAATTTATAGCAATATTTTTCTTAGAAAAGAAACATTGCTTAATCACAACTTCAAGTCTTCATTAAATGTTTGTGCCATAAAAAATGAAACAACAATATTATTTTTATTTATATTCAAAATTTAATTTTGTAGATAAATCATAACTTATTCAAAGCAATTCCTTTTAAGTATATTATAGAAACTTGGGATATTCTGTAACGAAAACATCATCAAAAATGTCCAAACTGAAATTATCTTTATCTATTGATAAAGCAAAAATGTTGACGTGTAAAAAAACTAAATCTTCTTGTTACTGATGCAACACCGTAAACATAAATAATATTCTTCAGCTATTTTATATTTGCAAATTCATCGTTTTTATTTAAAAAAAGATATACAAAATGTTCCAATTATATATTAGTGCAATCCTGATAGCTAATTTTTATGATGTTAAAAAATAAAATTCAATGTAAGAACTGAGAGGCTTGCACTTATTTCCGTGCACTAGCCAAGTATTTTTTTCATAAATATAAATATGTCGTGTTTATGGCATAAAAACAGCATTTTTTATTATATAGTTGCTTTTTTTTGTAAGTTTTATATTCTGCAAAAAAAATCATGCAACAAATATATAAAAATATACATATTATAATTAAAATTTTAAATAGTGAATGAAAAGCATTTTTTAATTTCAATAATATGAATCATCACCTTATAGACCTAAAATGTGCAATTTTACATATTAATGGTT
The DNA here is from genome assembly GCA_000230595.3 of Edhazardia aedis USNM 41457. Taxonomy (NCBI): domain Eukaryota; kingdom Fungi; phylum Microsporidia; family Culicosporidae; genus Edhazardia; species Edhazardia aedis. The sequence continues at coordinate 108,996 of AFBI03000074.1, forward strand.
GAATTGAAGTTTAAGCATAAATTTTGCCTTTTTTCCAAAGAAAAAATTCTGCATACAAAAAGTACATAAAATATTTAAAACATTGTTTTTGACAAGCTGATGCAATTTTCTTCATAGAAAATCCTTCGTTGTAACTGAAAATGTCTTTCTTAAAAAGTAAAAATTTTTTGAATCTTTGATATTTGTAAATCCGAATAATTTCTTAAAATAAAAAACTATTTCAATGTACGAAATACTTTGTATGTCCAATTTTTTAATTATAATGTAAGACTAACTGTGTGTTAGACCATAAAAAGAAGTGTTATGAAAAACTCCTTTCTTTTTGTTCAAGAAAAAATAAAAAAAAATGAATGGAAAAAAAAAATCAAAAATAATGTTGCTAATAAAGAAAATTACGAAACAAACCCATGAAAAAATCAAACGGCGAAAGGCCAAGGACGTGGCGCAGTACGAACCAACGACGACCAGAGACGAACCATGCCACTGGACAATGATAACAAAGAAACCATGCTTTTACTAAAATAAATAAAGCAATATTTAACAATTTTCTTATTTTCACACATTCCGGCAATAAGAAAATATTATGTTTAATCAAAATATTTATTTAGTTGTTTAAACTGTAAATAATCAATTTTAGGAGAGATTATGAATATTCACCAATGATATTTTTGTTTCTTGCAACCCGTGAGGTCCTATTTACTCTTTTATTTCTTTCTTTTATCAATATTTCTCTTTAAAAAAATTTATAATACCCATGATATATAAAATAAAACAACTTTTTATGTATATAGAAAAAACATAGAAAATCTTTGCCGTCTTTATTTTTGTAACAGTTTTTTTTCCATTCTGTTAATTTTTGTGTAAGTTTACTCATTTTATGTCCATTATTTTATGTAATACAATGTTTTTACAATCTAATTCTTAATATATATTATCTAATAGTCTTTTGCTTTTTAAAAAACATAATCAAAAGATTACCGTAGATATAATACCAAGTTTTTTTTCTTGACGATAAATTTTGTTAGAATCTAATAAATTAATCCATTTGCTTGATGGAAAATGTAAACCTCTTTTTCTAGCAATTTTATGCAATTTTTTAGCTACTATCAATAAGATCATAGTACATTTATTTCCATTATCATTTTTACCTGATATATTTTTTTTGTTTTTAACCTGAACATTTATTAAAGCGGAAGGATTATATGAATAAACTGAAATATACTTATATTTATTAGCTTAAATTTTATAATTGTAAAATAAATATTAGATTTTATAGCAGTAAAAATATATTGATTTCAGTATATAATAAGATGTTTGTTTATTGATTTTACTTATCGAATTAAGTATAATAAAAAGTTACAGAATTCGACAAGTTTTGATATTTTTAGGCATTAAAAGAGAATCAATAAAACATTAAATTTAAGAATAAAAAAAGAATAATTATCGAAAAGAAAAAAATTGAAAATTTAAATGATTTTTATATGCATATTTAGAGAAATAATAGTAAAGAAAATCTTAATAATGGTTGTATGGAATAAAAAAAATGATGTAATAATAATGGCATCAGCAAAATGAAAAAAAACAAGAAATGATTTATAAATTGATTTTCTCTAGAAATTATTATATAAATTGTAGTGGTTTGCACCCTTAAGAGACAAGTATAAAAAAATATGCAGAAATATGCAGAAATATGCTAATTTTGAACATTTTTATACTTGTTTTTTGTTTAAACACGTGAAATTTTAACATTTGATACTAAAAAATTGATTTTGTTATTTAATTCAAAAATTATTTCAGAAAAACACATTAAAAAAGTTTTTTCTTAAAAATTTTATATGATAATGTAAAACATCAGCATAACATTTTATAAAAATTCAATATAAAATTGATAAATATACAAATTTGCAAAACACACAAATTTGTTATTATTAAAATTTTGAAAATGATACTCTTACATTGTAAATACTAAAATTGACTAATTTGGTTATTGCTCATCGTTTCATGTAAGTTTTTATATAAATTGACATTGTAAAGCTTTTATTAAAACAAAAAAAGCACTATTAACGCAGATAAAAAGTAAAAAAGAGCAGGCTAAAAGATAATATTGTTATCAAAAAAATTAAGTATAATATGAAAACAATATTATGTATTCCTTGTTTATGTATATCAATATTACATCACTCTAGCATCAAAAAATACAAAGTTCAATGTATATTTATTAGTTATTTTAAAAGAAATATGTTTTTTTGGTATCAGAAAATTCGAATTATAATATTTTTTTTGTAAATCATAAATTTAATTCATGATATAATATTTAAATCATTTTTATTGATTTGCTAGATAGTATATTTTTTATATTTAAACGAATCTTGATTTTAATTTTTTTCAATAATAACAAAAATTTTAAATAAAACAAGCATTTAAAGTTCCGTACAAAAACAAACGGTTTTTATGTAAATATTTTGTATAATGTGTTTAACTACCAAAATAATTGGCTCATTAGAGTTAATTGATAATTAAGGATCTACATTAATCTATACAAAAACATGTTTTTTATAATTTTGCATCTTTTTTTTAAAAAATATATTGTGAAATACAATATTATTTTTTTTTAAAAAAATCATATAAGATGACACAATGGAAACTAAAAAAAATTGTGCGAAACAGGTAAAAAAACCTGCATTATTAGGTTCATAGATTTCCAAGATTATTTTTTGTTAAAAAAAAGATCATAATAAAAACAAATAACTTTATGTTTATGTTGTAAAATTGTTTATTTTTTTCACAATATAATAAAATTTAATCAAAAAAAATTTGATCTTGAAAAAAAACACTATTTTTGTTGGTATTGCAGGTCAATTTCCTTTGTAGTTTTATTAAAAAAACAAACTAAAAATATCATTTGGCTGCATGAATCAAATAGCATAGAACAAAACACCTAATATTTGTAAATATAAAGGCAATAGCAATATCCAAGTTGATCTTTTTTAAAATATCAAATGTGCACTTAGCATTGATTTTTTCGGCCAAGCTTCACTCGCACATTTAATTGTAACACACTTGCAAAGAAAAAAACTTTTTTTTCCATATGTAATAATTTATATATAACATTTAATATGAAAAAATTTTTGTATTACTGAAACAATAATTTTTTTCGATAATACCAAGTGCACAGAAAAACTTCAAACAAATTTTTTTGTGTTTGTGATTATCCTAATATCTTTCTACAATCGCAAAAATAAAAAGAAAGAAGAGCAGAATTTTAATAATGCTAGTTTACTTTATATAAATCAGAATTATTGTATTAAAGAAACAATCAGTATAAAAACTTACTTTGTAACAACAATTTAAAATATAAAAAAAATCGCTTAAAAATCGATTATGACATTAAAGCATATATTTAAAGCATTCAAAATAATAATTGTAGTCTTATAAATTTTGAACCGGTGTTGAAAGTTTGACAAATTTTAAAACCAAAAATTTTTTTGTAAGTTTTTTACATCACCAGATTTTATGAATTGGTTTCATATTATCCAACAATATATTTTTCGGTTACACATTAAAAATATTTTTTTATTTAAACACAAAAAATTAAATATGTAAAAAATAACAAACTAAAGTAATGTTTTTTCTCCAAAATTTTGTGATTTTTAATATGAATTTTCAGTTTAACAGAACTTTTTTTACGACAAAAAATGACTATTGATGTAAATACCTGTAGTAAAACATTTCCTACTTAAATTTCTGACAAATCTAAAAACATATCAATTTAAACTAAATTTACAAATATTATGTACTGCTTTTTAAATATGGAATGCATAGAGTACGCTGCTCTTTGTATATTTATGAAACTAAACAACTTATTAAACATCAAAATATTTTGTAGTAACAATTTTAAACCATTTTTTTGTCATTGATTATTTTTAGTTGCATTTTTTATCTATGAGACTGCTGTTGCAGAAAGGGATTTGGTTAAATTGAAGATAGATCTCACAATATTCCGAACACTTCTCGAAATTAATGAGCCCAATTTGTTCTATTCATCAACCTTTTCCCTTCCCTGGACGCTATTAAATCGTTTTAGATAAAAATTATGTAAATATTTTTTGGGCACAATTTATTTAAAATTAATTTTTATATGCTTAATTTCTTACTGATTTTAAATAGAAATATAAAAGTGATTTAAGAAAAATAAAGAATAAAAATCAAACAAGGAAAGAATAATGCGAAAAACAGAATTTAATATTCTTTTTAACATTGCGGAACATTAATTATGTCACAAAGACTGATCATATTCGTAAATTACCACATTTTGTCGATGTGTAGCTAAATAATTTCAAATAATAAAAGCAACAATATAGAGCAGTGAAAAACAGAAAAAACCTTAATGCAAGCGCATAGAATGGCCCTGAAAATCATAAAAATAACAGAAAATAAATATAAAAGCAAAGATATCTCTCTTTATAACATTCTTACGAAACTAAAAACCGATCATCTTTAGAGCGTAGTTGAAACTGTTAACTAAAATTAGCAAATAACTTAAGAAAAAATAATGAAAAACTTATACTGTAAATTTGATATTTTTTTCAATAATTTATAAAACTTTATAGAAATTTCATTGAGTAGCAAAATAAAATTTAAAGATGGTATTTTAACAAATTATAACATCAATGCTTTCTACTATTAAAAATATAATTTGTATGAGCCAGAATTTAGAGAAATTTTCCTACTCATTTAAAGTATAAATTTATTTGTAAATGCGATATAATAGTTTTTATAGCAAAAAAACAAATAAAATATATTATAATTTTAGTATTAAATATAAGGATTTTGGTTTTTTGACAGAAAATACAATTTTATAAAAACAAACTAATTATAAAGACAATTATGAAAGTTTATAACATATTTATATATTTTATTTACTGTTGAATTTTTTTAATAATAAATTTATGCGTTTTGATCATTTAATAATAAATTATGTATTTATAAAGCGGCATAAGTATTAGTGCTAAACCCTTCGATGCATTTTTGATACCAAAAAAATAGCAAATGGGTAAATATGTTAGATTAACACTGATAATAAACATATCTCGATTTTTTAAAAAATTTTTAATAGAGATTGCGTAACTATGAATTTTTGTGCTATAAATAATTGGTTTTTAAGCAGAAGAGTTTTAATCCTTTTTTTTAATTTTCTTTTAAGTATCAAAATAATCTTCACTTATATGTTTTGATTTTCTACTAATATATACATTAAAATGCTCGAATAACTATATTATTATCTATATGTTAACAAAAAAATTATAGAAATTTTGAAAATTTATACATTTAATCTGTAATATAAAAGCTAAAAAATACTTCATCACAAATAATTTAAAATAAATTATATTTTTATTTTCTTTTTAGCATGAAATAAAATTTATTTCATTATTTTGGAATGTTATTCTTTTGATTCTGCTTTTTACAATTCTAATGGAATTGATTAATGCGAAACATAAATAAAGATACGCATTAATCTATTTATCGATGATATTTAAATCATTTAATCGATTTTAATATTATTTTAATAAATAAATAGATTATGAATTTAATAGAACTGGTTGATCATGTTAATGAATTACACGAAAAACTGATTGGATGAAAAATCGAGTTTAATTTTAGTTGCTATGAATATAAAACTCGTATTTTATAATTCGTATAAAAAATAATAATAAAAAAATAAATTTTTAACAAAAAGCTTTTAATTAAATTATCATAAAAATCATTTGTCATTATCATGATCATATCCAAATAATGACAGTCATAGTTGCTTTAATTTTTTTTCTGTTGGTAAATACAAAAAAATTGGTATGAATTGGTTTAAAAATTATTATTTTTATGATTTTTTCTTATAAATCACAATAAATTTATTTATTGGTTTTTTGACGAATTAAGTATAGTAAATTAATTCAATTAATTTTTTTATATATTTTTTTTATTAAAAGTAAGAATAGAACATTTAAAAATAAGCAAAACATCAGCAAAATTTTCGATCTGCACATAACCTTATGTTTTTTTATTTGTTGTTTTTGCATATTCATGTGTTCAAAACGCTTAATTCCTTCAAAAAAGGATTTCTAAATTTGATTCTATGAAATTAAAGTCCGATCAATGCTTCTGTTAATGCTAATTGAAAAATTTTTAAAATAAATTTCCTCTTTGTTTCTGAATATAATCAAAAATGATTCGATAAAAAAATTGAAAATTTCATCCTTTTTATTGATTTACATGATTATTTTACTGAAATCTTCAGCATAAAAAGAATGGGTCAGCTGCTAACTTTTAGTTTAGCTGACTCTGTGCTTTGACTTTTACTTAAGCAGGATTCGAACCTAGATTCTAATGAGATGAACAATTAAACCAATAAGCAATAAATGTTTCTTAATTTACACATAACAAATTATTAAAATTGAATATTATTTCATAATTACTGTGTATAAAATAAAATACTGTTTTTTTTAGATAAGTTGCTAAAAACCTGCCCATTACTTTCTAAAATTTTTTTTCATCATATAAAAAATATATTAAATTGATCAGCAAGCACCTAAAGCAGGATTACTTGTGTTTTTACAAAGAATTCTACATGAAGTCTGTTAAGTCGAGAAAAAAATAATCACAAATGCACAATAATTAACAAGAAAACAGTAATAAATTATTTGTGTTCGATTTCAAAAAATTTGTAAAATTAAAGGAATATTAAAAAAATTCGGAAGATAGAATCTTAAAAGTAATTTTAAGATAATCATACAAATAGATATGAATTCGTTGATAAAAATATTTTGAAATTCAATTTATTTAATGACTTAATTTGCACCATGTAATAAAAAAAATTAATACCCGACATAAAATGTAATATTTTTTCATTTAAGAAAAGAAATTTTATATTTATGCTGTTGCAGGAAGGGACTTGGTTGTATTGTAGGAAGTACTCTACAATATTAAAAACACGCCTCGAATTATCTGAGGACAATTGGTTCTTATTCGTCACCTCGTCCCTTGCGTGGACGCCTTTGTACCGGTTTGTATTAAACATTAAAAAATAATAATTTTGGGTCATGGGGTTTTTATTTAATAGTTTTTTATGCTTGTTTTTGTTCCGGATTTTTCTTAATTAATATTAAAATAAACTAATCAAATTAAACATAACAAAGCATAACATAACGTTGAATAGCCTCGAAAATAAACAAGCTACTAAAATTTCCACTTTATTTCAATTGTGGTTCCAGTATTTCACTGGTATTACCACAATTTATAATATCCTTTCAAAGAAGAAGTCCTATTTAGGAATGTGTAACTAATAATTTGCTCCTATCATTAAAAAAATAATAAGAGATTAGATGTTTTTTATTTTTATTTTTGTTGTTTTTAACATTATTTCAATAAATTTCAGAAATTAAAAAATTTTTTTACGGATTTTGTTTAAACAAAAAAACAACAAAAATGAATGATAACTACAATAAAATATTTTATCTAGAAAAAAATCATAAATAAATAATGAATTTCAAAACACAAATAGGTTTTTCCGGTCCTCTTTATATTTTGTGTGAGTAAATTTTTAAGATTAATCAATCAGAAACACTTAAATCGGTTAATAAAAGAAATTTAAAAAATAAATACTTTAATTTTTATCACGGATAATGATTTCTTATTAAAAAACTTTCCTAGTTTTAAAATTTCGATCCTGAACAGATTCGAAAGAAAACAAAATATTTATAATACATATTTGCTTATAATATTTGGCAAATTATATAGAAAATACATTTTCTTAAGTCAATCATATTTGTCGTATGTCCGGTGTCAAATGCCATACTTGATGTATGTATTGAAAAGTGACACCTTTTCGGACCGACTTATTATGTGCCTGTGACCATCGGTCTGGCCACAGGACTTTAAATTTGGTAAGGTACCAGGTCTATTTGGTGGGTCTTGGTACCGTGAATAAATATAACCAGGATTTCTCCTGAGTGAATTAAAATTGATAAAATTAAAAGAGTCTTTTGGGTTCTTCTTCTTCATTTTATTTAATTTTTTAAGCCCGTGAGGGGTAATGAAAAAAAAGGAAATAAGAAGTGTAAGTAAAATGTTAAAGTTACTTACATGTAAGGTATTACAATATTTTTTTATGAGAATTCAACATGGTAAATTGTACCAATACCTTTTTACTACCTATATAAAATAAAATAAACAAAATATCAAAGTTTTTTAAATGCAAGGTTTCACATTTTTTACATTTCAAAAACTTCAAAATATATTAACCAATAAAAAGTTCTCTTTGTAATAAAATGACACATGGTTTATATTATAAAAATATCAAATATTACAAAAAAAATTAATATAATTATATAATCAGCAAATTAAAAACATCAAAAAGTCGTTTTTTTAATTTATACCTAAAGCCACATTTAGAATAAACATACTATTGAAACAAAAAACACAATAGAAATATAAAAAGTAAAGCTCAAACAGATTTTTTTTTAGTAAATATAACTACGCATTTTCAATTTTGTTTAAAAAATATTTTATTTTAAATAGGTTTCTAAAAAATCTCATATTCATTTAACAGTTATCACATTTATATAATTTTTTAGATTTTGAAACGAACAACTGTTCGTTGTTTTTAAATTATAATTATAAATAAATAGGATTTTTGCCTTATAAATTGAATATAAAGGTTAATAATCTTTGAATATAAATTTTTGTTTAATTAAAAGGATTTCAAAAAAACCGTTGAAAGGAAGCCCAAACCAGCTGATAAATTAAAATACTTGAAAATGTACATAAATGTTAATATGCAACCTACATAACACGAATTATACAGACTTTTTTTAACTTAGTATTATGTCGAATCGAAAAGAACAACATGAATATATTTCCCGTTGAAATATTTCATATAAATTTATAAAAAATAAAACTCAATTATAAATCAAAAAAACAATAATTTATACGACATACTAGTAATTTTTTTGCCAAGATATTCGTTAATAAATTTCTTAAATTATTATAATTTCTTATTGATTTTTTTTATACTTTAAATAACATCATATAGCTCTAATAATGTTTTAGATTTTTTGTACATATCATACAACATGGTTTTTAAGATATCGTAGTAATTCAACTATATTTTTAAAAATTTCTACTAAATCTCGTAACTTTATAGATAAAAAAATATTTTATCTAATCTTTAAGGTGATGATGCATTGATATGTAGAAAAACAAAACATATGTTTTAAAACGATTCTGCACTAATAAATATTTTCACGATATCCATTGTATTTATTGGATTGAATTTTCTAAATATTGATATAAAAACATACTCAAATGTGTTAAATGGTGAAAAAACAAGGAGATATTTTCTATAAATTATATTAAACTAATAAATATAAAGGTATAGCGTTTTATTAATTCAGCTTTTTTTCATAGTTTTTGACAATCATTTTTAAAATATTGCGATGCGATCAAAAATTTTATTGACAGCGGTAAGAACACAGTCAAAAATATTTTGGAATTCTAAAAAAACCAAATAATAGGTACAGAACAAAATTTTGCTAAAAACTAAAAAAACACATATAATTTAATAAAAAACTTGTTTTTTAAGCAAAGATATGTGAAAAATTAAAACATCTATATATCATAGAGTATTTTAGATCATTGAAGAATGATGCAAATACGATTCTTTTGATTTTTTGTATCAAAGAAAATATTATTATTTTGTTTATAAATATTATATAAATTAACTAAAAAAATGTTTTTATTATCTACAAGGACTTCAGCTATATATTTTGTGTCTATATTTAAAATGAAATATTTTATATAATAAAAAATAACTTGATTTTATTATTAGACAGGTTGTGCTATCTGTTGTAAAAAATAGAAAAAAATTTAATTGTTTGATGGCTGTAAAGTTTTAATTCCATAAATTTATTTTTCATAAAATTTGGTTTTATATCAGAATTTGAGTTACAATTTATTTCATATTGTTTTATAGTTTTTACTCAAGATTTTTAGCTTATGTGAATCAATTTATTGCTTTAGATTATTTTAATACAAACATTGAATGCTACATGTAGATTAGAATTCTATATAAAACCGATAAATATTACCATTTTTAATGTGAAATTTTAGAAAAATAGCAAAAATCATATGATTTTTGTACAATATTTGTGAATATAAATATTTATAAGTATAAAGCGCAAATTTGTTTTATAAATGATATTAATTGTAGCTATATTTTTTACATTTCTAGTATGAAATACTGTTTTCAGTAAAAAAATCTTTTTTTTATACAAAATATATCAATTAATATTTAAATTTAGCACAGTATAAATTTGATATAAAGGTTGTATTTCCTAAACTATACTTTATAAATATCCAAACATAGATATTATCGCAAATGAATAACCAAAATGTAAAAATATTGTATTGAGGTTATTATAAATATTTAAAGTTAAAATACAGAACAAGCTTTTTTATAATAGTAACTTTAAATAAATCATATTCTTTCAATGCCTTTTTTTATATCAAAATAGCATGAAAGCACAAAAAACATTATAAATATTCAAGATTTCTTGCATACAACCAAAAAATGTAATTCTAATTCTGTTTTTATTAAAATCATGTCAATGGGATAAACTAACGCTATTATGACATTTACTACGCTTTGCTTTCTAACTTTTTGATATCTATATCTTAGAAAATTAATATAAATTTAGATTTTTACTGAAATAATTTAAAATATAAAACTATTTATGCTGTATATTTTAAAAAAATGTTTAAAACCACGATTATAAATTAATTTAGTAGAAAAAACATTTTTAATAAAAGAAAATATAAAGTTAAAGATTTATTTAAAATGAGAGTATAGTAATACACTCTTTTTGTTTCTGTTTATAATTGATTGTTTAAATAAATACATTTCATTTCAACAGAATTTTTAACAAATGCACGTAATTCTATGTTTTTATAACACAGAATTTTAAAAGATCTTGAAATAATAATATTTTATTAAAATACATGTTAAATTATCAAATGCGAATTTATTTTCATACGACCCATTATCAGTTTTTTGTAAAGTACTATAAACAAAAAAAAGGTCAGAAATCAATAATTTTTCTGTTAGTATGAAATTTTAACAATAATGACGTATTTGAAATAATTTGTAATGGCCAAATATAAAAATATCCGATTAAATGCAAGGAAGAAAAAATACATTGTAAAACAAAAAGTATTTTTTTGTATTTTTTTACAAAATCATTTTAAACCTTTGTAAGAATCAAAAATTTTTCTTCTTTGGTAAATACATAAATTGCTAAATGCATTCAATTATGACAATAACTATGAACACATAATTTTTAACGATTTTATATACAAAGAAAGCGGCGATCTTTTGATGGAATTATCGGATTGAAGTGGTTTTCATACTAATAAATTAATTGATTGTTTTTTTTTGGTCAATATTAATATAAGAGTATGTTGTGTTTTTGAATGTTTTGATTTTATATGTTTTTATTATCGATAATATTGTTTTTGGTCAATTTTTTTGATATCTTTGACAGTTATGTTGCAAAAATTATAGGTTGATACAATTTTTCATTATCAATTTAATTTTGATCGATGACATGTGCAAAAAGTTATTGATAAGAGTCTGAAGACTTATCTTTTTTAAATGGTTTATTGGTGCAATTATGTAGATATTGTCTATAATAGACAATAGAATAAAAAATATGCCTTTTAGAAAACAATTTTTTTTAATTTTGATCAGGCACAATTATTCAACAGGAATGTTTAAAAAAGTGTTTTGTAATGCAAAAAACTTTTTACGTATACCATTAATCATGATAAATTCAAAGAAAAGAACATTAATTTTTTTTAAATATAAGGAAATTGTAAACTTCTATAAAAAAAAACAATTGTATAAACCTAGCTACGATACCATAAAATGAAATAGAAAATTAAAAAAAAACATTCGAATCAGTAAATTTCTAAAATATCTTATGTATTAAAGCTATAAATTCTTAAAGATTGAAGGAATCTTACTAAAAAAAAATATTCGAGGATTTTTAACACTCCTATATATTTAAGTCAAATTTTTTGTAAAAATAATTTTACTTTCATATCAAATTAGATTCATTTTTGTTGTGTCATTGAATATCCACTACAATTTTTGACCTTTAAAATATTTTTAAATATTTTTAGCGTTATATTCTATTTTAATATATATGATGTTTGATTTGTTTCTTACCCCATAATTTTACGGAACAAATTTTAGTATACGATGACAATTTTTTTTAATATCTTTTTAAGCAGAAACCATTAAAAATGAAAAAAACCAACGGGGTTTTTTTACCATGAGATAGAATTTATAAAAATTATCAAACTTAAGATCACATATTTCATAGAAAATTTCAATTTTTTTCCGTCTTAAAAGATTTGTGTTTTCATAAATTATCATCTTCAAAAAAACAAAAAATTTCTCAAGGTTCGCTATTGGCCATATTTACACTTAATTTAAATAATATATTTAAAAAAACTCTTTGCATGACGAACTCCTAGCTCATTCTAAAAAATTATTATTTTGTCAATTTCTTATTTATTAGGGTAGAGATTACGAATCGTTTTCTTTTTCTACCCTGTTTTCAATATTATGGTATATTTTTTTTAATTAAAAGACATTTTCTCGTTCTGTTTATTATAAAAACTTTAGTAAAGTTCATACTTGATCAAAAGCATGTAATCATGTTTTGATCAAAAATATCGAAAAAAACTTTTCATTTTTATCTATTAGCAAACTATCTATTAATCTTCATAAAATGATCAGTTATCATTTAAAGATAAAGAGGATTTGAAATTTAAATGACATAACGACAGCAAGAGCGTTAAATCAGTCATCCTGTCGTATTGAAAATATAGTAAAACTAGAATTATTTTGATATATGTTTATTAAATAAAGGCTTTTTTTGGGTGAGTAGTCATTTTAACCAATAATTTACAATAGAAAATCTTCATTAAATTGTCAATCATATGTTCTCTATAGTAAAGGTCCAATAAATTTACCCTGACGTCAAAATTCTTATAAAAGGGAAAACAAAAAATAAGGTATTTATGCAATAAAACTAATTAATTAATGTTTATATTCAAGAAAACAAGTTATAATTGAATGAAAATTTACTTAATTTTCGAATTCCAATTTATCCCAAACGTCAAATAGAATGTTAATGATATATTTTTTTATAATTTTTTAAAAAAGATAAAAAATATCCAACGAAAATTAACAACCATTCTTTCAAATAAAATTACGATATCCTACTCTTACTAGAATATTTATATAATACACAGCGCTTTGTTTGATAGTTTAAAAAAAGTTTTGTTTAGAAAAATTATTATTTAGAATGTTTTTTCTTATACTGTTATACACGATAAGTATAAAAAACATTGAACAAACCACAATTATTGTTTTGTTTTTAAAATACATATATCAACCTACCGACCAAATAATTGTTTTGCAAATGCATTGCAAGGCACAGAAATGCCGATTAAAAACATTTTCATGTGCCACGCTGAAAAATAAGTGTTTTTAGAAAATGATATTGAAACTTATTAAAAAAATCAAAAAATTTGAGCTTTTTTAATCTCTGTAATTTATTAATCCAGCTTTAAAACATATAAAAGCCTAGTTGTTTTAATATGTCTTTTTTATGTAGTAGGTGTAAAACATATATGAAGATACGATATTTTTATAAACAACAAGTTTATGGAAGACAGAAAGGCGTAATAGCCAATAAAATATTTTTACTGAATTTTAATCAGAATGTTAATTTTTTTTTGTTTTTGCACCAACATATCCTAGCCTGTGAAAATAAATATGTATGCATTATGTAACCATGTGTCATACTATGAAAACCATTAAATTTTGGATGCTTGCAAATTAAAACATGCAAATAGAATATTAAATTTTTTTAATTTTTAGAAGCTAATTACTGTAACAATAAGCTTTTAAGAAAATTCAGAATTTTAGATACAATATAAAAACGCTATATCGCTGATTTATATAAACTAATAATGTCTAATAAGTTTTTTATTAAAAATAGTATTTTTTTGTTTTTACTTTGTTATATTGTATAGTCTATCGTATAACAAAATAAAGTGCTACATTCAATGAGGATATAAAAATTCGTTATTAGGGTTGAAAATATTTACTTTGAGTATTTAGAATTCAGATATTTTTACATAAATATGAAGAAAAAAATTTTATACTTCAAATACAACCTTATTTTTACATGAATATATGAAATGAAACAAAATAGTTATGAAATTACAAATTTATTTTTTGTAACAAAACTAAATTTTTAAAGGATAAAAACAATCTTAAAAAAGTTATCTTTTCAAAAAAATACAAAATAAATGCATAATTTTATGCTTGAAAAAAATTTATTTAGACCGTGGTGCAAAGATATTTTGGTCGTTTTTATGATCTAAAAAATTCAAATACCGTTCGATTTTTACTAAAAAAGCTTTCATGTAACGCACTACATGCTAAATTTCTTTTTTTTCATTAACATATCTTCAATTTGTATGGTTAAAGAATTATAAAATTTTTTTTCAAAAATAAATTATATCTAACAAAAAAATAAAATAAGTATTTTGTTGTATGTTTTATGTTACTTCAATAGTTTTTAATATACTTTTCATCTGATTTATTATACATCGCATTTGTATTCATACATTTTCTGGTAAATTGTAATAAAGTTTGAGCAATCAAATACATAAATTTTTGATATTTTTTCGATGAAAAAATTGAATTTTTTTTTAATGCAAAACTTTTAGTTTTATATTGTATATCTAAATAATAGTAGCAGATTAGTAAAAAAGAATTTGCAAAAATAGACATGAAAAAGGTTACTTCGCAGCATAAATTTTTACAAATGAATTAAGTTTTTAATTTCGGCTTGAAAATCAAGCAAAATTTTTTAAGTTATACAACATACTGTTAAATATAAATAAATACAATTTGATACCTTAATTTAATGCAATTTAAATATTCATGTTTGGCAATTTTCTCCAAATAAAAAAGAATTTTAATATTTATTATAGTATCCTTGTAATATATTTTTAATTGATTATAATATAAAAAATAAAGAAAATATACAAAATGTCATATTTTTATAGGTTGTAAATAAAATTTAATTTCATTTAAAAAACATAGTAATAAAAGTTTTTTTTTATATATCTAGATATAAAACCAACAAAATTTGAAAGTATTCGTATATGTACTAATTGATTAAATCAAAAAAAAATGCAGATATGTGATTTTTCAAATGAAAAGTAATTTAATTGGTTTTATATAACGAACTAAAAATATTTTGCATGAAATAAACAATTTAAAGATTTCGTCTATTTTTTGTTTTTAATCAAATTATTCCTTTAGGAAAAAAACGAATGAGAAATAAAAATGTATATAATGAGTGTATATAATTTTTTTTATTGGAATAGTTATAAAATATAATATTAGTATGAATCTACATATAAATTATTTGTATTTTCCTTTTTTAATGACATTATTTTTTAAAAAAATATCTAAGAGAAGGAGATATTTTGCGGATGCAGTAAATTTTTTTGTATATTGACTTAAAAAATATAATTATTTTTTAAATAACAAGTATTTTATTAGTTATTGTATAAAAAAACATTTATTGCTGATAAATAAATTACAGTTAAAAATTGGAAGGAGAAATCTTTTTTTTATACAATAAAATACTTATTACTTCCATTGACTTATAATATCGATAATTATATTTTTACTTAAATTTTTTTATAAAATTAAATTTTTGATTCAAGACGATTTTTTCATTCATTTTAAAATCTATTAATGACAATTAAAATATTTTCACATATAATTTTAACATTTCAAAATTTTATTCATCTTATTGATCGTGATAAAATTATTTTGTGTTTTAAAAGTGACTTAAAATTCATTATTACGCATGGTTGCATAATATACATGAAAAGTTACATTTTCGTAACTAAAAATGCCCACTATTTTATACTAATCAAAAGATGCATTAAAGTAAGTAAAAATTATGATTTTGTCAAAGATGTGTGGTTGTACAATTTCAATGGAATAACCGATTTTTTAAAAAATGTAAATTAATAAAAGAATTGTTTTAATTCTATTATATGTATCATTATAATTATAATTATTTTTAAATTTATTATTTCTAAAATTGTAAGAAGTATTATTATTATTGTTCCTCTTTATTTTTTTTATTTTAATTATGAATACTTTTATAGTTTTAGAATACTGTTTCGTTTTATTTTTTAGTGGTAAATAATAAATCGCACTGAATTGTGTCAAATCAGTTTAAATTCTATTAAAACTTGTTCATTTCAATTTAGAATAAATTAACATAAAACTACACATTTAAATTAGGTTTACCCTTAAAATGTTGGCATACAACAGGTTGTCTTAAACAGCCAAAGACAATCGCATCAGAAGCTAAATATATTTGAACACAAATTACAAATTCTGATAATAACAACACATTTAAGTATTAAATCATTTGTTTTCATGTTTTTTTTATAATCGTAAATCTTTTAAAAAAACCTGTTAGTTCATTATGGCAACTATTTTATCTATTGAGTTATTTACCTGCTAATTTTGTTAATTTCACTTCTTACAATCTATAGTCAAAACATAGGGCAATAGAAAATTGTTATTAAATTGGATAAATAATTATTCAATTAAAAAAAGTCAATAAAATTATAAAAAAAATATATCACATAAATTAATTTCGGTTAAAAAATGGCATGATTTTGTTAAATTTCTCTTTTTTTATTTTAATACTGAAGAATTCTATAAAAAAATCCTTTGTTATTCCAAATACAACTAATGAACATAATAGCACTTCTCAAGCAGTAAAAATTGTTAACAATAAGTAACACAGATATGTGAAGAATAATAAAAACCTATGATAATTGAATTGAAACGAAAGCCGTCACCGGAAAAACTAAAAATAAGTAATTTACGGAATATTTATTTTAGTTTTTGTAGGTCTATTTATAGGATTGGTTGTATCTTATAGCTAGGAGGTGTTTTTCTCGTCGGATCGTCTTCTACTTTACCATTAATACCTTCATCGGGATAGTTTTGTGGATTCTTTTATCCCCGTTTTATTTATGAAAGAAAAATACACTTTTGCAGATTTTTTGTTTTTTATATCACATATATAGATTTTTTGAAAAAAAAATTTTAGAAATAGCCATATCATATATATAGTACCACATAATAACAGATAATTTCTTTATTCGGTCCTAGTTCCTCTTTTTGATATTACTTTTGTGTGTTAACATTTTGGCACGGAGTAAGATTCAAATGAATATTATCTCTAAATGACTTTTAATCTATTTATTGCTTCTAAAAACTCAGAAAAAATCACATTTATAATATTTTTACGCTTTGAAAACTTCATATGTGAATTGTGACCAAATATTCTAAAATATTCTTCACAATCAAGTAAAAAAAATCAATAATTGGAAGAACAAAAAACTGAAATAACAATAAAATTGATAATATGCAATAATTTCGCATTAAATTTAGAAAATGATAATCTCTAGCATCATTATATTAGATTCTTTTATTTTCTTTTTGACGAACTGAAATCATCCATCATGATCTATATTTAATAAATGCGCTTATCATAAGCAAAAAGTAATTAATTCGTGCTACTTAGTCAGCTTGAAAGCTAAAAATCTTTAAATTAAAATCTCTTAGGGCAAATTGAATATATTGTGAATTGATATTTTAGCAAGAATTTTGATCAATAAAAAAAAAGAGACCATAGCATCAAATAGCAAATTATAATACGAAAAAAAAATTCAAGGCATTTTTTCATTTTTTCTAAGTAGAAAAACGAAAGTTAACCACGTATTTGTATGTTATTTGTATATTAATGAATAACTATATTTAATATTTCGATTTTAAGTCATTTTGAATTATTATTATTTGAATTTATATATTGATAAAAGGATTTTTCATTATTCATTAATTATTGTACTTTTTAAATTATTGTGATTTTTTATATGAACTTTTTTACAATATAAAAGTATTTTAAAAGCATTATAAAATATGTAATTTTATGAAATTTATATTAATACGATTATCTAACTTCATGAACGACTATTTAAAAAAATGACACAAATTTAAACCAGAAAGCTTACACACAACTGAAGAAAAAAAACAATAAGATTATATAGACATCTAAAACTGTTCTAAATTGTCTCTTTTGAAAAAGATCATACCAAAACAAAAATCTGCCAATATGTGGATTGTCAGAGTATTTAATGACCATTTAATACACTTTGTAAATGACTATAAATCAAATTCTTTAGACGCGAACGTGAACATAAAAATATTATTGCATTAAAACATAAACTTATTTTTTTGACAAATTCTAAAAATCAATGATTTCAAGGAATTCTATTTGATCCCGATCATAAAATTTTATTTGTTATTAACATTTTGCTGAATTTCATGTGTAAAAAAACATTTGACCTAAATTCCAATATTTTAAAGTATTTCGTTTTTATATGAAATAGATCAACAAATATGAGAATATTCTTAGATGAAAACAGTTAAATTGTATTTAAAATTGTATTTTATATTTTTTAAAAATATTATATGTCATAAAATATATTTTTATTGTTGCTCAAAACTTCTAATGTTCATATAACCATGATAAAATGGTTTTAGACATAACTAATTGTTTTTTTATCACTACAAAACATTTTTATTCAATTCGCAAAATTCAAGAAAAATTATCATTCTTCTAACTTTTTCAATGTCTATTAGATTCTCATTATTTAAAATTATATGAATTGTCATAATTAATTAAAGTTTAGTATTAAAAGCAATGATGAAATAACTGAAATAGAATGCTATTCTGTATTGCAGGAGCATAACTATATTTTAATTAACTTTCAATATATTATTATATCTATTTAAATATGTAAAATCAAAGTTTTTGTTATATATATTCAGATAATTGTTGTTATTACTATTTTTAAAATACTATTACTACTGATATTTTTAATAAAAAAATCATTATTTCTATTACTAAATTTCCCCTAAAACTAGTAATTTGCTTCTTTTTTTTCTTAAATGGTTTTTTGTGATTTTTCCTATCACTAAAAAATCACTAACAAAAATTCCATTTAAATTTATTTTCTTTTTCAGTAAAAAATATTATTCAATCTAAGATATTAAAAACTAACATTCTAAAAAAACATTTAAGACCAAGAATTGAAACTTACAAATCAACTATATTAATTTATTAAATAATATGTAATATTTATCTCAAATACATTTTAATCAAAATTGTAAAAACAAGAAATATTTTTAGTGCATTAATATTTTTTTTCTATCCAAATCATTCAAATTTCAAGAAAATTGTTGTTTTTATTGTTAATTTTCTTTTTTGAAAATTATTTTTATTTTAAGTTGATCGAAAACTTTGAATCCAAAAGATTATAAAATTTATGTTTCTAAATTATATTTTGATCAATAGTTAAGATTTTATCTTATAGGCTTTTGTTATAAATTTGTGAATTACGAAATAAACTATGCTGTTTCAAATAAAAATAATAGGTTTTAGGAAAAATAAAAATAATGAGAATAATTTCGCATACGAAAGCACATTTTATACTATTCTATTTCGATATGTTAAAATTTGTAATATTTTGGTCAATTTATGGGTTTAAATTTCTTTTAATATATTTTTTTTATAAATAAGGAAAACAATTTTTGTGTGAACTGTCAAAATTCATAAAATATGCATTCTTTTTATTTTCACATGCTATGTAAAACAAATTCATACGAAAATCGTACATTGCTATAGAAATAGATTTAGACTACACAACCGTTAAAAATTTTGAAGCATTTATTTCACACATAAAAGAAGTTATTGCAAAGAGCTTTTTATTATAGTATTAATTATATTTACCGGCAATATATCTTTTTCGACACAAAAAACAAGCATTTTCGACAAAAATAAAAAAAATGTTTTTTTTCTTCTGGATATAGAAAAAAACAAACAAGTGGGTATTTTACATAATTTTTTGATTATAATAATGCTATTTTAAGCAAATGCGAAAGTTTTATTGGGGATTTATTATAATTTGGCATTGATTGATTAAAATCTTTTCCTAAATTATAAGAAATAGTATTCAATATCAATCTTGCATTTTGTATTTTAAAAAAATTACTTATATATTTTTCTACTATAATGTAGATCAGTGCCCAAAAGAACATGAAGTACTTACACAAAAACAAAACAAATCAACCACACGGATTTGAAAAGACATATATGAAATCAACACATGCACCAAAAAAACACAAAATAAAACTTTTAATATCTTATATGCTCGTTTTGTTATACTTGAATACATATTTATGTTATGCTCAACAGATAGAAGAAGATATCGATGTTTTTTCGCGATTAATACGCTATTGTGATAGCACATTTCTGAAATTCGATCAAATTTATCAAGACCATTTTTTGTTCATAGCCGAAACCAAGCAGGATCATCTTCAAAATTTGATCGATATTATCAAAAATAACTTTTCATTTGTCGAAAATAAATTTGTTACCAAAAATATATCTATAGACTTTTTTAAAATCTACATCAAGTTAGATGAAAATACCATTTCAAATATTGACGAAGCATTGCTTAAGATAAATAGAATAATTTTTGCAAAACATCCAATCTTAAATACTTCGAATAAAGTTAAAAACAACACAGTAAACAATGTTCAGTGTATGGAAATATTTTTTATGAAAGAAAAGTTCTTTGATTTAAAGTATGATAAAAAAATATATCAGGATTATCTACAAAATCTCAAGATAACTATGCTTTTAAGGTCTGGCATTCTTTTTAAAAATTTTATATGCCTAAGAAACTCGAATAAAGCAATATTTGATAAAATTGTAAATGAAACGGAACATTTGTTAGAAAAAATCTTTAAAAAAACAGTTACAAAAATGATTGAACCGTTATTTTCTTTTTTTACTTATATAAAAGCAGAAATTGATAGACATAGTGAAAAAAAGGATGAAAAAAATACATTGGATCTTCTTTCTGGAAAAAATCAAAACACATCAACAGGTTTGTATGGCATATGCTTAAAGAATTACAAAAAAGCTGAAGATGAACCTTATAATCCTTTTTATCCTTGTTATTGTTCAATTGAATGCTGCAATGAAGCCTATAAAATGAAAATTTCTGATGAAGCACATGGTCATTTTGATCAAATAATCAACCCAGAAAAAATATTTGTGTTCCCCAATTTATTAATTGAAAAGCTATGTGAAATGCATTATAAACATAATGAAATCAATCAAAAAGGTTATTTTATAGGATCTTTTACAACAAAATCTTCAAAAATAATTTTAGAGAGCTTCAACACATTTTTGAAAAAATACGATTTAGACCAAAAATACTTTAAGGAGAACTTCTTTTATAAACTTTTGCACTCCAATTACATGCTAAACTTACATCAAAATAACCAGCATGTTGTAAAAAAATGTATAGCTAACGATTTCAAAAATCTGTTTTTTTTACATGACGATCTTGAATTAATGCTTAAGCGCTTAGATTACAGTTTAAAATATAAAAATATATATAAAAACTTTTTAAAATATGAGATTAAAATTTTCTCAGCAAATACACACGTTAATACGCTTGTACTTACATATTTTTATCAATTTCAAACATTCGAAATTAAATCTTACAATATATTAACTTGTCCAGAAAAAATTGAATACATTAAAGTTTATAATCATCCATCAAATCTTGAAGATTTTATTTTAGATTACTTTATAAATTTCAAAAAATATTCAGATTGTAAGTTTTATGATGATCACTATTCTGATATTATTAATAATTGGATACATTTAACCTCCTTTTCGAAAAATAATATTTCATTTCACGGTCGCAATTTCAATTCACTCATAGAAAAAGCTGTTTTGTGCATTTTTATGTCGCAAAAATACTTGTTCTACACGAATAGCAGTAACTCTATTATGTATATATTTCGTAAAACAAAAAATGTTGACGAGAATCTTGATTCTAATTTTAACATTTCCCATGAAAATAAAATTATCAAAGAACCTTTATCTAAATTTTTAAAATTTTACCGGTCTCATTTGATGTTGTTTTATGAGGACATATTTCAAATTTACACTGAAAACGAGACAGAAGAAGAAAACAAAGACATAAAGATTGATTTATACAATCGAAAAAAAATTAACAATAGACCACCCACAAGTTCAGAATATCACTCTAGTCTAAAAAATAATTGTGCATTTATTCCATTCAAACTCCAATTTGCAATCTTTCAGGAAAACGAGAAAATAAATATCAATCTTATTTTAAAAATAAAATTATTCAAAGATAAATCGGTTGTATATAACTATATAGTTAGTGAATTAGAAAGAATAATCCATTCTGTAGAGCCACTATTTTCAATCGAAATTTTAAAGGAAACTTTAACAAAATATATGCAGTGTGATCTATTTTATGATTTGGCAGTATACAAAAGTTTAGAAACAGCTGCAAAGTTTATAATATTACATATTTTGCAGAAGATGCCAATTAAACCTAAAAAATTGTATAAACAAAATAAACATGTTGACAATTTAAGTTCAACTGCAGGTCGAAGATATAGCTTCCCTTCGACAATCGTATTTCTTTCCCATTTTTTAGTTCAAAAAAGAAGAATGAGCTTTGCTGAGATACAAAATTTAGTTTGCAAACAATTTCCCTATAACGTTTTCGTTGAGGTTCTAGAAAAAAATTTAGATATTGAAATAATTGTTACACCAGTTTAAAAACGCCTGAATTTTTAAAAAAATACTTAGAACTTAGTTACGTTAGATTTTCATTTTATTTTTATTGTTATAATTTTTCGTAATTTTATTAAATTTTTGGTTTCTTTATTTAAAAATAATTCAAATATGCGCTATCTAATTTCATCTTCTCGCATCATTTATTGTTTTTTAATTTTTTAAAGACACCTAATTACTGCGGTAATTTTTAGTTTTTATATTATTTTTTAGACCACTGAAAACGAAAACTACTTTTTTCTTCGAACATTGTATTTTACGACAAAAAATAGATTGGAAAATTTTAACTTTCTTGGATTAAGCTGCTTAGTTTTTGATATTAAAAAATTTGATGGAAAGAATGCGTTTATTTTCGGGATTATTCTTTGGTGCATCCACTGAGAAGGATATGGTAAATTATAGGCATTAATTGAGAAATAAAAAGATTTTAAAAAAAACAAATAGATGACGGATCCAATGATAATTATTTTTTGAATATTTTCTTATTGTCGTATCTAAAGCGAATCTGATTATTTTTAAAATAATTTTCAAAATAGTTGCGATTGCAAATGAATTTATTATTATAATTATTTTCATTATTATAATAAAAACGACAAGAAAAGCATTTTTTTTATTGATTATTTATTAATAAAATGTAAATTATTTATATTTTATAATATTTTTATTCTCTTTTTTTCCAATTCTCAAACTTTTATTAAATTATTGTCTATTTCCCATTTTAGTACAACTAGAATTGATAAACATTGTTGATTCGTTTCCATTTCCAATTTAAAACACAATATGCAACATTTTATTAATTTCTAGTAACACAATATTTGCATCATTTGAGAATATTTTATTTGATTTTAAAACTTTTCAATATTTGAAGTGACACACTTATACTTAATTCTCGCAATTCATCATGTTTTTACTGCAGAGGCACATTTAAAAGCGTTTAAAGTTTTATAAAAATAAAAAAAACATAATAACTCAACAAGGTTTTGCAGAAAATGCACTTAAAGCATTTAGCTCGATAATGGTTTATACGATTTACCAAATATATATAATATTTTTATTGTATTTAGTGAATTACTGTTTATTTGACCCTAAAATGACATTACATATTGCAACAACCTTTTTGACCTTTTCTTCACTTTTTTATTTATAAAAACGTTAATTATGCTACCTACAACATGCGAAAATAAAAGAAACATACAAGAAGAACAACATTCTGCCGGAATATAATTTATCATGCTTAGGAGTAACATAATACTAATATTCAGATTGCTCAATTCATTATATTGCGGCAGTACGCACTTCTAATGCTGCTAGAAGAAGGGGCTATGTTTTCAAGTTCACTCTACCAGCCAATAAGATCGCTCCATATAATTGCAGTCAACAGGAAACTATAAAAGGCGATCCCCCTTCAAAAGTAGAACGATGCACCCAGGAAGAAACCACAAAGGACATGATTGGCACGCCGGAAGACATTACGGCTTACACAGCAGAATAAGCGGCTATAATAAAACTAATAACCATCATTCTTTGTCTCCCTCTTATTATAACTTGCTTACTAACTCTATCTATGAATCTTATCTTTTAAATCCGAACAATTTCCTTAACTCCCGCAATATATTGGTTCAACGCTCCTCTTTTGGATCAACCAACTATAGTTTAGTTTTTTATTCAGTATTTCTGAGAAATATATTTGAATTTTTACTAACAGTATGCTATAAACATATATAATCAGTATTTAAATATAATTTTAGATATTTCTATTTTACTAGTTTTTATATAAAAATCACTATAAATACAGAAAATCATTGAGAAATACATGTTACCATAAGTTTAAATCGTGGAAAAATCAAATTTCTTACGCTCAAATAGATGATAATTATAAGTTATAAACCAAATGAAAATTTTTTAATGTTTTAGCCTTCATTGAAATTATAAAAAAATGGAATAGAGTACAGTAGAAATCAAAGTTTGAATGTAAAAATATCACTAATGGCGAATTTTATTCCGTTTTTTAAAATATGAAATTTTTGATTTTTGAGCAATAAAAAATTTTTCAAATGTAGAATACTTGAAAAAAAATTATTTAAAATGGCTAATATCTAGGTCATATCGTATACTTTAATATTTAAAAACATTTTTTTATACTTTTTTTTCCTATTAAAATTTTTATATTGATTTTTTTGAAGCTTGAATGATATTTAAAAATACAACTTCAATAAAAAAATAAACACTTGAATTTTTTTTCCCTAATGACAATTTACTTCGTATTAGTTATAATATCATGCCGCAAAAGTTATGATTAGTCGCAATAGTAACATTTCGGTTTTTTACAAATATTATACAAATTACACTTTAATTGTGTGATAAAAATAATACAAACTCTTGTTATTGCAACATTTGAAATAAAATCAAATATTTTAAATGTTGAATTTTATTTGAAAAATGAATTTTTTGTTATGTCTGTGAATATGACGAGTTTTAAATAGTTTCAACAAGTTTTCACGTTTTAGGAAAATAGCGAAGCAATTTTAAAAATGCTAAAAAAAAAAATAATAACTATTTAAAGATATTGAAAAGAAAAGGAAGATCAATAGAACTTGAAGTTTAGATAAAAATACAATTAGTAGTAACAGTAATAGCGTAAAAAAGGATTATAGTAATATTCACATTATATATAACACCAATAAAATAAGAATTAATGTTTTTTTTATATTTTATTTTAATTTTAGTAATTTACCTTCATTACATGACAAATTGTATGTCATTTATTTTGCGTATTTAAAATAGTAACTTTTTGACAAGCGTATTAAATGTGGAACATTACTTATGAAAAAATTTTCGTAATATTCTATAAAGTATTCATCTAAACAAAAACTTTTTTATTCTGAATTTCATTGGTATAAACAAGATTTCTTTCTCTAATTAGCACCAAAATGTTTTTCTTCAACATTTTATTACATGCATAAAAAAATTATAATTGTTGGCCATGCGCAAAAAGAAATCAAAAACAATTAAAAATAGTTATATTGTTGTATGCCAACATTTGAGGGGTAATACTGATTTAAATGTGTGCATTTATGGTAGTTTTTGTAAATTGATATTGAGCTAGTTTAACTAGAACTTAAGCAGATTTGACATAATTCATTACAATTTGAAAAAATTACCATAAATGAAATACAATAAAAAAAAGCTTTGCTAAAACAATAAAAGCATTTCTTTATTAATTAAAATATAAAAATGAACAATAATATTTCTTCTAATTTTAAAAAGAATATAAATTTTTACTTTAAACTTAAATTATGTGCAAAAAAATAGGTACAAAAGTAATTCAAATATTGAATTGTATATTTCAAGCAACTGTGTATCCGATAGATAAAGCATATATATTTACATTTATGAAAAATATCGCACCCTGTCTATATATAAAATTACTTTATAATCATATGAGCACAAAAAGGATAGTTCTTTTCAGAATA
Organism: Edhazardia aedis USNM 41457; assembly: GCA_000230595.3. NCBI lineage: Eukaryota > Fungi > Microsporidia > Culicosporidae > Edhazardia > Edhazardia aedis. Next base: position 135,400 of record AFBI03000074.1, read on the forward strand.
GAATTTTTTAAACGTATCTAGATTTAATATGTGCAATATAACATTAATTTTGTTAATTAACTAAAAGGTTTATTAAACGTAAAAAAATTCAGAAGATAAAATATAATAATTAAGAATTTTTTTATATCGAATCATTTATAAGATTAAATGCATGTACAATTAATATTATTTAAACGATCTTTATGGATCAATTAATGTATCTACATGAAAAAAATATAAAAAATCATGAAATAAAAGATTTTTAATTTGATATACAGCTTTTTACTGAGATTTCTTTTATAATCAACAGTAGTTGAGTTATCTTGTAATAATTACCCTTAAAAAATTATAATCAGACATAAATTACATAAAAATACGTTCTAAAAATCTTAAAACATGTTTAATATGTAATTTGTAAAAGAAAAAAAAATTAATTAAGCAGTTAATTGTATTTTATAAAACCATTTATATCCATTAACATTTATGTTAAAAAAATATTGCTGTACAATACACAACATCAATCTTGTTTAGATAAGCAAAAATATATAAGCAAGAAATTGTATATTGCCGTTTTATTGTTTTTTCGGTTCAATTTTTCAAAATATGATGTTAATATTTTAAATAAAGTCGTTTTGTTATAATTTGTATTTTTGAAAATCGGAATAGTTTGGATTGTGCGATTTATTACTCTGATTAACCAACTCTTAAATTATTCATACTTTTTTTTGTAATATAATTGTAATTTATATTTAACTTGTAGATTAGTCTTTTGATTGATATTTTATATTTTGTAAATTCCGTTTGAAATGATGATAAAACATATTGACGCATTCAGTCTTTTATGCGTCAACAGTTTATGATGTGTTCTTCAAGTTTGTATCCGACACATATTTTATAAAAATGTAAAAAAATGTAATTTATATCTTATAAATCTATTATGTATCCTTCAGTACAATAAAAAGAAAAAAAACATAGTTCACACACATTGAAAAAGCTTTATAATGTCACAAAATTTTATTCCGTGATTCTTTTATTATAAACGCCCTAAAACGCAGATATTAAAGATACGAAGATTTTTACGCTTTTGATCAGAAATTTTGAAATTTTTAGAAATTGAAAAAACACCTTAAAAAAATTCAAAATTGTTAAAAAGGTGTAATTTATATTGATATGGTTTACAAAATATTCTAAATTATTTTTTACACGGATGTACATAACTTTCTGTTTAAAAATCGATTCATATGGATTTTTTTTAATTTTTTTCGAATCCAAAATCTATAGAGAAATAGTTTTTTCTTATAATTTTATATTATATGTAATATATTTTAATACCATAAATAAATGGTTATTTTGCTGAAAAGCGAATCATAAAATGTACCTTTTTAAAACACAAATTAGAAAAAAATAACATTTTGAAGTTCTTTAATGCGCTAAAAAAGCCTGTTTTTATAGTATATATAACTAATTCCGAAAAGATGATAGTATATTTACTGCATTTATATTTTCTACATGCACTCGTTTTTATTGAAATGAAACAAATTTTTTCAATTACTAGCGTAGACCTTAGTTGTAATGCAAATTTTATTTATAAAGATTTTGCAAATTTTTATTCTTTAAGCTCATATAACGCTTTTTAGTTTCACTATATTCATTTCATAAGAATAAAAAAACAAATAGTAACTATTATAATCTGTTTTTATAATCCTGATATACTTTTTTTTGTTTATGTATTTTTTCTAGTTCGTTATGAAATACTTTTATATGACAGATGCTTATAAATAAACAACCTTTAATAGCGAAGCAAGAAAAGTAAAAACAAATATGCTATCATTATAGGATAAAGGCAAGATTTTATAATTTTATTACTTAAAAAAATTATATAAGGTAATATTTATCAAGGCGATCTTATAAAACATAAAAAAAATTAGTCTTATTTTTTTTAATTTTGTTCTTTATATAAACTTATTTTTATTTTTTATAAAAATATACCTTTGATAAGTAATTTAAATTATTTAATTTTTTTGTCCATAAATGATTAACTTTACAGCTTAAATTTTACAATTAAAAAAATTACGTTTGGATAGTCATAATTTTCTTTAACTTTTGCATATAGACACAATAAGTTTTTTTTTGTATATTAAAAAATATTTTATGAAAAATTTTTTCTAAAAGATTCAAATAATTAGTATTTTGTTGCATAACTAACAATATTTTGGAATTTTTTTATAGATCAAAAAACAAATGTGTATATGTCTTTGGCGTTTGTTCCCATTTTTTTAAAAAAATAATAAATAAATCTATGTAAATCAATTTTATTTTTTTTATTCTTGTTTATTTTTTTGATCGTTAAAAACATAAATTATGAAAATTTAAAAAAATTCATAAAAAAAAAATTCAAGAACAATAAAAAAACGAGAAGAGGCGCATATAAAAATCACTATATGTTTGTTTTATTTTTTTTTATCCCGTAATGTTATGTGTTTAATCAAGGAAACGTGATTCCGTAGAGGAAAATTTCTATATTTTCAGCGCGATAAAATGACAAATAAATGATAACATGTTTTGTTTAATGTGCAATTATTACAATATATATATATATTATACGAGTCGTTTTAACTGCAAAAAAACGTCAATTTTTTCACTTTGATAATGTTTATTACAGACTTATTTTCTCTGTTATATAAAAATTTTAATATTACTTTTATAGAAACTGTGTACTTGTTTTTTTCCTTACCTTTTAAATTTAAGCTGTACAGTAGATTTATATTTAAACATTATTTTCAAATGTTTTGTAATATTGAATCGCTTGTTTTTATATAAATACGTGCGTTTTTTATACAAAAATATACGAATTTTTGTATAAATAATATATAAATGGCCGTTTTTCAAACAAGCTGTAGTTATTGACATTTAATGTTATAAATCGTTTTTATTTAGAAATTATTTTCATTTATATGATGAGCAAATCAAAGTATATCATAAGTGCACTCGCTTTGATTTCATATTTATAACGATTTTTATATAAAACGACTCAATTGTTTTAGCATAAGAAGCATTTGTTTTTTTTTTATATATTAATCTTTTTTTTATCTTTTAGAATATACATACATTTTAGTTTTGATGTTAGTAGAAATAATCTTTACAGTTTTTTTGTATTCTAGATTATTCACCAAAAAGAGAAATATATTATATTAGTTTGTTTAATCAATAAAAACAGTATTTAAATTTGAATAATAATGAAAAAAATGTTATTCTTTTATATTTGAATATGTTTTAATCAAAAAAAAACAAATATGTAGTTAGCCAAAGCACTGGTTTATCTCTTCTTGAGAACTAATTTGGCAACAAAAACATTTTTACCCTGCCGCAAAAAAAAATTATTCGGATAAAAAATATTTATCGAAACAATATTGTTAATATAAACACTGTATTATGTAAAATTTTTTATATCAACAATAAATCTTATATATTTTGCACTAAAGATAGTATTTTGAATCATATACACACAAAATATACAAGAAAACAATTTAAAATAAACACCGAATCATTTATAACAAAACAATAAGGAATATGTAGTCAAACACAGCTTTTCATACCTAAGTGTTTAAATTCGAATCAGGGTAAAACATTTAAAACGCTACATCTACAAGAAAGTACCTGTTGTTATTCGAAGACATTATAAAGAATTAAAAATATATTTTTTGGAAGGGTAAATATTTATTTAAATACATTTATACTATTATTTTTTCTAGAAAATAATTCAACGCATTTCGCTATTTCACAAAACAAAATAATCATAAAATAATTGTTTTTGCGTTAATAATAATTTTAGAATGTTTATAAAGTACAAATATAAAACAATTTATCATACTGTTGATTAATTACGCTTATAACGTATTTTCCCTAGTTATTAGCATAAGTTTTGGACGTTTTGGACGCTCGGCGTCAACAGTACCGATGCAATATTTGTCATTATATTTATATTTATTTTAAATGAGTGTTTATAAAACATATTAGTTACTTTACAAATTCTTACATTTTAAAACTAACTAATACTATCCTCATTGCAACGTATTTAAGAAATCAAATCTTACAGATACTTTATAACCAATATGTAATATTTTTTTGCATTTAAAAAGTTTAAAAAACACTAAAAATCGTAAGAAAAATGAAAAAAGGTAGAAACAAATAAATACATCCAGAAAAAAAAATAACAAAACGAAAAAAATTACGAAACTATTCTTAAAATAATATGACACACAATGATTTATTTATACAACTAAATTTTATAATTATTTTAAATTTATTCTGCATAAAATTCTCTTGGTTTTAAAAAACTTTAATAGTTTATTACTAATAATTTTTGATATTACATATAGCATAATTGATTAAAATTAATGCATAAAACATTTTTATTTATAACTTTACATTAAAAGAAAATTTTAGTACTCTTCAAACATAATAAAAAAATTCATATTCTTGTTTTGTATTATATTTGAAAGATTAATTTCTATCTGTAGTTTTGTCAAATTGAGTTACAATTTTAGTAATTATCTTTACAATAAAATCAAAAATTTTAGTTTGATGTTTTTTAACGTTTTTCAAGTAATTCAAACATTTTTTATTATATTATTTTTTTATTATTATATTTAAAAGCATAAAAAGAGTTTTAAATAAAAAAAATTTTTTTTATGTTCTTTAACTTATTATTTTTATCAAAAACGATATTAAATTCATAATTATCAAAGTAAAGTATATATAAAAACATAGGGTAATGTTCATAGAAAAATAATTTTCTATAAAACTCAACCTCTTTCTATTTTTCAACTAAGTTTTTACTATTGTTACGAATATCTTTAATCTCTTTAATAAAAAATATATTGTTGTAAAAAGATGATATTTCTATTATTCTATAATTTTTTTCTTCTATTTACTTTGATATTTACGTCGAACGTAACTTATTTTTTATTTAAAAGTTATAAAAATATATATTATGCAAACAATTTTTTTTATTAGAATTTAGTAATTTTTAAATATAGAAAACCATATCAAGTTTATTAAGTCTTTCAAACATCATAGTTTTTGATCTTATCATTTTTATAAAAAAAATTACATTAAATTTTTGACATATGTGTTTTGAATTTTAAAAATAATATTCTAACGAAAGTAAATTATTATTTAAATCAAAACATATTAGTATTGCATCTAATAGTTAAATGTAATTAATATATTGCGGGCATCCTTTAAACTATTAAAATATTTAAAATTATATTGAAAAGGATATATTGGATGAAAAAATCAATTTATTTCTGAGGAGTCGGTTCGTTCTTTGATTTGTGCCATTGTTTCGATAATTTTTTGATCTATATTTCGTTCCATTTTATTGGATGCAACTGGGTTCCATCTGCAAACCCTTTTTATTAACGTTTCCAGTCCGGATTTTTCCAAAGTTATCTGATTGGTCCGTACCAGACTCTAGCACTTTTAATTATAGTTAATAACCACTTTATTTTTTGCGTGATAATTGGTCTAATGCAATATGAATTATTAAATTACTGACCGTTCTGGTTTTGTTTATTTTTTTAGTAAATTTTATTTTGTTTGATTCTGCTGCAAATATTCAATAAGCGAAAATTTCAAGAATCTATTATATGAAACATTCTATGATAGAAAGTTTTGTATCATAAAATATGTATTAGAAAATAACCTATAAAATATCATATTACGCAAAATAATATCCTTTACTTGTAAACTTATATATGTGTTGAAAATGCATGCGAACAAAAGCCTAAGTGCTGCAAATTCAACTAGTCTCTGTTTTTTTTCATTATTACCCCACCAGATTACATAGTATTATTATTTAGGTCATCCTAGAGGCGAGAAGGAAAAAAGGATGTCACCGAAAAGGATCGATTTTGAACCGATATAATTGATTTAAAAAATAACAATAGATCCTTAATTATTCCTGCAAAAAATTAATACTTTATCCAAATTTCAATTCTTTTTCTTCTTGCTTTTTATTGATTCTCCTCCTTATCTTTGGTTTGCCTTGACGTCGAAAGAAGATAATAACAATATGAATCTCTATTTCTTGATTATTATAACTGTCTGTAAATTTTTAGCATATTATTTGATCTTTGTGTTAGAATATAAGTATTTTTTATATAAAATGGAATAAAAAATTTAAATTATAAATATGATATTTAACTTTTGTTGAATTACCTATGTTTTAATTCTATTAATTACATGAGAAAAGTGTTTTACATATAAAGATATATATTTTTTTCTATTGAAAAAAATTTCCTTTGTGAAAATTGGGATTAATTTAATAATATTGCACATCATACGCGAAAAATGTATTTTGGCATAAACATTGATTTTTTGTGCGAAGTTGGTGGTTTTTTTTAGTTTTGTAAAAATGGTTTCTGAATAGTATAAAAAACCCAAGAATTATAAAATTATTATATTTTTCGTTTTGATTGGCAGGTTATGCGAATATCTACATTTTTGAAAGTGATTTTATGCGATATATTAAACCTGCATAAACAATTCAATATAAGATCAAATATGATTTTCTTTATAATAATTAAAATAATTTATGACATGATACTTTATTTAGAGCATCAGCAGAATATTTCAAAGACTTTATATAGGAAAATAAGTTTTACTGTCAGTTAGAGTTTTTTTTGAATTATAGTCTTATTTATAAAATTTTTATAGTAAAAATTTAACTTAATAGTCTTTTAACAACAAAGTTTACCTTGAATTTCTAAATACTGTTTTTTTACTTTGTTTATATATAACGATTTTAGCAACATTTGTATAAATTTATTCACCATTAAATTAGTAAATTTTATCAAAAATTGCAAATATATTATTCAAAAAATTTTGCATAACATGTTGCAATAAAAAAGCTATTTGCAATTTTGATTAGTTTTGAAAAAAAAAATACTTTATTTTTTAATTCGACGAAAAAACTTTAAATGCAAACAATGTCAAATATTAAATTGATGTTAAATGTTTTTTTGTCTAAGGATATACAAAATTATTATTTTTTTAGTTCTTTAAATCTTATAATTATATCGATATTTTTATTGTGATTGGCTCGAATCGAAATAATATTCTTTAATAAGTTTAAATTCTCGATGTTGAAATGCAAAAAGTCAAAACATACAATATATCCATTAAAGGATGTATTGAATTTGGAATTTTATCATGAGTTTATTAGAGATACGATTGTAATTGATAAATTTTAGCATTTACATAAAATAATGATTGGTCCGATAAAGGAAACTATCTAAAACATACAATATTTAAGCCGCTTATAAATAGGCTAATATTAAACAAAAAATGTGTGCATCGGCCTTTTTAGCCTTCGACAAAAGTAAAAAATGAATTTTAGATGGATTTGTTTTGTATACGCATTTAATATAAAGTTATTATTTTTTTCTTCAATTACCATTTCATAATGTTTTTATGAATACGAGATAAAAAAAATAATAAAAAATATTATAAATTACATTTAGTCCTATCGATAACTTTTTTAGTTCTATTTTTATCTCTTTTCTTGTTAAGAATAAATATTTTTCATTCTTAGAGATTTTTTACCGCACTCGTCGCTATTTATTCTATCGAATCAGAAAAAAGTTTCGTATTTTCCAGCTTTAAGAATCAAAACCAGTGAGGCAACCGAAAGCAAAAATTTTGCAATCAAATTACAATTTTTCAAGTATATTAAATTCAAATTTTGTGTCTTGAATCAAGCAGAGTTTTATACGATCTGGGTAATATTTTTGTGTCATTAAAATTATAAAATTTAACAAAATTGGTAAACTTTATTAATGAGATATTTATATTTTATATTTATACTAAATCTTGTTTAAATATTGCATTTCTTTATTTTTTTATATCGTTTTTTTTGTAAAAAGATTTTACTGCTTACTAAATAAAATTATCAATCACTAAATATAAGACATTTACTCGCCTTTTTGATCGTAGCATATAAAACTAACATGAAATCTAATTGAATATTTAAATCAATGGTAAAAGTCTTTTAACTATGTTTTAAATTTGCAAAGATATAAATCCGATTTTAAGAATTGTGGCTTGATCTTAATGTTTGAAATTTTTTTCAATATCAGATTTTTATCACTTATAATTTAATCTATAATAAATAAAAATAACCACACATGAAAAAAAGTCATCCATCTTTATATTTTAATTAAACTCATAATAAAAAACATTGATTGGATATTTATTGTGGTATGTATTGCAATTAGTTGCGTTATAAAAAATATTATGAAAAAATAACTCGAATATGTGCAATTTTTTTAGTATAAAAATACTTTGAAATAGCAAAAAGTGCTATTGAAGGTACAGAAACATGAATATATTGTCTTTTCATAATTTTTTTTAATATCTTTGTATAGAAATATTTTATAATAAACATATATTAATATAAAATGTGTGGAATTTTTAGCTGTTTTTTATTATGTAGCACTCTACGATCAAATTATATAAATTAAAACTTTATACAGAACTATTTCATCTAAAATTATAAATTGTTCTAGATAAAAACAAAATCGGATAAAAGCACATACAAGTAACAATCAAAAGATTAGCTTAGTTATTTTATATATAATATTCAAAAAAAATGTTAAATATTAAGATTTTTGATATATTTGGTGTATATCCTGCTGTTTTAGAGGTGAATCTGGATATCATATTGCATTAATAATTGCTGATAAAATGCATCTTACCGAATCAATATTATTTTTAAATGTATTAATTTTTAGGTCGATTTTATTGTTCATTATTCCGAATTTTAAATTCTGAATTTTGCCGGGGTTAATTTAAAAAATACCGTTTATGGTTTTTACAATAAATGGTTCAACATATGATCTAAATTGATAATAAATTCGTTAAAATCCTTTTATTTCTTAAATTATCGGTAAACATTTATAATCATAAGTTGAAAGTTAAAATTTATACATAAACACTTAAAAAAAATAAATAACCAAAAAATACAAACTACTTGGGTAAATAAATATTTATTTAATATATTTTGAATAAGATTTGTGTGAGAAAAATATTGAGTTAGTTGATATGGATCTCAAAATATATTATTTTCATTATCTTTTAATTTTATTCTCCATCGTACAAACTGGCAAGTATTGTGTCCAAAAAAAATTTATACAAACAAAAACCCAAAGCGATAATTAATAAATTATATTTATTTTAAAAAATAAACATCAGATTCATGGACACTCAAATACTGTAATTGTTTGTTAAAAACCTTAGAAATGTACTTAAGAAAATTTATACCAGTTTTTTGATTTTACTGTCGATCCATAGAAACTATCAATGTTGGTTTATATGTAAAAAGCCCGAATTAAATACTTTTGAAGCAAAAAATTAAACTCCATAACTAGGTGATACTATGAAAAAAATACAAAAATTTAAAAAATTTTTTCCTAAAACCACAAAAATATTTAAAATTAATCTAACCTAAAAACATTTTTAGCCCAATATAATTAAAGAGTTTTTGATCGGCGCATGGGAGGCAAAAAGCCACAATATGAAGCCACAGGCTCCGCAGCCACCGTACTTGCTACCTTAAACATCGTGCACTCATACATAAACATTTGAAAGCACACAAAATGGCACTTTAATACGAATAAAGTGATAAAAGCATGATTTTATGAATATATGAAATTGAAAACACAAAAATATGATAAAGATAATACTTAAAATACAAAAAAATTCTTTCTAAATATTGTTAAAAATGATATATAGCTGTAAATTTTGACAGAAAAACAAAGAAATTTATTGTGAATCTATTTTCTTGAAGTTGTTTCAATTTTATTAAAAAAATATCTTTTTATTAAATTTGATCGAAACTAAAATTATAGACTTTAAAATAGAATTTACTACTACCAAAAAAATATTAGCTTGTAATTTTCATCAAATCCTTTACTAAATATGAGATATACAATACAATAAAGCATTCATAAAGAGTTTAGAAACACATATCTACTTTTTCAGTCTAAAACCTTTTATTAAAGATTAAAATATTCAAATGTGCATTTTTTTATGTTGTTTTTTTTATTAAAAATAGAATTTTCCCCCTATTATAAATTGAAAAATTGATTTCAATGTATTATTCTAAAATTTTATAGAATATTGTAATTTTTTTTTGTTTTTGCAACACCAAAAAACGCTTATTACAGAAAATTCGCAGATATATAATATTTACACCCTGTCAATTTTTGTTATTATATCTTTTTTTTTAATTTCATTGCAAAATAGTTTTCTTGACAGTCAAAAAATATCTTTATTTTGACCCAAATTTTTTTTTGTTATATATCGTTAATATCGTTTTAATTTACCGTGCAAAAAATTCTTATATTTTTCTGTTTTTTTTTCTTTCTCTTAAGCTAAAATAAAAAATTTTTTTGCCTTAAAAAACAAAGTATATTTCAAAATTATAACAAACTTTCGCAATAAAAAATTCAAATCAAAAAATGCGTTTCTTCTAGTTCTTCATATATAAAATGGGTTTGCTATTCTAATACTAAGAACAAGCAAAGAGGAGATAAACTACATTTATAAAAAAAACTTTTATTTGGTGTTGAATGTTTTAGTGAAGCATCTTAACGGCTGAAAATTTGCCACGAACAATAAAAATCATGTAAAACTTGTTATATTCATTTAGACTAACATTTTTTTTATCAAATCATTTCCAGATTTGTACATACCTCTATTTTTTATCTTCTTCGACAATAAATTTTCAATTAAACATGCGACAAAAGCCTTCAAGTTTCTTATAAAGAACAAGAAGATTTGAGAAAGAAGAAAAATGTATAAATAGCAAGGTGATGTGAGCGAAAAGCATGCATTAGGTACTCCCTGAAATTACCAATGACTTTCAAAAACTTTAGTATAGTAAGAACAAACTTTCAATTATTATTCCTCTATATACTTTTCTAACCCTTTATAATTCGTCACCTTCAGTGTAAGAAAGATTTTCGAAATCACCGGATTAAGAAAAGATATAATAACTTTATTTCGTTATATAAAATTCTGTTATCTAAGTATCTTTATTATTTCAATCGTTGTAGTTAACTCCAAATGATCGATAGTTCTTGTTTATTTATTGTTAAGTGTGAAATTATAATAAAATATAGGTTTTTTCAAAATTAACTTTGTAGTGTTAAAACCTTGCCATATATTTTTTTAGCGTTTTTTTACATATTTTTTATTTTTCTCTGTGATTTATAATAGTTTTTTAGTACATATAAAGAATTTTTATTTAAAAAAAGTATGAAATTAAACAAATAATATTCTTAGTTACCACCATTTAGCTTCAATAAAAAAATAGAATTTATATGGTAAATAAACTCAATCAGTTTTGCATATAAATGTTTTTGATTATATTAATCGATTGGTATTTATAAAATAATTTTTTTTCTTTGGAAATTTCAAAATTTTTGAATCTTTTATAAAACAACAAAATGTTATAAAAAATGAATAAATATTTAGAGTGTCTTTATTTGTGTATTTTCTAATATCTGGAAGCGAAACCGAGTTTAGTGACATTTTGAGCAAAGATTTTTTTTGTTTATGGTTGATATGTAATATTTACTATAAAAAATCAAAAACAATATATTTTTGAAAAAAATTACAAAATATGACGATTAAATTCTAAAAAAACAATTTTGACGCGTTTAAAGCGTATATGTTAACAATATCTACAAGAGAATATTAAGTAGAAGTACTTTTATCATTTACTTACCCCCTAATATTTAATTATTTCATAATTTTCTATATTGATTTCAACAATGCTTAAGTACTTATACTATATTTTCTGATATAAATTTGACACCTTTTTTCATATATTCATAAAGGTCATTACCTGTTTAAACGACATTTTATTAAGTCTTGTCAGTCTAGTTTACCTCAAATTTTTTTATGATTATTAAAATTTAGATTTATGCAGAAATATGTAAGATAACAATGAAATATTGGCAAATATCCTTTAGCCAATCAATTATAGTGTAATACATATTTTAGAGAAAAAAATTATCTTTTTGTAACAGCAAAACACTAAGCATAGTTGTATCTTTATAATTGCAAAAAAAAAAAATTCAAGAATTTTCCTATGATTTTTCTTACAAATTTTCATATTTTGATATTCTTAAAAGTTTTTAACTGAAAGTCAAGGGTTCAGATATAGTTATTTTTATGTAAAAAATAATAAAAATATACTACTTTTGTATTATTTGATTTCATTTATATTTTTTATTTATTGCATTTGTCTCTTTCCTTAGGTAAAATCTAGTAAATTTTTTAAATATTTATTTTGATGATAGTGATAATATATTAACTGCCTGTTTGTTTTGTCGTTAGATAAGTTGATATAAAAATAATTTACAATTAAAAAACAAGAATATCGCATCATAACTTACAAAAAAGTAAGTCATTTAACAAACAATAAAAAATATGTTAGTAATTTACGTTTTCGGCTTTTAAAGATATTAAACTTTCTTTTTTCATAAAATAGCGCCTTAATGAAAATGATAAATCCTGTTTAAATTTTTATGATGTAGCAACTCTAAATTTGTTCGCGCATTCTATCTTTAAATGTATTTAGGAATTGAATACTTTTTAAATAACAAAAAAAATATGGAAAACAAATAGAAAAAGAATTAAAATTCCTGTTTTTGCATTAAAATATTTTTTTGAACTACTAATATATAATTTTCCCTAGCTTTTTTTCTTGTGCATATTGATCCAAGATCCATTTTTCAGCAAAATCATATGGTTATTTGATTAAAAAAATTTTCTCATTTTGACAAATAATAAAAAAACTAACTGTTTTCTAAAAAAAGTAAAAATTTATTAGAAAAAGCTTCATTGATTTTTTATTCTTTGAATTTTATATTTGCAATTACCGTCGATAAAATATTCGTTTTTTCTAGTTCATTTAACTTTTACTTTGTAAAAACCTTTAGATAAACCATATAAACATGCTGAATTTTGGATTTTTTTGCAAATAAATTTACGGGAAATTTTTTATACAGTTTAAAATAGTTCTTTCATTGATAATGATTCAAACTTAATATATTAATTTGTAGTTTCACCACCTTTGTTTTCTTATTGAAAAAACATGTTACTAATAATTATTTAGATATTCGATAATGTTGAAAAGTGTAACCGATTAAACTGCAACAATTTCAACTTGATATCTATGTTTAACAGAAAATTGATTCATTTCTATCTGAATGTATAGAATACACATAACCCATAAAAACTAGAGAATACGAAAGATAGTAAATTGAATGTTGGTATTTTTATTGTAAACAGAAAGCTTATAAATAAATATATAAATAAGATAATATAATTTTTTATTCCCTTGAAATGTTGTTCATTTTATTTTATGGATTGGAAAGCTAAATTTCATTTGTTTTCATATCATTACAATGATAATCTACATAAATGTGTTTAACTAACTTCTACGCTTACTGTAACAATAATTTTCAGAATTTAAGCGATACATCGATCGATTAATATTTATTATAAAAAAATTCTTGATGCAATAATTTAAATTTTTTTGACATTTGCAGAGAACAGATCATATTAATGATGTGTTTATACAATCTGTGCCATGATTATATATTTATTTTGTTTAATATTTATAAGAATAAAATGATAAAATAAGTAGTTCATAAATAACTAATAGCAAACAGATTTTTATGAAAAATTCTTTCCTCGTCAGATATTTATAATTCTAAATGGATGGATTATTTTTTTTAAATTGTAGAAATATAAATTTACATCAATTGACTAATAAATTTTAATTCCTTGGGCAATTGTGAATTGAATGTGTTTTTTTATACTTTTAAATATAAAAAGTTTGTAAATTTTATATTGAAACAGATAATCTTTCAAAGAACTTTATTAATTAATAATAATTTCAACAAATTTTTTATTTTTATATCTTAATTATTCTGAAGAAAAGTGAAGAATTCAAGCTGCAAAAAATTGTAGAAATTGAAGCCCACAATCCAGCAAAGGGAAAAATCACAAAAAATTAAATAAAAAAGAACCAAGCTGTGTTACACAAAGAAATCGAACAATTTCAGAAAATTTAAAATTAAATCAAATCCTTCTAAAATAATTTTTATATCTGCGAAATTGAGATGGAAAACAAAATGATTGCAAAAATAGTTGGAAAACTGGAGTCGATAAACGCGTTGGGATCTTTGATATTACCAAGTAATAAACTGGATGAGCATCCATTTGACTTTTTTGAAGACAAGTTTTCTGGTGTTGTAGAAGAGCTGAATAAGTTAGAGGTGTTTTTGCAGAATAAAGTTGATACATTAATAATAGAGAATTCTGAACTTAAAAATAGAATTGAAAATTACAAAAAACAGTTAGGAATTCGGAATTTTTCAGATGTTAGTGAGAAATCTGAGGAGAATAAATATTTTCTAAATGCTGATTTAAATTTGCTTGAAAAAGACGACAAACAAAATGAAATGCTGTTGATCGAAAAAAAATGCTTGTGTTGAAATTAAAGATGTTAAAGAAAAACAAGAAGAGCCAAAAATCCTAAAAAATTCTGTTGAAAGATCAGATTTTTCTAATGAAGATCCAAGCATCGATTCTTTGCAAATCTCTGAAAATGACAAAAAATATTCAGATTTAGAGATTCAAACTTCTGAAATTAACAATGAAGATGATATATTAACAAAAGATAGACAAAAAAATTTACATACAGATGAAAATTCAGTAAAAAATATCACAGAAGAAGAAAAGAAAGAATCTGTTTTTTTAAATTTAAATATAATCAGAGAAAGTCTAAACAACGAAGAAATGCATTTAAGTTTACAAATCAAGCATTTGAAGGGACTTGTTGATCGCGAATTAAAAGAAATCGAAGATCTTCGCATGTGGTTTGGAATTTCTTATTATAATGAAAAATATAAAAACAATAAAACAGATGTTTTTTTCTCTTTAAATGAGAATTTAAATCTTAAATCTAAGAGCCACATACAAAATTGTTTAAAACAAGTATCGATGCCAGATCATATATCGCAAGAACAAGAAAGTAATAGGGAGCTTTTGTATGTTAATGATGAATGCCAGAAATTGTTGAACTCTTTTGATTACAACCAAAAAGTAAATTTGAAACAGAATAATGACACAAAAATTATTCCCTTAAAAGATAATGAAATTAACAAACAGTCAATTAATGACGATAACAAAGAAGATAAAAGCGAAGATATAGCTGAAAAACATGATGTAGATTCTGAAAAAAAATTTACAGATATATTAATTACAAGATTAAATGAAAATGTTATTTTTTCTAATATTTTTCCTAAAGACATTCATAAATTATTTGAAAACATATCTAGTGATGTTTCGGTTGAAAACCTTCAAAATCTTAAAAATATACACTCAGAATTACAAATATTCAAAAAAGAAAAAGAAGAAACCCGCACGAAATATATAGAAAATATCTTAAAACTTGCCAAAGAAATGGGTTTTCCTGATTCTGAATTTATTCAATTTGAAGAAGAAAACTCGCATTTTAAAAATTTTTCTGCTCAATCTGCTGATGAAATTTCAGAAGAGATAAAAACTAACATGAATATAGATTTACAAAATAAAAACATCTTTTTTTCGTGTATTGATATAGATTTAACAGATTTTTCCAAAGATACGCTAGAAAAAAAATCAATATTAGAATTACACAAAATATTTAAAAATCTTTCTGTTGAGAAAAATACTCGATCTAAATTAGTAAAGGATCTGCAAGCTTCAATTGAGCTTCTTCGGGAAACTGTTTCCGCATATTTTGTCTTTTTAGAAATTACCCAACCAGAAATAACAACACAAAACATACAAACTCTGCAAAAATATCAAAACGTACTGCAGGAAGTAGAAAAAGAGCATTTTAACAAAATATTCGACACCAAAACAGAAGAACTAACTGATTTGTGTCTCATTTTTGAAATGACACTACCGAATTTAGAACGAACTAAAGAAAACTTATATATAATGTCAAATATAATAAAAGACCTAACACTAAAAAAAGATACATATTTAAGACTTTCAGAGCTCATAGAAAAAAGAGAAAATTTGAAAAGTGAAATGATAGAGTTTGAAAAATCTGCATCAGATCCTAAAAGGCTTTTTAAAAGCTCATTTCAGTTGCTTAAAGAAGAAAAATTTAGAAAAAATGCTGTACCGTCTTTATTAAAACTCGAAAAGATCTTGTTAGAGGAGATAAATATGTATGAAGAATCTTTCGGCGAGTTTTTATATAAAGGCACAAAGTTTAAGGATGATATCGTCACAGAAATTCATAATAGAATTATCAACAAATCAGTGTTTATACTAAATAAAGATGTACAAAGACGTCTCCGTAAATAAAATTATATATTTTTTTTCATTTTCCATATAAGATTTTTCTATTTTTTTTAATTATAATTTCCTATATTATTTAAAATTCAATTATTTGTGCTGATATTTCAAAATTTAGAGTCATTATTTTTATTACTATTATTTTTGTCTTTGTTGCTAAATTTTTTGGTAAACTGATGGTCAAATATGTTAAATATTATACGCACGGAATTCAAATAATAGTTCTTTTCCTTTTTTTTCTATTACCAATAAAAAAATTTTTGGCGTTATCAAAAATATAATTAGATATTCATAATACTATACCAATTTTTAAAAAAAAATTAAAAAACAACAAAGATTAAAAAATTGAAATTTGATGTTTTCTTTTAAATTCATTTTTTACATATAGTATACACTTCATATATTGTATTAAACGCGATATTTAAAATTATTTATCATTTGTATCCTTTTCTTTATATTATCTAACATTGCATTCTAGTATTCAAACATTATGCTCGCCATAGGCCACTGATCATTGTCTGAAACGGCTAACAAATATTTTATAAAGACAATAAGTGTGTGAATAAAAATGTCGAATATTTTTATTTTTACTGGTTATGCTTTCAGAACCAGGGGTGCGCATGATAGTTTGGTTATGAATTTCTTTGGTTTCTGTACCTGCTTACATTTTTTTTATCTATTGTCGTATATGGTTTATTGTGCTCTTATAGATAACATCAGGGTAAGAAGAATTAGCGAATCAATAAGATGAAAGACGGTAGTATTGGTTTCTAACACATCGATAGGGTTTGTTTGTGTATGTGTTGGTATTATCTAACACCGATTGACAAATATTTTTTGATAGTTTCATGTAATTAGCTTGATTTACGCTAATAAAAATTTTTTTTAAAAACTTTGTAATTGGTTACTAAAAAAAATCATTATATAATTGCTGTACTCAACGGGTGACCTGGCTGAGTGGCGTAGGAATAAACAAAAAATGGAAAGATTGGTGTAGGAATGTTTATTGACATGGTTTAAATTTTCAGTGTTGGGGTAACTCCAGCGGTCACTGTTTACATCCTTCTTGTTTCTTTCCACATCGTTTGATAGTTGCCTCATGTGTGGGTTCATGTGCATCTTCTTTTATAGAGTTAAAAGAAGACATTATTCGAGGTAAACAATGGTTTTATGGTAAACCCAGTATATTGCGCTCAAGATGCGTTTGTGGGCCACTTTTTGCCACAATAATATATAATATAAATACAAAAAACTAGTATTTTAGATCAATGAATTCTTTTCTGTTTTGATTTAGTTCATATTATATCATTTTTAGTACAGTTATTACTATTTTATTCAAATATAAGATTTTTAATCGTATTATAGATTTTGGTTTTAGTTCTCTATATGTAAATTTTTATTTTTAAGATCTTATTAGTATAAAAAATTAAAGGAATAAATTTTTCAAAATACCAAGTATTTAAGAACTTTAAGAAAATAAGAGAGGTGTTAATGTTTAAAAAATTAAAGATTTTTTAAAAATGCTATTTATCAAATAATACTTGAAAACAAATAATTATATACATTATTAACAGTTTATAAAGTTAAAAGATAAAAGAAGTGTTTTAAACTTTCGATCTTTAGATTTACGCTCAAAATTTAAAAATTATGTCAATTAATATATATTTTTTGTTAATAATGACACACTTTATGTATCTATACTAGAGTCATATAATGAAATAGTTAATATATAACCTTTAAAACTAAAATTTATGTAAAATACAAGATTTCTATAAATCTGATTTGAATCATATTTTCTTAAGATTAAAAAACCTAATAGTATATTCTAATACGAATAAACTCTTAAATTTTATGGTGAAAAAAATTAATCAATATTATAATTATTAATCATCTTTTTTATGCATAAAAACAGCCTGATAGTATATGTTTCGTTTCTAGTATATCTTTTATTATATGTTTTATAAGTATATTCTTGCTTCTGATTTATTATTTTCTGGTTTATTTCATACTAGTATTTTATTTTTTGTTGTTGAGTTATTCAGTAATTCGTAGTAAAAGTCGTAAGTATCACAATCTTTGCATTTTAATTTTTTTTACGAAATATATGCTATATCATTAAATTTCATTTAAAAAGTCGCAAGTTTTTTTTTCACTTCCAAATTCTTCATATATGTCCTCTTTTACAAAAAATAATGCGTGAAAACTATGTTTTTGAATTTTTCCTTTCTCATATATTGATAGAACTTGTTACTCAAGGTTTAAAAGTGATCTATATTAATTAAAAGTTAAACAAACGTTTATCTTATTTTAATAGAATTTTCATTTAACATTATGCGCTTTTCTCAAAATATAAATAACACCATGGTGTAGTACAATGTGAAGACTGGTTGTCTGCTATTTTTTTATCACCACAAATATTAAATAACATAACTTGATTTTTTTGATTAGATAACATTTTTAAACAAAAACTTTCATAATGTGCATAAATTTATTACAATAATATTTATGGACAAAAAAACTACACTGTTAAGAACATCAAGTTTACGTGAAAAGGTTCTAAGAATGGGAAGACAGTGCAGGCAAGTGAAAGCGGGAATCTATGCCCATCACTGTTTGTAATTTATTTTTATTTCTTCATGTCAGCCCCCATACATATCCTCTAATACACATTAAATATAGATAGGGATAAATCATAACAAATATTAAGTACGAAATTAATTAATTATAGTCTTTATTGAATGTTTTAGTAATCTGAATTTTATTTTATATACTCAGCTGAAAAATTTCTAGAATTTCTAAATAAATAGAAATTAGAAATTAAAATTTTTAAAAAGGATCAAAAGAATTTTCGGTAAAGCTTGATTTTTTGTTTTTCTCATAATGTTCCACTGAAACAAGTATTTCTGCTTTTTAATACTACAAAAATATGATATTATAACTTATAGACTAACTTAAGTTTGTATTATAAAAAAATATCAAATTTATGTAATCGTTCTTTTAATAAAATATAACTTCTTTTTCATACTGCATAAATTCTATTTTACAATTTTATAGACTAGCTTTATTTTTCATATAAAATATTTGAAATTTTTTTATTATTTCATAATAATCATATTCTATTATAGATAAAGATTGCATGCTTATCTATAAAACAAAAAAAGTACATCGATTTTTCATTTATATTAGAATTTTGTAAATTTTAACATGAAAATAATTATAACCCATAATGTAAATCAACATTTTAAACTTTTCTAACAATGAACTAAAAATTTTTTAAAATGTAATTTGTATTGATCTGTCAATAGTCCTAATAATTACAATACTTTTTCTTAAAAAAAAATGGCTCGGTTTTAAAACCCTAAAAATTTTTTTACTTACGAATTAACTAGATATATTACACTGTAAATTTTTAGAAAAAATAATGAATATAAAGTTTAATCATTGAATAATGTGATATAACACCTTTATTCATTATAATCTAGGAATGATCAAAATTAATCTAATGGAGCTAAATAACAAGAAACTTTTTTAGGAAGAACGTAAAATTTGGTTTTTTTATTTCATATATTATAAAATAACTAATTTTCAAGATTTATACACATTTTTTCATATATTCATATTATTTGTGAATTTTAAAATGTAAGTAAAACATAACCATACATTTATTCGCAAATTTTAAATCATAACTTTTATTGTTTTTATTTTGCAAAATAAGGTTTTTATTTATTAAATTGTCTTAAAAACACATTTTATAATGCTTATTTAAGCTGAAACATATGTTATAGTGTTTTGTAGATTTTTTACGTAAAATTCATATATATTTTACAAAAACATTTACACACGACAAATGATTGGTTCTTGAAAAAAAAAGACAAGTTATTAATATATTTTGCCTTTTTTTTGTGTGAAAGATAAAAAAAATGGATAGTTTTTTTTTATGATATTTCGCATGATAATTATCTTTTGATTTTTGCATGTGACCTAATTATGATAAAATCAATTAATGATTGTATATTGCTATTAGAGATATTTCGATTGTATGAAAATTCATAGACATCTTAACAATCCTATAAAAACGATTCATGTAAATTTTCAACAACAGATGTTTTTATATTAAAAATTCATTTGTTCTATTTTATGATTCTTATTGAATTTTTTGCGGTTTTTGCATCATCTACCAAATGTTGAAAAAATAAAAATAAACAAAATATAAAACCTTCTAAACAACAGAATATATTAAGAGATCAAATTTTTTTTAATATTTCCTTTTTTTATTTTGTATAAATAATTTTGTTTCTTCTAAAACAAAATATAAACTACTTTAAAAAATTTTTTAAAACGAAGTTTCTACTTGTAAATATTTTACTTGCGTAAATTTTAACTTTCTAAAAATTTTTACTGAATAAAGCTAACAAAATAATAGGTGTAAACAAAGGTAATTGAAAATTTTTAAAAAAAAAACTTTTTTTGTTCGAAAATTAGCGGGTAAGGTTCTAAACCTAAGTGATTATAAATTTGCAATAGAAAAAAGTTTTATTATTGACAAAATTTTAATCAAAATAGAAAATAAATATATTCAACCCACTAATCTAATAAAATCTTAAGTTGTAAAAAAAATTAAAAAAGTAAAAACATAGTATTTTAATAGTATAAAAATACAATTATGTTTTTTTTCATAAAAAAATTTAGAAAATTTGTTTCATTAAAGTTTTAGTTAGAAATTATCTAGTTTTTTTAAGAAAAGACAATAATTATATGTATGTATTTGTACGAAAAAAAGAAAAGATACAGCCTCTCTTAAGATATTTAATACATGATAACTGTAATGTTTGTTATATTATACATCTAGTTTTACATGACCGACTTTTAACTTTTCTGAAATTCTTGAATATTGTACACAATATATCGTGTACCCTTATAATAATTGTTTCTTAGGTTGTAGCAAAAAAACATCGAAAATTATATCTACTTGGTATTGTATAAATACAATACTAATTATATTAATTGACAGCAGAGCCGATATTTTGATTCTTCTATCCAATATATTCAACAAAAGTAAAAAAAATCAACGAAGAGCAATTTTTTCTGTCTCGTTGCTAAACTCTCTGTTCATGTAGTTAACACGTTTTCCTGATAGGTGTCTGCAATATTTATTGACTTTGTCATTTGCTAAAAATTTGTCAAAGCTAAAAAATGAATTCAAGGCAAGATTTTTCATGTATTGTCGGTTTCTCAATGTTATGAATGACAAAGGAGGAGAACAAAGAGTGGTGTTCGAAAAATGTAAGTATATATTTAAATAATGTTAATGTTTTTATAATGCTCGTGTTGTTGGGCATATAATCTTTATTTTCTTTCTTAATACCGCCTTTCCTGATTTATTTTCTCTCCATGTTAATTGTACGTGGAATAGTATGCATGTATTCTTTTTTTTCCATACGCAGAATAAATTTTTCTTGGCCATATAGATTATCACAAGTAGCCTTATCTGATTGTTCCAATAGTATAGATATTTTTGGTCAATCTTTATTCATGTGATTTCTTACAATCTCGGATTTTCTCTAGTCCGAACATATTTTGATGTAATTTCTTCATGTGGTACTATATATGGCATTGAAAATATATGTGACCCTTAATTCGAACAGATAAAACCTTAATGTGGCAATTAATAAGTTTTTTCTTTTAATTATTTGTTTTTAGTTTCATATATTACCTTAAAAACAAAGTTAACGTTCAATTTTACCGCATTTTATCTAAACACAGAAAAATTACAATAAAAAAACTTCAAGAATGAAAAAAAATCGTTAAAGATCTTAATACTAAAAGCAGACGCATGGAATGCTCGTGCAGATCAGAATAAGAATATTTAAGTAACTTAACAATACAAATTTCATTTTTTATAATTATTTTTTTACACCACTAAAATTGTTCACCTTGAAGTATGCCAGATTTATACGTATTATTATAGTTCTTTGAATCTTCTTATGCATTTTTAAAAAATATCTTAAAATTAATATATTAATCTAGTTTTATATGATTTTCTACATTTAAAATAAGTAAAAATTGTGTAATTAGTTTTTCAGTGGTATGTATTAAAATTTCGATTTATATTTACATTATCAACTAATTATGCATCGAATAATATCGTTCAATTGTTTGACAATGTTAAAACAATGCAAATTTTGCATTACAGTACATATGTACAAAATATCTTCGAAATTTTGTATTTATATTCATACTTTTCATGTGTGATTTTATAAATTTGTGTTATAGTGTCTACAAATTTATTGATAAAAAACATAAAAATTAATCATTGTTCTATTAAATTTATATAATATAAGCTGTATTGATAGCATTTTTTAATTAAACACAAAATTGTAAGTTGGAGCTTAAGAAGTTTTATACATTCTATAATTTTTAAGGAAGCAAGTAGCACAAATAAAATCTAAATATAATACTTTAAAAGAAGCTAATATTTCGAATATAAAAAATATGGTTATAAGTAAATTATTACGATAATCTAATTTTAAAAGTTATAATTTTCATTGTTGGGAAATTTTACTCAATTCAAAAAATATTTTTTTTGATTTTTTGATAATATTATCAAAAAAATATGGAATTCAATGGCTCTAAGTTTTATAAAAAAATGTTTCGATTCACATTAATTTCAACTGATTGATTTATCTTAAATATATATATTATTTTATGGTGAAGTGTTGATTTTTCATTTTGATTTAAAATTTTATTTATATCAGTTTTTTTTGATTAGCAGGTCTCATAAAAACAGATGAAAAATGCTTGTGATACTCAAAATCAACATTTCATAAGAAAAATTATTGTTAGAGCTTCCTTCATAAGAAATACTTCAGAAAAAATTTATTGTTTGCGCCAAAACAATTTTCATTGGTACGAGTAATGCGCAATTATATTCTATTATTTTAAGCGCCATGTATATATCTAAATTTAAAGCCTTTGGAATAAAAAGAAGTGCTTATTTCTAGGACAAGTAATTTGAAATTCATATTGTAAAAAAATAAATAAAAACAATAATTTAAAACTAAACAAATCATTTTTTCCTTAAAAGAATAACAAATATTTAATTAATACTTATAATTATAGAAATCTATAAAAAGATCTTTCATATTTATTTGTGATAGGTTTTTGTTGGTCGCGATTTAATTTAAAGTTTCTTTTATAATGTAAAATTTAAGGTGTAAAAACATGAATAGATATGTATATTTTAAATAAAAAAAATTTATTTCTATTGAGTAATAATTGCAGAAATTTGATAAGAGTTTTAATATAAATTACTAATATTCTCTTAGATTGAATAAAAAATACATATTTTCCTTATATTTAAAGTAAGTATGTGTTTTTAGTAATACATTAATATTTTTATTATAAAGAAAGTAAGTGAAAAATCGCTATAGAATTTCTAGAAAAAATCATATTTTAATAAAGGTTGTAATATGAAAATATTGAGTTTTTCAATGGAAATGAGTAGTTAATAAGTCAACATTATATTAGGAAAAAACAAAAAAAATGAAAAATATTGTCAAAAATTAATGTTTTATAATAAATTAGAGCATATAAATATTTATGAAAGAATATATTTTTGCGTAAAATATCCTGCCATAATCATGAAAAATATAAAAAATAAATTTGATAGAGTCAAATACATTTGATCATTCTCCGCTTCTAAACAGTTATACTTTCCTGTTTTTTCGTCTTTCTCCAATATCATTTTAAGTACAGTTCTAGATTTTAAAGACCCTTTTGTAGGGTTTTCACCATAATATTCTTCACCTACTGAAGATGCTTTCGATTTTCTAAGCAAAGAGTTATTTATTTTTGGTTGCAAAATGTAAGCTTTATCATTTGTGGCTATTTTGTAAATTGGTATGCAAAAATTCTTGGAAATATTAGAAAATACATATCTGACATATGGATTCAGATGTAGCTCAAATTTTTGCAGATCTTCATTTCTTATTACACATGAAACATTTATCTCCAAACCTTCATCGCATGTGACTTTTTCTACATGCAAGTCAGTAAAGTCTATATTATTATTATGAACAACTTCTTTATACTTATTTTCAGCAAAAAAAGCACAGAAAGTTTCTACAATAGGAGGTGCGTCTAAAAGATGTATTAATTTGCCACGGTTTCTAAATTTAAATACACGATCGTAGTTATCTGAGGCATTTTTTACGGCGATTTCTGTAAAATGTTTATCAAGATTTTCAAGCTCGATCTCCCGAAATTTCACCGTAAAATCTGTGATTTCCTTTTCGTTTCCTTTAACGTCAATTTCAGAAAGTACGTATATGACTTCGAATTTATCGAATAAATCGCCAATTAAAGAGGGTGGTGCTCCAGAAGCTTCAAGAAACTCTTGTAAAGAACCTAAACTCACTTGTTTATTCAGCACTTCTTTTTGTTGATTTAATAATGGATCTTCATCAGTATTACTGCTTCTACATTTTTGAAAAAATAGAACGCAACACAATCTAGCAAATATCATTCGTCTTGTTTGCATTGTTCTTGTTATTTATATACCAAAAAGCAGCATTTCAATGTTGTTTTGTAAATTTGATATTTCGGTAAATTGATCAACTAATTAATATAATGTTTACCTTGAAAAGAGTGACGCGTCACAGAATGATTATTATCATCTAAATAAAGATATTACAAATTTATATGGTATTTCAGTGGCAATAAAGGCAAAAAAAGGTTTAGAAAGAGTAAATCAATTAGAAAACCTCATAATCTCATAAAATTTACTCATATAATATCTTTTTTTCGATTTTTATTTTCCATTCAAATTCACTGTAGATTAACATGGGTAAATGAACCATAAATGATTTGTTTTGAATTATGTAAAGTTCATTTGCGTCAAAACGTATGAAATAAATTTATTCTTTTATTCAATTTGATTTGTGGTCATTTTTTTATAATCAAGATGACATTTAATGGTTTTCGTGTGAAAATTGTTAATAAAATTGCTTTTTTTGAATTATATCTTATTTCAGAGAAAAATCTTGTCGTTACAACATATAAGAAATGTGATTTATATTTTCTAAAAAATATGATGCAATTTTTATAGAAAAATCTATATAAATCTCATTGACAAACTTTATATTGTAGATTTTACTTTTAAAAAACTATTTGTTAGTTATCATAAAATTTCATCAATATTTCAGCGTAAAAGATGTATTTTCTCTTTTTATTCAATATTTATCACATTTAAAAACTTTTTCACGATAAAAAAAATTTATACTTTTTTGAGACTATAAATTTGTAAGTTATGCTATTAAAAAAACTAAAGATTGAATTATAAAATTTTTTATTATTTCTAATGCTATAAAACAGAATGCATAGTTCTAGTCTTGCTATCACAAACATTTATTAGTTTATCATTATAATAAACATAAAAAAATACATTTATTAATTTCACTCAATTTGAATTTATTTCGATTACACATAAAATAATGCCTACACAGAAGATAAAAATACAAAAAATATTATTAAAAAATTGACAAAAAGGTGTTTTAAATGAAATTTTTTGCACTCTTATTTTTTTGAGTAGTTTATTTATATTATGTTGGATTTTTATTTATTTTGACAGCAAGTTTTATGAAAATAGTTTTTAAAATCTGGTAAATTCCAATTTAGATATATGTTAAGGTATTTTGAAATTTTTGAGATTATTGCAATATAAAATACAGTATTGATTAATAGCTCTATTATTAGGATTAGCATATGAGTATTTTGATCAAAGTAATTTGGTTTTATGCATTATATGAAATAAAAAAATAACATTCAAACTGTAGTTTTATAGAAATACAATGCAAAAAAATATACAAAAGAAGATGTTTCTAAATATTTTATTTGAAAAATTATATTATTTTATTTTTATGAAATATCAAAAAATTTTCAACATCTATAATATCGTTCTAAACTCTATTAGATGGAAGTTCTGGGATAAATTTGCAGTCTTCACAGTTTCTTTTTTTTAGATGTGTTTTTTTTTGAAAATTAAGAAATTTTTTACTCAATATTTATTATTCAGAGCTATATCCGCACGTTTTTTTGTTCAAAAATGATCTTTTATATTTCGATAAAAAAAAGACGAAAAATCAAAAAAAATAATTTATGCAATGGAAAATATGCGCCAATATATAAAGTGATTTTATATAGTTTTATCAAAAAAATGAGAATCTTCATTTGAAATTTAATATGTCAATTAAAAAGAAAAATATAATGAACATATTTTTTTATTTTGAAAGATTAAAAGATAAAAAAACCGATATACACAAACAACTGCTTCTCAAAAAAAATATACTCTACACTACTGTTTTATGTATGCCGAAAACAAATCTTGTTTTTCCATTCATTCTATAAGACAAAATATTGTATAATCTATAAATTGTGAAAAATAAACAAAATACTAAAATAATAGATATAAAAAAATATTTGATATTCTTATTTACAGTTTTGTCCATTTAACAAAAAAAATTAAAACTTAAGTAAAGGTTATTATTGAAGAAAAATTCAAACTAAATATTATGAAACTTAAAAATCTCAAATTAAAATAGATAAAAAAGAATGATTGTAAATTTTATTAATATGCAATGCATATAAGTTTCAAGATTAAGAAAATCAAATACAAATTTTCGGAAGCAAAAATAGAGGATCACATTAGATATAAGGATATATCTCAAATAAATTAAATAGTAAATTTTATAAGCTAAATATACAGATTTTGAGAGTATTCAGTTAAGTTCTTTTTATAAAATGTACCTTTTGTATACCACATGCATAAATTATCTCTTTAATTACATGCAAATGTATGTGAAATAATATTGGTTTTATAATTTTATTATTAGAGCTGATTTATTACTTTATAAATTTGTTTAAATTATGTCAAAATATTCGTTATTATTATTAAAGAAATATTATCTTAGCACACATTTTATAGTAAAAAATTAATACGATTATGGAATTAAGGAATATACGGTAAAACACTAAAAAGATAATAAAAATTTATCATAATGATTTTAGTTCAGAGAAAACTAGCAGAGTCTAAAATATCAATTCCTTAATTTTTATTTTAGCAGCGGAAGCAAACAAGATTATTATAACATTTTTCTTTACTGGTTATTCTAAAAATAAAAAAAAACTGGGGCTGTTTTTTTTAGGCAGTAATGTCTAAATATAAAAAATTTTAAAACATCAATAAATACTATATTAATTTTTTTGTATTTATTGTATTTCACGATACTTATGTTTTAAAGTATGATAAAAGTAAAAAATATTGTGTCGTTGGTATTTTTGTATAAGTTATAATTTTTTTCTCCTAATTATCATAAACAAGTTATGTCCTATTTTGATTATCTTGGTTTACATTATACTGATTTTGGTTTTCTAATATTTCGCTCATTTTAAATCTCTGAATTTTGTTAATCTAGTTAGAGTATTTTTACTAGCAATGAAATAGAAAGATTGAAAAAAAAACAAATCATTTACATAATGATTTTCAAGATATGAAATAAATAACTACATTTTTTTAGAACGTTTCTATCCTCTAAAAAGCAACAACTTCAGATCTTCACACCGGTTTTCTTAGTACTAAAAAACCTTTAACATTAGCATATACTTCACTCAAAGTTGTTACCGTCTCAAGGAAAATTTTTCCACTCAATGCAGATTTCTTGAGCTTATCTAAAAACCACAAACATCACTAAAAAAATGTGTTCGGAATTACCTTAACATATGCGTTCGTACTGCGACTGCAGAGACACAACATAGAATTTACCGCTTCGGCAAGCCTTTGACACTCAGTTTCAGTGTGTGCTACTTTATTGCAAAAAATGATAAATTACACCTTTTATGCTTCTAACATCACCTAAGAGAGGCATAGTGATGTTCATACATTTAAAAGTTCCCCGTCTAAACTTCTCAAAGAAATTGGTTTGTAGTTTGCGCAGCTATATCTCTGCCAAAGCCACGTGGAGGTTTTCCTCAATAGTATCAATAGTTGATTCGCGGATTGCGTCACAAACCTTTCTGTTGGAACGAAACAACACGTTTCTCGAATTCCTATTGTTGGATTGTAAAACATCCATATCTTACAAAACACTTGATACAGACAGGTTTGTTGCAGATAAGGTTTTGAAGTAAAAAACAGTTGTTAATTGGTCCGATAACGGATACAGTGAAACAGTTATGTTTCATGTTGGCTATTTATAGCCACTTAGTAAATAAATTATGTGTGCTAAGAAATCTTTAAACAAACATGTTTCTTTATCTTCTTCTGGTACTACTGCACTTCCCAACCCCTATGATTATTAATTTTTATCGAGATATTTTTTTCTTGCACATAGAATACAAATAACAATAATAATTTTCACAATATTATCAAACTTAGAAGTTTTTTTGCGATTCATCATCAAACCTTATAAGAAATATAGTTTAATGCGTCTTGAAAAAAAATTATGCAAGCACTATATTATTACACATATTATTTTGTACATATATTTATATCTTAAAAAACAGAAGTAGTATTATTGTTTATCATTATCAAGCTGTTTAAAGTAAAAAATTAATGCGGTAACATTTTTTCTACATATTTTACATAAAATAAAACCAATAAGTCAACAGCTTTAAATAAATTACTTTGATATTTTTTTGAAAATAAAAATATTTGTAGATTTTTTCTTCTTGTGAAAAAAAATAATAGGTATCTTTTTCTCTGCAAATCTAGAAATTAGACCGAAATGAGTTGCATTAAAAATTTAAAAAAATTGCTAACAAATAGCTGTAAACTATTCTTAAATGGCAAAAATAAAGCAACTAAATATATCTAATGAATTTTAACTAATTTAAATACACATATGAAATTTCATAAATACAGATAAACAATGAAAATGCATTTTAAAACTTTTTTACGCACGTTAGAAGAGAAGACAAGACTTAAAAGATTTTAGATATCTAAGTTATAAATCATATATAAAAATTGAATTTATAAAATATTATAATATTAGTAAAAATATCAAATTTATCTATTATAGAGTAGATTTATTCTACAGATTTTATAGTTAAAAAGTATCTATATGATTTACAAAGATTGATACAGTAATTATCAAAAAATATAGATTCGATGGATTGTGTTAAACCTTTGTTTTATTCTATAGAAATAGTCGCTTTATAAAAAAATTTTATTTGCACGTATTGTAATATATCCTTTTATTTCTTTATACACTTATTAACACTAAATTTACAAAAAAAATATTTAGCTATCAATCATTCAAAAATGGTTGTATTTCAGAAAGACAAATACAAAAAATTTTGTAAACGGGTTTTTTATACACATTAAACGCGTTTATTATTATGTATTTTTGTAATTTTTTTATACAAAATATAATTAAATTATTTAAACCAAAAATATTCCAATAATTCATGTGTTTGAAGCACTTAAAAAATTCTATTTATTCTCTTTTCTATTTGAATTTAGAAATTATGTTATGATAAGTAATACATAAAATATATTAGACGGCAGTAATGAAGCGATCATTCTACTAAATTATTTATAGAAAAAAAATATACAAAGGTTTCCAACCCAGCATTTGGGATTTGACCATAAATTTAATATAAATAAAAATAAAATTTGTTTAGGGTGTAATAATATTTTATATATTTATAGTTAGTTGTTGTGAATGATTAGAATATTATGGATAAAAAATATTTGTATTATATTTTTTTATTTTCAAGATTTATCTTTTAAATAAAAGAAACATCTGTATAAAGATATATTTTACTTTATTATGTTCCAGAGGACAGTCTGGTTCAAAACAGGTAATTTTTTTGATTTTTTCTAATGTGCGTTTATCGAAAATTATATTAGATAACCTTCTTCTATGTACCAAAATAGTTTTAAAAAGACAAAAAAGTGTATCCGTTTAAGATACAATTCATGAGAAATTATAAAGGGATAAAAGAAATTTTTTTATGTTTTATATTTTTAAATTCTTAGAGGCAATTCGAAGATACTTTGTAAACTATGAACTGCTCAAATAATATTCTTTAAAAAAAAATTAATAAAAATGTTGGATGTATAAGAGTTCTCTGTAAAGAAAATAAATTACATGATAAAAATTTCTTTTATTAAGTGATATTAAAACTTTGTTTTTGCTTTTTAAATTAGAAAGACCAATTTAACATACTCTAAAACTATTTAACTAAAAATCATATTTATTTACTTTATAAAGAAATATTGGCACTTATATTATACATACAAAAAACAATTTACTTGGTTAACTAAATATATTTCTAATCATTTTTATTTGTATTTAATTATCTAACTCGTAAAAAGACTAAATTTGACATATTTGTTTTTCTTTTGATTGTATGCATGATAAAAGATGTTATCAATAACAATAATATATTTTCAAGTAAATAAAATCAAATGTATGAAATGATGTAAAATTCTATTATATTTTTTTGAAAAAAAAACATTACAGCAAATTTAAAACTTTTTAATTTGTGTAATGCGCTCAAAAAAATGATGAATAATGGTGTGTGAAGCATGATGGATCAAAGAAGTACTAAATCTATTCAAATGTTTTTTTAATAGATATAAAATAAGGTTTCCTTTTGACATAAGACAAGTGTAAAGTATATCAATTAGATATTGGCAAAAACTATTTCCATGCTTATCTTTTTTTTAAAAAATTCTTCTTATATTTTTTTTTTATGAAAATTAATTGATTTTTAGAATTCTTTTATACATTTCTTTGTATTGAAATGGGACGTATGGAAATTTATACTTATTAAAAAGCATTCAAAATCTAAGATTTTACAAATTGATATTACTAAATATTATCATACGAAAATGCAAAAATTTTTACAAATATTGACCCTTTTTTACTGATCTGTTAGCAAAATACTTGTATATTTTATATTTTTTATAGACAAATAATATGTATATGTGAAATCAAGTAAAATCATCATATGAGTCTTTTCAAATGAAAATGATTTTAAAAAAAGTATTCGCAATAATTTTGAGGTTTTAAACCACGATTACAGCAATAAAAGCTTTTTTCATGGTTTAGTGACTTTTGTGATAGAGTTTATATACATATTTAGAAAAAAATAAATATATTTTAAAATATGGTACTAGGAAAATGTCCCATTGATATGAAATGTTTTGTTCTCGTTTTAATAGTTTTTTGTACATGTAAAAATTGAAATTATAAAAAAAAGATGTAAAAAAAGATTAAGATAGCAATTTTTAAAATCGTAAAATTCGCATGAATCGAGAAAAACTTTATCAAAAATTAAAAAAATCATTTTAAATGTATTATCAATGCGAGAAAATGCACAAAAAAATATAACTTGCAACACGAATTTCAAAATATTATTTTCTGTAAATTGTTTTTTTAAAAACTTCATCGTAAAATACTTTATTTTATTTTATCTGGTCTGTGTGTATCTTTTTAAAGTTTTTAGTTCTTTTTTTTTCTGTGATCTATTTTAGATAAATAGTAAAAACGTGTATTGTAGATGTTTTTTTATATTTTAATATATACAAAAAATTATATTCTGTGTTATATTTCTATGTATTTAGTATATATGATAAAAAATTCAGAATTTTTTTGTATATTCTAAGTATAAAAATTTTTTATTTCATAGTAAGTATTAAAAAAAAGAATAAAAACCTATAAGTACCTCTTCATGATTATGTTTTTAAGCATTAATTGTTTCTACAACTTTAAATTTTCTTTCTTAGTCTCTTCCGAGTTTAAATAAAATTAAAAGATTAATTACGTAAAGTTAACCAAGATTATGATATAAGATAGATACTTTTATGTGCAATCCACAGTTTTAATAATATTTCGCAATAATTTTTATTTATATTGATATCGTTTTTATTTTAGGATAATTTATGTCATTTTTAGATTGTTCCGTTTTCATACCACATGCTCATTTTTTTCTATTTATTTTTTCAAGTTTTAATCTGTAATATTAGATATTTCATTTGTTCAATTTTTTAGTTTAAAGTGAGCTGAAAAAAACCTTTTTTTAATAAAAAAACAGCTTAAAACTAAAGGTTTTTTTTATCACGAGTCTACCCAAAATTGTCGTAATAGCATTATTTTCATTTTTTTATATTACTTATCATATTTTCATATATGCGTAAAAATATCTTGTTGAGTATTGTAAAAAAATTTATTTACGAATACAAAATTTCTATCCTTCTTTGTTTTTGAAATTAAGAATTTTGTAAATTTTGTAATTAAAAAAGTACAGTATTCAAGACTAACAAATATTTTATAATACTTTATTATTTTTTCGAATTTTTCCTATAGAATGTAAATTTTTTCTTCGCTGTTAGAATAATATAAAATATCTTTTATCTAATATAATAGAACCATCAGATACTTTTTCATAGCGTAATCATCTTATTAGAATTAAATAACATATTATTAAAATTTTAAACAAAACCTCATTATAAAAATATTCGTATTATGTTTTCTTTGTTGCAAACATAGAAACAATTCATTTTATGTAAATAAAAATTGAAAAAAAAACTAATTGAAAAACGTTTAATATTTGATAACAACATTAGATTATTCATCCAATTTTGCTGATTTTTAACAAAAATCATTCGAAAACTAGTTATATTTTAAAATATTGTAATTTGCAAGTATTTTTGTAAGTTTAAAAAAAAATCGTAAAAAGTTATAGGTCAATAACTGGCAGGTTTTAGATTTTTTAAAAATCGTAAACCTTGATTTTGAAATGATATTGTAATATTAGATGTTAAATATCATGTTAAAAGTGCTAATTGAAATACATTAATTGTTTTAACCTATTTACTTGCAATTTGTCATTGATTTTATTTATTATTATTAACCAAATAAAATGAAATGAAAATTTTTGTTCTAATTATATATACAAAAAGGAATTTTTTCAACCGCATATAGCAAAGATACTGTTATCATCTATTAATAAAATTTATCGCTGAAAGTTTTTTCCAAAATTTCACTAGTAATTCCTTTATTACAATCATAGAAAATTCTATTTAATAATAATTTCTCTTATATAGCAAACTTAAGCAAACAACAAAAATATTTAGGAATGTTAGCTTTCGTATACGAAGATATGATAGCACCTTTCGCTTTCAAAGGAAACTTTTTAGTGTAATTTATTAAATTAATAGAAAAAATCGATTTTTTATAACAAAATTAACCTTAATGTTATACAGTTCATTCCGAAACGTACAATTTAAGATTTTTGTCGAGTTAAAAACATGTATAAACCATTAATTTTGCCAAATACTTCATATGTTCTTTATTTCTGTATTAAATTGCAACACCGCTGATAAAACAAAAATTGTTTCTTTGCGTTAAATAAATATTATAGAAAATTTTATTTGTCGTTATTACAATGATTAAACTTTTTTGTATGCGATTTTCCAGAGATCCATTTTGTCAAGACAATGAATAAACGTTTCATAATTAAATAATATTATAGTCAAAATAATAACTTTTAGCAGCAATCAAATAAATTTAAATTTGTTTTGTTTTTTCTATCTGTTCTTTATTTTTCTTTGGCAGTACATCAATTATAAATTCTATTGCGTCCATAGTTATTACTTTGTTGTTGTTTAGATAAGTTATCAATAAAATTCTATACAAAAACATAAATCGTGAAATTATCAACAGAAATTATCCTATTGTGTGAGATTTACTAATAAGATAAAACTAAAATCTACATAATTCCCTCAAATCTGTCAACTAATATTGCCAATTAATGAAGACTTTTGTATTCTAATTAGAAATTCAAAGGTTCATTGTTAGAAAGCTTTATAAAATGTTTTTGTTGTGTGTTTAGATCCAAAGATGCAATTATATAATGATGATTGCTGTACACACTTGGTGTTAAGTGTGCATAGGGTATAAAATGTTATATATTGTCTGGTTAACGTAATGATATGTTTCATTAAATGATGATTGAAGACTTGAACCGGGTTAATGCCTGCAGTTTCAGTCTATTGCTGACGTGGAGCACTGTCGTACTGACTTTTATATTCTACTATGAGATAAATTATAAGAGATACTTATAAAGAAGGAATAATGCAATTATTTGAGAGAAACTTGTTAGTCTCAGCAAACTACAAACAAGTACCATATTCATGCATGTGGTTTACATCTGAAAAAAAAAGGTTTTGTAAATATAAAAAATACATAATCAACAGAATTTAATGTTTATAATTCGTATAGCTAATGTTAATTCAAAAACAGACACAAAGTAAATAATTTAAATATAAATTTCAATGTATCAGCAACAAATACAACATGAAAAAATTAAAATTTTGAGAAAAACTATTTTTTATTTCAAAACTACAATATGCGTGTTGATATTTCTGATTTTTACCAATGTTTTGATTTCTGTTTTGTTTCTAAATATGAATCAGATTAACTTTAAAGATTTTTTTGAGAAAATCAAAACTAATGTTTAATATAAAGTGTTTATCTGTGAATAGAGCTATAACGTATTACTGTGAATAAAAATTATATCTGTAAATGAAATTTTTAGACATGGCAATCGCAAATTGTCACCGATAAGACAAAAAAGCTCGATAAATAAGATTAAAAAAAGTTCCCTTTTTTGTTTTAAAAATTTGTTATATGCAAATTTCGATTAATACAACCCGGATAAAATTCTGATTGCAAAGAAGGTATATATTTAACCAAAAAAAACAATTAAATTTAAAATCAACACATTTTTTGCATAAAACAATTTTTCACAATTCTATTTCCTCTTATGTATAAAAATTCATTATATTGTATGATAACATATGTTTTTATTAATTTATATGCTGTTTCTAATTTTTAACAACTTCTATTACAGCATATTCCAGCTAATGCTCAAAAAAAATTGCCATTTTTCATTGAATATATAATCTTTTATATCTAAATAACGACTATCTATTTGAAACAATGATAAAATCGCCGTTTTTTTGACTATAAGAGTTTTTACAGCCATTATGCCAAAAATCCTGGTTGTTCAAATTTTAAACATAGATAAAAATTCTTTGATTAATATTATGGCTCTTTTTTTTTAGTATTTGTGAGGATATTAGTTTATCGACGATAGAAATCAGTATTAAAAATATTAGCATTTAGCAATCTAAATCAATTATTACACCGAAAGCTTTAGTATATTGTACATATTTTCTTGTGTCTAACTTCATACTGCAGAATTTTAGTAAAGTTATAATACCAACATTATGAAATTCAAGAACTTTCCATTTTTTTATAAAAATGATAGTAATAAAACAAACAATAATAATCGATATTCAAAAATATGAGATTTTTTTAGATAAAACTATTAAATGGATATTTGTGAAAGAAAATCACGTAAATTTTGCATTTTTGTTTTTTTAACTAATTCTTTAAAATAAAAACCTTTTTATATTTGACTATTTTTAAGAAAATGATTTTTTCTAAAAAAAATTAAAAAGGATATTTAATTTGTAAAATATCAAGTAAATAAATTTTATTGCTATTTTTTTACTTTATAATTTGATTGGTGGATCAGTATTTATGTTCTTTTTTTGATTGTTTATTTCACCCTTCCTATACTTTAATTTTTGTAACGTTACAGAAAAATATAAAAAATTTTAATATATGTAAAGAATACCAATATTTGAAAATATTATTGTCTCTGTTATCGATTATTGAATGTTTTTTTACTCATCAATTTTTTTGAATCATTATTGTTGTCCGAAATATAAAGTGAGTATTTTTCACACAATTTAAAATTTAAATTCTTGGCATTATATTTGCGATAATATTTTTTATGAACATAATCAAAATAATAGGCATTGATTATTATTTTAGAATATAAAAAACATAATTAACTTAAAAAAAATGACTTTGTTTTCTAAAAACTTCTAATTCAAATGAAAATCGCAGAATAAATTTTGGTTATCATTGTTTTTTAAGAGAATCAATGCATATTGCATAAAAATTTTTACTGAGGAACAATATTATACATTGTTTATATTTAAAAATTCACGTATGAGGAATACAATGGATATGAAAAAAATAAAAACATACAAATTATAAAGAAAAAAATTTTTATCATCCATTGCCAAAACATATTGCATTCATCGATAATGATAATTAATCATTGTTCTTAAAATTTCCTGACTGCTATTCTTCGAACAATATCTAAAATTTGCTAACGATGAGTTGAAAAATATTGAAAATCGAATTTTCCTGTTTTTTCTTCTCTAATCGATTTGGCGCTGATTGTACCACTTAATATGAACATCAATTTAGATCTTAGTGATATCCCTATCTGGCAAGATTTCATCCGTTTGTTGGATATTCACTAATCGACTATTTAATTTTTTTCTATAATGAAATTTTTTGAAATTTGATACAAATATGAAAAATTTGTATGATTTATACTTTACAAAAAAATTTACAATATATAATATTAAAAATATTGAATTTTTTTTATTGCATATTTATAGGATTATTCAAAAATAATGGAATAAACGTTGTGGTTTCATTATTAGTCTGTGCTATGCTTTATTTCTTAAAAAGTAAAAAATTAATCATAGAACCAAGAATTTTACCACAAAATAAGTATTATCGCTAAACATAATTCATTTTCATTTTTTTTGTATCAAGCTCTAGTAAGTTTGATAAATATCAAATTTTCTAAAAAAATATGTATTTCTTGTTTTAAATCATAAAAAATGTTTTTTTTCTATACTTAAGAACAGCGAAAAGTTATATTGCAGTTTTTATATTTTTTTTACAAATTATTAATATTTCATGGGATAAAAAATTTTCAAGTGAATTTAATTTTTGTCACGCTTATGAGACACAAAAATATATGACGCGGAAATTTTTTGATAGCAAAATATCGATTGATGGCTTTTTCTATAATTTATCTTTCAGTATCCTTTTTAAAAAATTTTTTCTGCCAAAAAAATCTTTATAAATATGATTGTGATTTTTTTGTTTCTTCTTTTCTCTTCACTATCTATATATGCGCTTTATGAAAAATATTTTGTGTGTTAATATTTCTTTATATCGAATATAAAGAATCTCTTCTGGTTTTAAATTAATTTGACTAAAGCAATTTCTAGTATAGTATATCTGAAGATTTCATGATATATGAGAACTATTGTTTAAATATCTATATTTTTAATAAATTTTTTTATATTTTAAGAACAGTGAATCATTTTATTCAGATTTTTGCGTAGATAAGAAATTGTATTCATCATACACCAACAATTTACATTTTTCTCATTTTTTGTTTTTGTAGACTGGTGATGTTTTAATGAAATCCAACAGTAATATCCTTTTTGTTTTTGTTTTTTTCTAATTTTTTTTTATATATTTTGGCATTTTAAATAGAATATTCACATAATTATTATGTTCTTATGTGTGTTTAATCGTATATAACAATTTAAACTATTTGCATTGAATTTTTTATATAATTCCTTCCAATATTCAGTAAAGATTATTTCTTTCATAGTGAATTGGGAATATTTGAGTGAAAAAATATTCATTAATACATTTTAAGGTATTTGATACGGTTTCGTGTTATCAAACTTTTTACAATTTTCATTATTCAAATTTTTTGACTAATAATTATTTTAGATTAGTGGCTATTGATAAAAAAGTTTTTTAGCAAACGTGTGACTCTGCATTTTCAAATTTCTAAAAAATTTAGTTTAATATAGTATTTTTCTTATATATAATCATACTTTACGCATTTTGTAATTTTTTTTCAAATTTTTAATTTTTTTCCCTATGATATCAAAAAAAAACTGTATCTTTAATCTGTGATATGTTTATTTGTTGTTTTCAATAAATTAATGCTATATTTTTGTTGTTTTGCGCTATAAAAAATTCTGTTACAGAAAAAAAATCAATATAATGTGCCTAATTTATTTCTGAAAGATATATTGATATTGTTTCGTTTATTTTTTCAAAACATACATACAATATAGCACGCGAATAAAATTTTTTTGAATAAGAACAATTCCATTGGTTATATTTATTGTTTTGTCCTTTTAGTGGTGCATTGAGCTTTCAGATAAAGAAATTTTAATTACTGAATAAGTATTAAATTTTTTTTGTGTAATTAAGTAATCTTTCAGTAAATATGCAGAATTTATCATCTTTTTGTTATTTTTTTATACATATATATTTTAAAAGAAAAATAAAAAATCTTTTTGTTTTCAAGAATATAAATCTCACTGATAGTTTCATCCGAAAAATAGGTGTGTATCATAATAAAATTGAAAAATCTGGATGAAGTATATGCAATCATATAAAAACATATAATCAATTATCTTTGTTTTTTATATAAAGTAATTTATAATTATGCTCATTTTATCGAGTTATTTCTGAAACAATAAGTCAACCGACGAAAAATATATTATGTGAAATACGTGCTTTTTTAAAAAATTAAAAAAATACATCCAGCGAAATTTAGAATTTTTTACCTTTATTGTATTTAAAAAATAAAAATATATCTTTTTTCATCATAATTTTAATTAAATTTTTTAAATTGTAAACAAAAAAACACATGTAAATGTAAAAAAAATATCAATTTTAAATATTTTATAGTAAATATCATCAATTAGCATAATTTATCGTGTAATGATGGTGCATTCTAAACTATTTTTTTAATTATCAATATATACCTAGCTAGATGACGCACAATCGACTATAAAAACATATAAAAAATAATTATACATATGCAAGAATGCTGATTACGTGAATTTTAATTGATTATTAGCTTTTTTGAAATAAATCGCTTTCATCATTAAAAATGTTATCAATTTATTGATTATGAACTCAGTACTAATGGGAACGTCTAACTATTTAAAAAATTTTTAAAAAGATTATTGCCTATATTTTTTAAAGCAGCAAAAATTTTATTTATACCATATCACAGTATTTTTTTGTTTGTTATTGTAAAATTTTATATCATAAAGTTTTGTTTTATGTTTGCAAAACTACCCTTTTTTTATTTTTCAATGCTTTTTAAAAATATTTAATATTTAATTTACAATTTATATGTAAAAATTTGCTGCAATTATAATTTAAGGTTCTTTTTACTTTACGTTATACTAATAATTATATATTTTCTCGTTAATTAATATATATATATATATATAAATATCAGTTTTTATCAAAGATACCATTAAATTTAGATATATGTAAAAAACTCTTTAATGCTTCTATGTTTTTACTTCCATATTTTAGGTATCTGTTTAAAGAAACAGCTTTACTGATTTTTCTCATTGCTAGTTTTTGAGATAAACATGATGCGGTTTCTAAAAAACTTTACAACATGCAATGAATTGAGATGAGAGTAATTCAAAACTTTTGATTGTTAATAGACAGTTTTTCTGCTTTCTGAATTATAATGCACTTTACAATAACTATTGGGTTTTCCTTAGTTTTATTCAGTAAAATAATATTAATTAAACATAAAAATGTTATTTTTCTTTTTTTTAATGGGTCTTTCATCGAAATCATAATTTTCAAATATAAATGATAGTCGTATTTTATATGTAAAATATACATAAACACTGACTAGTCAGCTAACCTGTTGTGGTGTTAAGTAAATTTCACAATATGTAGTTCATCTTCTATAAATGACAAATATTTTGAAGATAAATGTTATATTTTAGAATTTTCGGATTTCTTTTTCTTTCAATAAATCTACTTATAATAGATTTTAAAAAATTTTCTTCAAAAATGCAATCGATTCTATTATTTAGATTTACATAAGATGCTAACATTATGATTGATAAAAAAATTTATTTTGAATGTTCAATATAACAATTAATAAGCTGTGTTAACCTAGGTTTGAGATATTCACGTACAGTAAAAGATTTAAATTATAAAATGTGACAATTCATATGTTTTCTGCCGTTATTCTATCACAAATTGTAGGAATTCGGAAAAATTTTAAGATTTATTGTCTTTTTCTATTAGTTGTTTTTATAAAAAGTTTGAAAAAGCTCGAAAAAACGAAATGTCTCGTTATAAAATAATTGACTTTCTAGTGTATTAAAAATTATTAATGTTCTTCCGGTGAAATTTAAAATTTATGCTTGTCAATTTTTTATAAATCAGATCATCCTTGGAAAAAGTTGCTTGGTTATTAAAATATTTATCTAAATTCAATTTTTTTGCAT
The DNA here is from genome assembly GCA_000230595.3 of Edhazardia aedis USNM 41457. NCBI lineage: Eukaryota > Fungi > Microsporidia > Culicosporidae > Edhazardia > Edhazardia aedis. The sequence continues at coordinate 176,063 of AFBI03000074.1, forward strand.
GACATACTTTTCGAGCTATATTTATTATTTTATCAGCCAATCATCTTTCATCAATAATATTTACACAGACTTTGAAATATTCATCAGTCTGAATTTTCATCAAGGTTCCCAAAAAACCAATTGAAATATATTGAAAATATTTCCCTTTATAAAAATCAAAATTATTTTCCTAAAAAATTTTAACCTTAAAAATTTCTTTCAAAAAAAACGGAAAAAACCAGATTTTCTTCTTTTTACTGTAAAATATGCTAGTTTACTAATTATAAAATATTGCATATTATATAACGTTAATATATGATTTTTTTGGTAAGTAATTTTTACATATTAATCTAGAATAGAATCACCACCTTAACATAATATATTAACATACTGAAACTTTTTCAAATTAACTAAAAAAATTTTCACATGATTTGATTTTTACAAGAAATAGTAATCTATATTTTTTGATACCTATTTATTACGCATCTAGCAATAAGATAATATTAAAAATATTTCTTAATATTCTCACATAAATTTATGATAAAAGAAGTATTCTAATATATAACAAAACATAGTATGTGTGATTGTTTATTGCATATGCATAGAAAAAAAACATTAAAACAACTATATAACTTCTATTCAAGTAATTTTTCCCCATTGCATATTTTTTGTGCGATATTTTACAACAAAATATATTCAATTTATTTCCATCTATTTGAAATGTGTCTTTATACAAATTAAACTAGCGTGTAGAACTTTAAAATAGTTTAAAGTTATCAGTATTATTAGAAATTATTTCTAAATGATGCCAAATATGTTATTTAACAGAATTTCTAAAAAATGTTGTTTTCAAAATTAGACTTAGAAATGAAAAAAAGACAATATGAATGAATTCTAGTAAACCAAAATTAGAAATAGAATACTAGATTATTTAAAGTTTCACAAATAGTAAAAAAAGCGAATAAAGTGATAATATTTGAGGGTTAGAACTCATAATAAAAAAACAGTTATAGAATATGTGATTGCGTCAAGCGTAAAATAGTTTTTTGGTCGTCAATTAGTTAATATAGTTATAGGAGCAATAATTATAATGAAAAATTTATTTACAATCGTAATATTAAAAAACATTATTTTAGAAATAATCAAATCAATTCAGATACTACTCATATAAAAAGATCATTCTGAACAATGTCTGCTTAATCACAACTATAATACATTTTCTGTTAAGAATCAAGTAAATTTTTAATAAAAATTCATTGTGTACGATTATCTGTAGAATGGTTAAATCAATTTAATGATAAAAATTTGAAATAGAAAATATTATTATTTAACTAATTTTTGTATTTCTATATTTTTCATCTTATAAAAAAATCAAAATCACTGAGGAATATTGTTTAAAGGCATGAAATACGGATAATTTATCCGAAAGAAGCAAAACAGTCTTTTTAAGTGCAATTCATCTATATAAATGTCAAAAACAATCACGATCAATTTGAGTTTTTCTCAATATAAAAGTATTCATTTAATTGCTCATGAAAGAAAACTATTGGACTGAAGTAGAAGCCAAAAAGAAAATATCGATTGACACGGTGATGAGGTAACTGTCCTGTAAAGAAGGAACACTTTTTAATTACAAATAAAATTCTAAAAGATTAAGAATGTTTTTGTTGCTATATTTATTATTGTTATTACTAAAATGATTATTACTAATATCATTACTACTAAAATTATTTCTACTAATACGATTACTTCTTACATAGTTGCTTATACTATTTTTACTACTACTAAAATTATTTTTATTATGTAACTGTCGTACTCGGTTAAGGGAAGCTGACCAGAAACCATGTACTTGGTAAAGACAGACTTTTTAGTATAACGAGGAGAATTAGCATTAGTATATTGTGAATATAAATGTTTCATATTTATTTAATTATATATATTTTTTAAAAAGGGTACTTTTTTTATAGATTATTTTTTTCTTTTTAGTTCCGAATCTTTGAAAATCAATAAAGAAAAATCTCGAAAAAAAGTTTAAAACAACACACATTTATATTAGAGATGCACAAGCACTATAAAAACAGTAACATTTTCCTTTTTCTTTCTCTCTTTTTTTACTTAAAAACTTTTTGTGATTTTTCTTATCTCTAAAAAATCACAAAAAATCACAAAAAATCACAAAAAAGTTCAAATATAGAAATGTTTTATATTATTTTTTACGTATACTAATTTCTTTAATTTTTAAAATGAAATTAGTTTCACAAAACTATAAACATAAATTTTTTTTAGAATGTCAAAAATATAAATTATAAACACATTGCTTTAATAACTAATATTAAAATATTAAATATATGTGATATTGCATATCACAGTAACATAACAGTTCAAACTATTAAAAAGTAAAAATTGCATCCAAGTCTCATTGTATTCCTATCATCTGTGACTTTTCTTATGGTCACTTCAAATATATTTAATATAAAAAATGCATTAATCAAATATCACAAAAATTTAATCTATCCTTTTTCGAACAATACTGATTAAGGATTATTGAAACTACAGAAATGATGGACTGATTTTATAAAATTTGCTTAAAAATCAATTTTATTTTTGCATTATTTTTTGTCTTATTTTGAAATAAAAAAGTGTGAACTCAATTATTCTTATACATAATATTCATGTTCATTAAACATTTAGAACATAATATCTCAGAAATAAAGCCCTCAATTTTTAAAAAATGTTGATTCTTAAGAATATAAATTATAATATGTCTACATAATTCCTATTTCGTATTTTTACATATTGAATCAGCATTTTTGAACATAAATTGGCACTTGTGGTGAAATATATTATTATAACGAAAATTCAAGCTTGTTTATATAAAAAAATATATTTGTAAATTTACAACGATTTACACTTTTTCGTATGTACTTTATTACACCTTTCTTTGTTTTAGGCTTTTTTTTCAATAAAATACGCATGAAACCTATCTGAGGCGAGACAGATCAAACACGAAAGTCAAGAAACTACGAGCGCTATTAATAAAAACAGTTTTAGCATTGGCATGTATCAAATATTCCCGTTTAAAAGATAGAAACATTTTAATAAAATTATATTCACATACATTTATGTTATCTAATCCCGAGACATAGATAGAACTTTTTTCTAAGATTAAACGATTTAAAAACCTTTTAAAGAATATTTTACATTTAAAACAGTTTTAATTAAATATTTTTTTTCTTGTTTTTTATATAAAATTTTTGTAATCAATTTTAAAATATTCCTTATAATTCCAATGCAAGAAAAGTAATTAAAGTGTTGACTGTTATTATATGAAAAAATTAATATAATTTTGAAAACGCTCTTTCGGTGATTTTGCTATTCAAAAAGATATTTTAATTTCAATATCGCTATATTTTGTGATAGCATAAAATTTGTGTCTTTGTAATTCACGATTTATCGAAAAACTTGATTTGTTGTTTATTAAGATCATAACTAGATATTTTTTCATACTTATTGTAATAAATAACGTAAAGAACAGTTTTACTTAAAAATATAGGTCAAAATTTTCATTTCATTTATTGATTATATTTTATTTGCTTATCAGCCGGAAAGTTCCGTTATAAAAATGCAATCAAAATTATGAAAATTTGGAATTAAAAATTGATCTCACAGATGATTTTTCATACGAAAATTTTTTAAACAGATATACATTACAACTATCATAGTAGATAATTTTTGTTTGAGAATATAGGTAATTTCAAATATTTTTTTAAAAATCAATAACAAGCTTCTTACTCTATTCGATTGTGTTGTATGGTAATAAAAATATATATGATGTGCATATCACATACATAAAATATATCAGTATAAATCTTAATTTAAAAAAATCGTCCGGTACGTTTAATTTACTTATTTATTTAAGAAGCTGTCGCTTTCTTTTTTTTGAAGAACGCATAAAAAAGTATACAAAAAAAATTTGCAAAAAAAGTTCTATCTTTTTTATCATATAAAATTTCTATATTATTTTAATTATATTGTGGATGATGAAGAGTTAAAGAGATTTAAAGTTAATTTCACGTGCGATTTCTGTTTTAACTGGATGATCTGATTTTTCTTTTTTCTTTTATTTATTATTCAATGGAACTCACAATTAAAAGTGATGAATCTAAGTTAACAGGAATTAAAATTAAACTAATGGGTAAAAGGGGCATAAAAGAAGAAAGTTATCAAGTAAATAATATTTCAGTCAAAGATTTTCATTTTATTTTATATGATGATTACACGGATAGTAAATGCATATTTAATATGTATCTAACACTGCGACATTTTATTACTGTTTTTTCTTAAGTTAATTTTTTTTATAAATGTCTTATGTTATCATATTAATGTGAATCAATTTATAATTATGAATTTTATACTATCGACATTAATTCTCATGTTTAATTCATATGTAATGTATGATCAAAATTGTTTAGAGTTGTATTTATATTGTTTTTAATGTTTTTAAATGAATGTGGTTTTTCAATATATTATAGAAAGAATTGTTTTAAAATGTTGTAGTTGTTTAGAAAAAATCACTATTTGCTGTGCCGGTAGTTAACGTTTTTGTTAGCGAAATAGTTTTCAAATAAACTTATGCTATTAAAACTTTTTATTCTAGGGCAATTTAAACATAAAATGTTGTTTTAAAAAATTATTATTTTTACAAAGGTTATATGATTGTTCATTATTTAATTTTTGTTATTATTTATAAAATCTTTTTATAGCTTAAGTAAACAAATAAATTTTTTACCATTAATAGAAATTTTTTTATACTTTGATAATCAAGCAAAATATATCAAAACCGTGTATCTAGAATAACAAAAAGCAACCAATATGCTTAATAAAAATATTAAAGAATTTTATTGGTTTCTTAAGCAATACTATTCTATATTTTTTAAAATTATGTATCAATAAAGAAAGAAAAAAAATATGCCTTTTTATAGTTATAATTTCTCGTATCAGTACCACAATATATTAATAGAATCGCTGTATTTCGATGTTTATTTTTCGAAAACTAACTAAAATGAATAAAAATATGTTTTTATATCTCATATTATTTATTTTAGTTGTATTCTTTCTTGGCTGATACTTATTTTTTTTGCTTCTTTAGTTAATCGTGGTCATTTATCGTATATTTGGTATTGCATAGTATTTTATTGATAACTTTTTTTTGGTTGCAAGAGTATGGCGAATTTTTATTGGTGTGTTATTTTGGCATATTCACCCTTTTTTTATTGTTTCACGAAGAATCAATGATGATTCGAATCTAATCTTTGGATACCGTAATGAAAAAATAAAATTGTATTAATAATTTTGTGCTTCTACATCTTTAGCTATTCTCAAAACAAGATTCAAAATTGTTGTTTAGAATAAATCTTTCTTCGTTTAAAATTTTTTTTCATGATCATCATTTTAATAACAGCAATTTCAAAATACAATATTCTAAATTTGGTTCAAAAATATTGTATCCTTTATTTTTATTTTATAGCGCAAAACTAATGTCTTTGGTACTATGTTCTTTTCTGATAATAAATATATACCAAAATCAAGAAAAAAAGTACTTATTTAAACAATAAATCCCAATTTTTTGCTATTACAATGAAATCAAACATAAAGAATTAATTTTAAGCAAAACACATAATATTTATAAAACATTGCAGTACATTTTTATGTAGTTTAATTTGTCGGTTTTATTTTATTTGCATAAATTCCATTAAATTTTCCGATATGGATTTTATAGCATTTCTTTATGATAGCATTCCATTCTGTTTTTAAGAGTCCGCTTTGATAAAAAGAAATAATTAAAAAAAGATATTACTACAATGTTGAATACAGTCTTTTCTACACCATAACACCATTAAAAAAGACATTAGATGTATATGATAACGCATCTACAAGTACAAATTAGAAATAGCAAGTAAAACATATAATTTTCTTTAATATTTTTTGTAATTAGAGTAAAAACTATAATAAAAAAACTAATATCTGGAATCTTAAAAACACTTTTAATATTCATAGGTTTACACTGATAAATATATACTTCCTTGATTTTTGAGTATGAGGAAAGTATTTTGCACTCATTATTTGTTAACAAATCAAAAGAGTGTTTTTTTATTGGTTTGCTTGAGAATAAATACAAATTTATAAAAGGGTTATCATGAAAGTTGGAATAAACGGTTTCGGGCGAATTGGCAAGACAATTTACAAAATTCTGCACGAGCGAAATGTAAAGGTTCCGCAGATCAATGATCCATTCCTCTCACCAGAATATTTGGCATATAGTTTGAAATACGACTCAACATTCGGCTCATCTAAAGAGAAAATAGAAGCAAAAGACAATAAAATAATATACGGAAATACAGAGAGCACGGTCTACGCAATTAGAGAGCCTGAAAACATACCGTGGGACGTTGATGTTGTTATCGAAGCAAGTGGTGTTTTTACTACAAAAGACCAGTGCGCAAAACATAAGTGCGATAAAGTATTGATAACAGCACCTTCAAAAGATGCTCCGATGTTTGTTTACGGTGTAAACCACACACAATACAACAATGAAAAGGTTTTTAGCAATGCCAGCTGCACAACAAACTGTTTGGCGCCATTAGCTAAAATACTCAACGACAATTTTGGCATAGTCGAAGGTTTAATGACGACTGTTCACGCATGCACAGCAACACAAAAAATAGTCGATGCTGTATCAGCAAAAGACTGGCGAAGTGGCCGTGGAGGCATGCAAAACATAATCCCCGCAAGTACTGGCGCAGCCAAGGCTGTTGCAAAAGTGATTCCCTCATTAGACGGAAAATTAACAGGAATGGCTTTTAGAGTTCCCGTTGCAAATGTAAGCGTTGTCGATTTTACTTTCAGAACAAATAAGCCTACAAATTTGGCAGATATTCAAAGTAAAATCGAAGATGCATCAAAAAGTAGCATGAATGGCGTTATTTCAGTAGTAAAAGAACCTGTTGTTAGTAGTGATTTCAATGGATGCTCGTTATCTTCCATCGTAGATATAACAGCCTCAATTGCATTAAATAATAACTTTTTTAAGATTGTGAGTTGGTATGATAACGAGTATGGGTACTCTTGTCGAGTAGTTGATCTGATCGAATACATTTGTGGAAAAAAATAAAAAACTCTTACTCAGAGTAATTTTAAAGAATTGATATATTACTTTTATTAGAAAAAGTAGGTTTTGATAATTTAATCTAATTTTTTTTACATTCATAAAAGGTTTTCTTACCTTATTATCAATCTATTTATAGTAAGAATAATTTATTCAATAAATAAAATAATTATTTTCTTCACCAATACAAGTTCAATCATTAACGGTAATCACCATTAAAAACACAATTGAGTATATAATAACATTCTTATCGAAATTACTTAAATATTTTTTATCAACATATGCTTGTAAATTTTAATTATTTTCGTCTATCATATTTTAATCTGATTTATTGAGTTCTTATGAATTTTTTTCCTTATCAAATTTAATTAAATTGGCACTATTAAACAACAATTTTTCTCTTTATGATTACTCAAAAAATTTCATTTGCAATTCGTTTAAATATGTTATATTTTTTAGTAAACAACATAAGAATATTCTTACATTTCATTCACTTTTTTTTTAAATTTATATTTTCTAAGATTTTTTAAAGTCAATCTAAAAATGTTTTGTTATGATGTATAAAGACCGTTTTATGCTATAAATTATCACTTTTTTTGCATTTTTAAATGTTTGTTTTTTCTAAATAAATTATGCAATAATTAAAATTGGCTTTCTTTGAAATAGGTATAAAATTAGATTTTTATTTTAAAATAAAAGAAATTTAGTATAGAAAAAAAACTAATTTAACATAGTTTCTTTATTAGAAGAATTGTGATTTTTTCAAATAAGAAAAATCAAAAAAAGATATTTATAAGTTTAAGAATAAAACAAAAAAGAAAGAAATGCTTAGTTATAATAGAAACTATAATAGTAATAGTATAGTAGTAGTACTAGTTGTAATATTAGAAATAATAATGTTAATTTTAGTAAAAAGCAGATGGAAATTCGACATTATAATAAAATTAATTATAAAAAACATTTAAATATTTTAGAATGATATTTTAAAACAAATAATTTTCTTTGATACAGGACAAAAAAAAATCACACCACGCAATTAATATTTTTTGAATTTACAAATTTTTTTCTTTGTGCTAATCATGGTTACAGAGGATCTGGTCGATCATCGAGTAAGTGTTTTAAGTGCTTACCTTGCTTACTTAAACTGGAATTCAACAATCATTGAAGAATATATAAAAAATCGGATGCTGAAAAATACGTGTACAGCGTGAAATATTTGCTCCTGAATTCAAACGTTAATAAAATAAAATGTCGTGTTTGTTTTCCCGGCTCGTTTTCGTGCAAATAAGAGCTTGCCGCTTGCTGTGGTACACAAAAACGGTTAATAGAATCAAGCTCTTGTTCTATGTCAGAAAATAATTTTAATATTTTTTTCCGATTTCTAAAAAATCTTTTTTGTATATTATATATAAAATCAATAATCTTTGTAAATTTATATCTAAAAACTTTTCTAATTTTCCATTATGTATTATTTTAGCAAGCACAAAAAGGTTCAAACAATATGCACTCTTCTTTTAAATAAAAATTCAATCGTATAATAATAATTCTTTGAATTGACCATACTTTACATATAAATGCTATAGATAAATATATTAAAATCTTCAACACTGCTGATATTTAAAATTCATTAAAATTTCTTTTAGGAGTAAAGCTATTGAATGAACAGAAAAAAGGTTTTATTCAGATTACAAAATGAAACTTTAAACTTATGAGGAAATATGTTTGTATGCATTATAACATTTTAAAGCGCTTTACCTTTGTTGGATAAAATTATAAAAGGAGTGTGTGTTATGTATAAACCGCCTTTGCAATAATAAAAATTGATTTTTTTTTAATTGGTCAAATAAAGAAAATTGGCCGATTGATTTAACGATAAGGTTGAGATTTACTTGTAAATATATATGTTGTATTCTTTGTTTAGAACACAACACCAGTGTGGAGTCCAAGACGGATGTTAAAAATGAGGAAACATTGATTAACACAAATATTTATTTTTATAAAGTCATCTCGCAATAAATACCCCCTTTTTTTATAAATAAACTATTTTTTTAAAAACCATTTATTAAAAGAATTACAAGTATAACAAGGACATTAACAATGTCACAAATAAGAAATTCAGGTTTATGCTGACAGGTTCAGAAATGGGTAATCCGGTATAGAATATGTGAAGTGGTAAATAATTCCCATCACTATTCGTTACTTGAAGAGTACTTTAAGACAGACCGCATCCCAATGTTCCACAATAGTTTATTTAATTTAGATTTATAAAAAGGCAATTTATTTGTTAATATTTTTGATATACATTATAATAGATAATTGATAAAGCTTGATATTTAAACTTTTATTGCGATTGGTGCTTGAATATTGATTTTTTCTATAAATAGACTGGAAATAAAATAAACATGTCTTTTAGGAACAAATTTAAAATATAGATCATGATCAATTAAAATTATCCAAGAGTGTCCTTCCTTTAAAATATAATTTATTAATTTCTGATGCGATTAGGTTTATAATTTTTTCTGTAAAAAATTTAAAATTTGTAAGTTGCAAATAAATATGGCAAAAAAACAAACACCTAAAAACGTTTCATTGCCGTAAGTCCTAAAAAATCTAATCGTGTCATTTTTATAATACAAATGATTGGATAACTAATTAATAAAAAATTATTTCTGTCTAAGGTTTTTTGATTGTAACTTGTTTATAAAAATAAAAGTTTTGAGCAATGAAAAACATTCTAATAATCTTGCTAATAATATTTTTGCTTAAATAATTTGATCTATACAAAAGTTCAAATGCATATTGATGTTGAACATCTGTTACTTTTTGGTGTTTTTATAAAAACACTAATAAATAAATATAATGTTTTTTTACATATTGGATTTCTTAAATTGTAAATCATACATTAAATATGTAAATCAAATATGAAAAAAAATGGATAGTGCGATTTTCTATGAATAACACTCATCAGGGGCTTACTAGAAATGAATTGTAACTTTGATTCAATCATAAAAAGAATAGAACGATATTATGAATTGAATTTTAAGATTTTATTACCGAAATTTAAGATCAAATATGGTGATGCAAACAAAATTAAATATTTTTGCATTTGTTAACTATGATATGAACTATCACATTTATCTACTTATATAAATATTATGGGTTCAAGTATATGTTTTATACTGATTAAAATATGCTTTTGAATAATAAATCTGAGCTTTCGTCTTCATTTTGAAATGTAAGAAATTTATCATATATTTACTATAATTTCAAAAAAATTATATGCAAAATTTTTTTATTTTCGTTGATAAGAAAGTCCCAAAAAGAAATTTAAGTGTTAAAATAATAGAAAAAAATGTATTCTTTTGATATATATAACAATTTTAGTAGCAAAAGTATGAATATCAGCAATATTAAATATATAAATAGCTGCAATGTTTATGGTGAAAATCATATGAACAAAAAACTTATAATATACATATAAAAAAATCATTTGATTTAGGAGAATAAAGAATTAGATCAGAAATTAACTTTTATCAATAGAAGATAAAATTATATTGTTTTTTTTTGCTAAAGCTATGCAATTTTGCTAAAGATTTTTGTTAGTTAGCGCTACTAATAAGAAATATATGTTGTAACTATTGATATTTTTACATTTGCATAGTTATCAATAAAAATATAGAATCGAATGTATTTTGAGAAATTGAATAAACGAATTTTATTAAAATATTAAGGACATAACATTTATTTTAAAAAACATTATAGAATGTTCATTTATATAGTATTGATGTTGTTTTGTTTAAAAAAGTAATTTCAAAGTTTACAATAAAACGAGTTGTATATTTTTATGTTGTTTGTACATATATATGTTCATTTATAATGGCATATATAATTTATGATCGCTGTCTAAAAGAAACAACCTTTTATAGTATTTTCACATAAAAAATCCACATTTTCATACATATGATGAAACAAACTATAAAAAAGAAATTTATACAAAAATGAATAATAAAAAAACCTTTAAAATCACAAATTACATGTGAGAAATACATGTATTAAAAAACCCAATATTTCTGATAAAAAGAAAAAACAATACAGGAATTAAAAATTGGTTAAACTTTTTATTGTAAAAAAAAACATAAATCAAAGCAATTGAATTATATATGAGATGATTAATAGGTTGTACAATCTTATGCATAAAATTTTTTGTTAACTAATTAGTATCAGTAAAATCAGACACAATCAAATTTCAGCTGCTAAAAGATCAACTATAAAATAATATCGGTTTTAAATAGAAAGTTTTCAAAAATATTTCTTATATAAATAGTTAATCGAATCAAAGTAAAAACAGAAAAATTATTTTAAAATGTAATGATGTTATAAAAGAGCTTTTTTTCTTTTTAATTCCATAAAAAAAGTGTATTTATCTTCTTTTGGTCGATAAGAAAAAATCTTTGCTTATTCAAACACAGAAAAAACTTTACGGTTTTTAACAGCGAAATATAAGCTGTATTTTTCCAAAAAAAATTCTGAACTGTTTTTTTTCTACATGATTAACAAATCGGATTACAAGAAAACATCTAAATTCTGTAGAAAAAAAAAATTGATCCTTTGTCTGATTTTAGTTGTTGTTAAAGTACAATGAATTTGTAAAAGAGGAACAACTTATAAAATATTATATAAATTTTTGCACTGTAAAATTTTCTTATTTAAAAATAAAAAGTATAACTATATAAGTATAAGTATAACATATGAATTTTTTTTTGTATCAGAAAAAAACATAAAGAGAATATTTAATCATACTGAAATAAAAATATAATTATAATTTTTAGTAATGAAAGTTAAATAACATGGAATATATTATAAATTAATAAAATTTACATATTAAACAGTCAAAAGGAGAAAAACTGTATTTTTCAGTTTTTAATAAGATTTTAAAAGTTATTTTTTTTAAACATTTTAATTTCCATAGAGGCCAATATTCTATTTAATTTCAATTTCTCGCTTGATTATTTTGATAAAAAATCAAGACAAAACAATAAACAAGAAAATTGTATAAATATCGGATACAAACTGACTTGCTAGTGCAGGTATATATATAAATAGGAATTGTAATTATTTCATTCAAAAGATGAATATTAAAAAAATCATCATTTAAATTTGAAAAGGCAAATTTTCAAGGATATCAGGAAAGTAATTTTTAATATGTCGTAGAAGGGATACTCTGTAAATAACTATTGATAGAAGATTTGCAACAAAATAAAAATACTTTTCAAAATTCGAATAGTATTTATTAAATAAGGTTTAAAAACATTAAATATATTAAATAATTTCTTTATAAAAAGATATGTTTATAAATTTATAGTTATAATTAATAGCTTTAATATGCGTTTATACCAATAATTTACATAGATTTCGCTAAATAAATAATTTCTAATGATACATCACAATTTTAATAACTCATTAACAATACAAGAATCACATTTTTTGAATAAATCAAAATTTTTTACCTTGTTTTGTAACAATAGTTGTTCAAAATGATTATTTGATAACAAATAATTTTTGATCATCGTAAGCTATGAACCAATAAACAGTAGCAAAAAAACAAAAAATATTTGGATTGAATTAAATATTTGCGCACATTTCCTATGACTTTATATTATTAAAAACGTTCACATCTAAAAGTTGACTGCGAAAAACTCGCTTAATAAATGTCTTATGAATTCTCAAAGCGTTAACCTTAAACAACAATATATATATTTCTGTTAGGGTTTTAAAACACAATTAAACCGTTTCCATCTAGTTATATAAGTTGAAATGAGGAATTTTTAAAGATCATTTAATTTTTATCTACTTTACATGTAATCATTTCATTTTTATATAAATTAAAAAAATCATACCAAAGAGTATAATTTAATGATAAAGTAAATTTTAAGCTATAGATAGAGTGCAATATTCAAAGACATAAAAAAAATAAGAATCAAGCAAATTTATACTTTATTTTTCGACCTTCCCGACAATAATCTCATTTTTATCAATAATAAGCCTTTTAAAAAGAAAATATAATAAAATTTTTTATAAAAATATTTTCTGTCACACATACATGCATTATTTGTTAGATATAGATTGGATGGTGCAAATCCAAAACGTAAAATTCTGCGTTATGTGTATTTTGATTGAGATAATAATAATAATCACTAATATGAGTTGTGTTCAATAATCCGATATGTTTTATTTTGTTATTATTTTATTTTTTCTGTAGCATTAGAGAAATTTTTCATATTTACTTGTATAAACGATACTTTTTACAATTTAAAATCATCATGAGGCTTGATTTAATAATTACAAACTAATTTGCATACGTTCGATGAGATAATGATCTTTGCAAAAAGGCGACATATAGTGTGATAATAATGTAAAAGACCTATTATTTTAATATTTAATTTAAAAAGTAAAACTAGATGTGTCCCCTAATAAACACTATTTAAAAAAAATTAACTTTATACACGCTTTTTTGCAGAATAAAAATCAATCTAAGATTTATTTTATGCATGCTAAAAATATGTTTTGTATAGGTAATTATATATTTTTTGCGTACCTTTCAAAACAAGCGTAAAATATTCCAGATTATAGTTTTAAAATGCTATTGCAACAATATTTTTTCCTTTTAACATTTTTTTTTCACTTATTTTTAAACATTCAGCATTGCAACTATGAATTTAATAGATTCATTTGGTATATTTAATATATTTTTGGTAATAATCTTATTTGTGCTTTAGTTTTAAGAGCACATAAATATGTTGTAAACATCAGTAAATTTTATAAATCCATAAAAGAGGTTCATAACTTTGATCCTTACTATATGTTTGATGTCTGTTATGCTGTGTACAAAATAAAAAAAACCTAAAAAAAGGTTTTCAATTAATACAACGATAAGCAGGGAAACAGAAACAGATTTTAATAAAAAGATAATAATCACACAATTTCGTACTCGCTAATAATGTATAAGTGAACTTAGTCTGAAAAATATGTGACATTATAATAAATATATATATATATATTTGTCATGCGTTAAATTATATTATTAAAACACTATATATTGTTATTGTTACACATATTAATAGATTTTTCTAAAGATAATTGTCTGGTTTACGATTTATTGCATTCTTAAACAACAAGTTTAGAAACTTTTTGTTATTGATAGTGATTTTTACTGTGAAACCATTTTTTTATATAAAAAGACTAGAAAGATTTTTTTAGTTAAGACTTGCAATGATATAGCAAATTCTTTTTTTGTTAAAACCATTTATAAAAATGATAGCATTACATGATATATACATGCGTTTTATTTTTATTTCAAAATTGTGCTGACAAATTATCACCTGAAAATAATAAATCAGTAAGTTTCCTTCTATACTCTTTGTATAATTTCAAAAATTATATTTAATAAAAACAATATTTTTAGACATTTGTTGCTATTTTTATATCGACCACACAATAAAAAACAATTTGAAAGAATTTCTAAGGTTTTGTCACAAAATCTGATAAAGAATTGTGACGATTTTATTTTTGTCAAAAGTTGTTATGTTTTCTTAGCACATAGGCAGAAATTGAACGGTTAAATTAGTAAATTTACAGATATGTATGCAGTCACGATAATTTTTCTGATCACTGTTTTTTTGGTAAAATATTTTTTCAAATCTAAAAATTCAACAACTCATAAATTTGTTTTTTTAAAAAAAATTAAAAAAATACACATTTTAATAATTTTTTTCGTTCGGTTGTATTTCGTCACAGTGATTAAATAACCATTGTATGATTGGGTTATTTTATCACTTGTTTTTATTTGTTATTCGTGCTTTTGATGGACCTGATGTTTGGCATTTTTGGAATCTCATTTATTTGATTGTTTAGGAGAAGAATTATTAGTATTTGTTGATGTCAATATTTCTTCGACTTTGATAAGTGATTTATCAAATTGTGACGATTGGTCCAATTTGATTAAAAAAAAGCCATAATAAGCTTAATAAATAAATAGTAACGAGTTTTAAATATCTTTAAATTCCTATAATATTTCGAGTGCTAAAAAGACTGGTCGACCAAGAGGTCGCCCGCGCACATCCAACCTGTTCATTCATCAATTTATATTTTTATGCATAACTCAGCCTTCCCTGAATTTTTTTTATCCCTTATTTGATTTTGATTTTGAAAAAAGTCAACAAACAGACGTATTGTAAGTTTAGGAATCTTAAATATAACTTTCAGTTATATTTGTTTGCATTTGTATTATATGTAACACCTGATCGATACACAAAAATTGATTGTAAATTCTGAAATCGAAAAAAAGACATCTTAAGCTATAGTATAAAGTAAAGCAAATCAATTTAATATTACGATTGTATTTCAGTATCAAAACTGTATAAGATTAAAGTTTAGATGTATCAAATGAATGCCTGAAAAAGGACCATATTATATAATATTTAACTTAAAAGATTTTGATTACAAGATTATGTCAATCTATATAAAGCGTAGAAAAAATTAGAGTGTATATGCGAAATTATATGCAAAAAATATTTCTTTAAGCTTTTTCCTGTCTTTATAATAAATTAAAATATAACATGTAAATGTAATTTTATTTAGGTTATACAAATTGCAGAGAAATTTTAGACAATATTTTATTACATTTTCAGAAAAATAACATTTTGATGAATATGAGTTCTAGATACTAAATTACCAATAGTACACTACTATTGACCTGAAAATAAAAATTTGTTCAAATTAAAAACTTAATTGCTTAAAAAAAACACTGAAATGTATAAACCTTCTACTTAAATCACAAAGATATTCTGAAGACTAAAAAAATAGTACAATAATATATGTTAAACTTTTCGATAAATCCGGTTTTTTTGCATTTTTCATTAAAAATCGTAAACAAATTTGCCATTTTGGAGCTAAATAATTATAAAAGTATATTATAGGTGTATGTTTGTGAAAAGTCAAAAAGTATTTTACATTAATATATAAGAAATATATTCATATTATTTTTTCCGAACACTTCTCTACTAAATCGAACCACACAAGATGCCTCAAGCACAATCGACCAAATCCACTCATCAAAAAATAGTATTTTCGTCGGAAAGATGCATAAATTAGTCTTATCGGTTGAATAATTGCGGTGGACATCGCGCTATATCTGATTTTTTACTATCTGATGTTTTCATATTGAAGCAAAAAGATATTTTCTAGATAATATTAATTTACGAAAGCTTTAAAAGCGCTTTTTGTGATCAAAAACATCAAATCTCAAATATTAACAGATAAAACAAACCTATAAAAATATTTTTTTATCTATGTTTTGCATTGTCATTACAACTATATCACATAAAAAATCTGCAAATAATTACGTCTAAATTAAAACCTAAAAAAAACTAGCAGGATATAGCATAAATCAATTAATCTGTTATTAAAACAGAACGAATTTATACTGAATCAATATATTTGCACAATATTAGTAATATAAATGACTTTTATGCTGCACTCAAATCTGGTCCGGCGAAAATAATATTGCATTGTTTTTTATATGAAATTTATATTTTTTTTATGCGTATGAATGTAACATTACCTTAGATTGTATTTTGAAAAATATTAATTTTTTTATAATAAAATAGAATATAAAAAATGTAAGTTTCCAAAAATATACATAATAAACCTTTTATTTTTTCATTACAGAAAAAACGATATACAAAATATATTTATTTTTGTTTTGTTACAAAATTTACCTTTATTGCAACAAAAAAAAAAGATAAAATATTTTTTTAGGTATTTTCGTGCACAAATAATCATTATTGTTATGAATTTATATATAGAAACTACTTTCAAACAACAAAAAATGTGTTTAGGCACTTTAGCAAGGTTTGTATTATCGATAAAAAATTAACAAATTGAACACATACATTAATAACTTTCTATTATACTTATAATAAAAGCACTATTTAATCATGTAACATCGATTTGATAAAAAATGTATATTTTTTTATTTACTATGGTTTTTAAGAATAAAAATTCATCATTTTTGAGTGATCATAAAGTGCAAACAGATTATAAGATAAATTTGATCATTTTCGGCGAGATAAAGCATTGTATTCAAATAGCTTATTATCAGCACTTAGTAAAATTTTGTATTTTTCTTCGTTTTTATTGAGATATTTTTTAGAAATTTTTTTCTTAAGGTCAAGACACATATTAAAGAATGAAAAGAGATAGATTCTGTGTTTATCTTGATAAAATCTATGGTGTTCTGAGAACAAAAGATACTTTAGAAGTAATCTAAGAAGATAAAAAAGGAATGTAAAGCTATAAAAATTACGATTTCTTTAAAAATAGAATGTGCAATAGCTTACTTAAATTCTTTATTTGTAATTTTTAAATCTTTTTATTTTATTTTTGAAAAATGTAGCAAATTTTGCCAAACGTTGATATGTATTTTTTTCTTTTTTCTCGGGCTCTTTTCTTTCAATACTTATTTTTGAATGCCAATGTTGAGTAAACCCACACATATCTGCACCTATTACATTTGAATCATTTGGCATCATGTTTATCTGCTTAATAAAAAGATTTCTTAATATTATAACAATATTATCTCTAAAATATGTAAATCAAATTTAAAACAAAAAAAACAAGTTTAAATTCATAAGGCGATAAAACAATTGATAAAAATTTTTTTGATAATTCTAAAGTCAAAAAATATGGTCTTCGAATTTCTACTGTAACGATTTGTTTTATTTATTAGATTATGTTGATATTCAATAATATCTGTTGTGGACCTGTGTGTCTCCTATTTAGACTTTCTTACGTTATTATTTCTATCTTTAATCCACATTTTTTTCTCCTCTTATTGATATCGTATGCCTTTTAATAGCTTTTATTAATATATTAATCGAAAAGTTTTGATTATATTAAATCTTATTTTTAAATAATTGGTAGACAATTTATTTCATTGATTAAATTAAATATACAATTTATATTCACATTACCAATTTTTTCAATCAAATATTTTTTAATAAAAAATTCAATTTGATTTTTTATTTACAAAATTTTTTTTATTTTATATCTTTCTAGATAGAGCACACTTCTGACGTGTGATATTTACCATTAGACTTAAATATAGTCAAGATCTTTTTGGTGAAATAACTAAAATCCATGAATCAAATTATTCAAATATGATTAAAACTTAGGATTTAGTGTTAGCAATATTACTAAACTTAACATATTTCGGTATTTGTCTTCTTTAGATAGATTTTTTAAAAGGTCATTTATACATTTTATATTTATTTTTTCCATTGATTCTTGCAATTTGTATTCAAAAACTATGTATTTGTTGCATTGTTTGCTTATAAAAATATCAGAACAAATTTTATAAAATGAACATTTGGTTTTATTATATATCTATTTAGACACAGATTCTAATATCAAAAATCTTTAGATATGGAACAAGTATTAAGTTTTTTTTATTTATTCAAAAATGTGTCATTTTCTCTAAAAAAAATTTTTTCCCATAAGAAAAACCAGTCGTAATTACATTGAAATCACGGAAAGGATTTTAAAAATTTTTTGTAACATATTGTTTTTATAATTAAAAGCTTTCCGGTTTTAAAATTTTATCGAATAGTATCTTTAAAACCTGATACATTTCTATTTACTTTAATTTTAATATATAAATATTATCAAAGCTATTTTTTTACTTATAACTACAAATACATTGAATTTTTTTTTAAAAAAACCATATTTATAGAAATTTCTAGAATTACAAATTACATTATTGATTATTTGTAAATGTGAAAAGAATAAGATTTATTGATACTCTGTGTGGTGTCCGTAGACAATATTTTTATTAGCGAAATGGTTTTGAAGTAATAAAATACAGTAAAATATTTATTCTTGGGTAAATTAAATATAAAAAGTCGTTTTTTTTATTATTATCATAAATGTTATAAGAATCGTTCATTGTTTTATTATTTTATTTTTTAAAAAAGCTTTTTATAGCTCAAGCATAACTGATTTAATTTGTTTTACCATAAATATAAACCTTTTATATTCTCTAAAAGCAAAACAAAACAAGTTAAAACTGTGTATCTGGAATGTCAAAAACCAACCAAATATGGTCAATAAAATATTAGGAAATTTTATTGCTTGCTTATGCAACTTTCTGTAAATTATATTTCATTATATCACAATTAAATGTTTTTATAATTTGGATATTTAAATTTTTTGAACACATAAGATGTGTTTAACCTTGCTCAATTTCGAGAAAACAGTTTTGTATATATTATAAAAAAGAATTTTTTATATTTTTCATTTGGTAAAGTTACAGAAAAATAATTTTATCAGACAAAAACATAAATAAAATCTTATGATACTAAAATGTATAATATTGTTCTTTCTATTTCAAATTATTTAATAAAACGAAAACTTAGCAGAGAGTATTCTATATACAAGATCAGAAATTCAACAGTAACAATTTATAAAATTTTTGCACACAAAAATTTTAAAAACCAGTGTGATTATTGGTCAAATTTATACTAAAATTCTGATATAAACAAGTAAAAATTGTATTTATGCGAATATTTTAGTCAATTAATAGTAGTTAATAAACTTTAAAAATATAATTTCGAAATGAAATAGCGCAATATTACACAATAAAACTAAAACAAAAAATGATCTCATTCATCATATACAAATAAAGTATAAAACCCATAAAAAATTACGATTATAAATTTAATTTTGATATATAAAACAATATATATAAATAAAATTCTCACTGACTGGATTATTTATGAATTTTAAAGCTATTTATTCATAAAAAACCTTTTTATTCTATCATCAGCTCTATATTGATTTACAGTTGAGGGTTTAAAACTACTAGAATAATGATTAAAAGTCTAACAAAAACCATAAAAATATATAATTTTCAATTTCATAACAACTAAGCTAATTTTATTTTTAATAAAAAAACTTGACGTTTTCATATCGAACAATAAAAATACTTTAATAATATCCTGTTAAGACAACATTTTTTGAAAATGACGTCAGTTCATTACAGGAATATTCTTAAAATATAAAGAAGAAAAATCGAACTTAAGAAAATTTTTATGACAAACTTCATGCTTTGCTTGCCTTTAATTTTTCAAGCATGTTTGAATAGTGACTTAAATTTGAGATATAAAGGTGTTGAAAGAATTGCAAACCCGAATGAATCACAAGATATTATTGTCAGAGAAAATATTAAAACAGATTATGCAATACATGAACAGCTTCTATCAGTTCGTGTTTCTAAAACATGCAAATTCTTAGTTGAAGAATATCGTATGGTCGTAATGCGAAATCAAGGAGAAGAAGTCAGTCAAAAAAGAATAAATATAAAATTAGATATAAGCCAATTAAAAAAATACGCTGAAAATTTAAAAAAATTAGAAAATAGTCTATTTCGAATTAACTTTAATAAATCATGTGATTTAAGCTTAATGTCTTCCCAAAATTCCAATGAAAACAAAGAAATCTTATCTAATATTAGATATTTTATTACACTAAATGTGTTCACAGAAATAGTAAAAGATGGATCGAAATCTAATACACATATACTTTTTGATATGATTTCTTGCAAAGAAGATCTTGAAATTGAAGTAAATTGCAATCATAATCATGATGCTCTGGATAAGAGATTTGATTTTATAATTTACCCTTATGAAATAAAGCGTCTTATAGATTCGAAATATATTGTATTATATATTCCAATTATAAAGATTTTCAAAGATAATTGTGTTTATATTTTTGTTCCCAATGAACAAGATGATATATCTATAAATTTTATGCGTAATTTTAATAGAAAAGAATACTGTAAAGATCTTGTAAATTGGAAAACAAACAATACAGACAATAATGATAAGAATAAAAAAATTCAAAAAGTTATCGAAGGTCATCAGGAATCTAACTTATTAGAGAGAATTGGTGAAGGATTAGATGATCTAGCTAACGATTTTTTCCTAATTTTTTTGGTTTTATAGCAATGGGTATATTTCTATATATTCAAAAAATACTTAGAGATATAGCATTTTAAAATAATTTAAGCATAATTTTTGACATAAAAAAAGACTATACGCATATTAAAGTCACCAAATATTTTTGAATTTAATCAATAAAATAAAGCAATTAAAGAACGATTTAAATTATATCATATATTTTTTATATCCAGGTGATGAAATATCTTTCAAATAAAAATTTTTTATTATTTATGAGTCAAGCAATACAAATCATATATCAAGAAAATGTGTCCGTTTTAATTAATAAATTTTGAACGCTTAAAAAAAAATTAAATTATATTAAATGAAAATGTGACTACTTTTTTACTGTATCTAAAAAAAATTTTGACAAAAATTCAAATATTTTTTCGTGTTAATTTGTGTGCAATGGGTAAAACTATATAGTGAACAGCAACCGACATTGTTAATCTCATTATAAATCGTATTTTTAAATTTTGTATATGAATAAAATTGTCATTAAAGAAAATTCAAAATCAATTTGAAATTTTTAAATAAGTAAATAAATGACTAATAAATTTCGTATGTTATGTAATCATTAAAAATCTATCAACTAAAAAAAAACACATCCAAAACCACTTAAAAATATTAATTATAATCTCGAATTCAATGTTTGTTTATTTATTTATATATATGAATGATTAGTATAATATCATCAATATAAACATTAATATTGAAATTTATAATTATAATTTTTGTTGTAAATGGCAGAAGAAGTTGATTTCTAAGATTTATTTTATAAAAATTTTAAAAGCATGTTTATATAGAACATTTTTTATTGTGATTAGTTAATCCAATAGATTAGTATTAACAGACAGCGCGATTTCAAGGAATTAATAAAATCTTACAAAATAGAACTTTCATCTCAATTTTTATTTGCACTTAATAGCATTATATATATATAAGGATTACAAGTAATAAAGCAATTTAACTAATTTAATTTTCTATTTTTAAAAAATCAATGCGATTAATTGTCTGTTGGGATGAATAAAAGTAATAATCAAATATAATAGTTTCCTTAATATAAATTTGGTAATGAAATTTTATAAATAATATTTAGTATATATTAACGCAAAATTACACAGTAAATATATTTTTCTACATCATTTGATATATAATCGATTACCAACAGACTATCACGATATGTTTAACAAAAAAGTATGAAATTTATTTTCTAGAATGCATATTTTCTAAAATTTTTTCTTTCCAAACAAATTATTTGTTTTATCACATTTTATTGTTTGCTCTATTTTTTATGTTTAGGTTATAACCAAAATTTTTTAAAATTTAAACAAACTAATCTTATATGATGTTCTTTAACCAAAAAGCATCTAATTAATATCAAATATACAATCATCTAACTACTATTGGTGAATTTTTAATTTTAATGCAGTTTTTTGCAGGATAATGATGAGAAATAAGGTAATTGAAAATATAGACATATTTATAGAAAAAAAATTTAATTGGTAATTGTTTCTTTATCAGAAAACTGGAATTTAATTTTCTTCGTGCATCATATCGTCTTTTCTTTATTGTTATGAGAAACTTATTTTTGACTATTCTAAACGTCATTTGTGAATGCAGAATGTTTCTATTTTGTAAAATTTTTTTTTGCAAAATTACATTCATTTTTTCTAGAGAGTTAGGGGGCTTGG
>AFBI03000075.1:5973-55124 GCA_000230595.3 Edhazardia aedis USNM 41457
ACAAAACGAGAATAAATTTATTCTAAAATATTATTGAATCAAAAAAAGATTATATACAAAGCAAAAAACAAGAATACATTTATTATAAAATTTTTCATTTCAAAAAAAGTAAAAACAAGAAATACATTTTTTGCAAAATTTTCAATCAAAAAAAGATTATATACAAAACGAGAATAAATTTATTCTAAAATATTATTGAATCAAAAAAAGATTATATACAAAGCAAAAAACAAGAATACATTTATTCTAAAATATTATTGAATCAAATAATACATATATAAAAAGGAAAAACAGAAACACAATTATTCTAAGAAATTAATTAAATCAAATAATCAGACACTGTTTTTTTTATCTAAAAATACACATTTCGTCTTGTAAATTACTTATTAATTAAACATTTGAGACATTGAGTCGTATATATTTTTGGGAAGCATGCCCTTCATCTGATTTTTCATTCTAGTTTTCTCAGCAAGGGACATTTTTGACGGATCTTTATTTGCAAGATCACCAAAACCTGGAATTTTTGTCATTTTCTTCATCATACCTGTGATCTGTCTGAATTGAGCTAGCAAATCATAGACCATTTTGTACGAAGTTCCGCTTCCACGGGCTACTCTGAGGACTCTGCTGGGACACTCTTCAAAGCATCTTCCATCACTATTGATCTCGTTCTTACTGAGACTATCGAATATGCACACCATCTTCCTAAGACTATCTTCTTCAGGCATGTTTACATTGTTCATACCCGGAATCATCGACAATATGTTTTGCAGAGGGCCCAAGGACATGATCTGCTGGAACTGGTCGTAGAAGTCTTTCAATGTGAACGTGCCTGTTTCTACCTTCTTCATCAGCGCCTTTTCGTCGATATTTAATGAGCTTACTTTCTCAACGAGGCCTTCGATGTCACCCAAGCCAAGCATTTTATTTACAAACCGCTTCACATCAAACTTGTCGAAGTCTTCCATGTTTTCGCCGCTGCCTACAAACTCGACAGGACACTTTGTAGTAGCGACTGATGTCAGAGCACCACCGGCTTTTTTTGTGCCGTCGATCTTTGTGAGAATAATCGAGCCAATGTTGGTTGCGTCGCTGAATCCCTTTGCTTGGCTTTCTGCTGCTTGTCCAATACCAGCATCCATCACAAAAACAATGTTGGTAGGTGTTACAGCTGATATTATCTGCTGCATCTCATCAAATAACTCCTTTTCCTGTGTGTTTCTGCCTGAACTGTCTATCAGTATCAAATTGAACTTCTCGTTGACAAACTTTTCCACGCCCTTTCTGGCTACCTTCACCGGGTCTTTTTCCTCGGACCCGTAGTATGGCACTTTTATTTTCAGTGCGTTCTGTTTGATTTGATCGAACGCGCCTGCACGAAACGTGTCAGCACAGACTATGCCGACTTTGAACTTCTGCTTCTGGTAAAAATTCGCGTACTTACACACTGTTGTTGTCTTTCCGCATCCTTGTAGCCCAACAAACAGCACAATATTCACTGATTTCTTTGATAATTCAGGTGGCTTTGTTCCTGGGTCTAAAAGATTAACAATCTCCGAAACAATCTTCTGGTGGCAGTGTTTGGCCTTGTTAATGCCAGGAGGAAGATTCTCCATGTCTTTTTTAATGTTCTTCCGCAGTGTTAGAAGAAGCTTTGGGCTTACGTTTGCATTGAGAAGCTGTGTGCACACCTCTTTGATCACATTTTCAATCGTCTCGTCGGTGTTTTGCGTGCTGAAAAGATCGTTCAGTGAGGTTGTTATCTTCCTTCCAACGTCGCTTAGCATTTAGAGGGGTAGAAATTGGGTTTTACTTGCATAAACTATATGGAGATGATACAATACAATTGGTAACCATGTTTCAGAGTACAAAGAAATGATAAGTATTAGGAAGAAAATAAACAAATAATAAAAAGCTTAAACGCATATTGATGTTTTACCTTTTGATAATGAATTATTTCACTAATTACCCTTTTTTTTATTCCTTCGTATCAAAAAACTGCAAAAATTGCATCATCCGGGAATCGAACCCGGGTCGAACGCTTGGCAAGCGCCCATTCTACCATTGGACCAATGATGCTTGAAATTATTTACTGTTTTATATAGATTTGCATAAATATAATAATACAATATGTGAATAAAATATAAAAGAAGAATACAAAGTGAATAGTAAATGAAAAAATTAAATAAATAGAAATTATTTGAAGGATATATATGTGAAATAGAGAAAAAAATAATATTATTATAAAAAAATTGTAATAGTAGAATAAAAATAGGATTTTATATAAATTTAAGTTTAAAATCGTAAAAAATATCATAAAATAACATACAAAAATTTTTTTATCAGTTACATTTCAACTATTGAAAAATCAAAATATTCTTTATGAGTTTTTTTAATCTACTAATATAAAAATTTAAAAAATTAACATTATATATATTTTTACGTTTTAATAATTTTATTTGATGTTACGTTAATTCTTATTGATTCTAATGCTCTCTTTTTCAAAAATTTTTCCTTCTTTTACACATCTATTTACTAACGTAATTCTTACCCATATTCATAGACATTTTACAATGCTATAATTAAAATTTAAAGACGGTTATCCGTTACCCATATTATACCTTTTTGTTAAGTTTTATTGTCCTTATATATTTTGCAGTCAAAAACTTTTTAAGCCTGACTAGCTCAGTCGGTAGAGCACTAGACTCTTAATCTAGGTGTCGCGGGTTCGAGTCCCGCGTTGGGTGTTTCTTTTTTAAATAAGCAAACAATAATTTAAACGTGTATAGTTTATATTAAGTTTCTAGTATTTTTAATATTTTTACATACTAAACTTCAAAAAATACTTTATAGTATTTTCAGTAATATTTTGTATTAATAATTTATTTTGTATTTAATTTAATCATATATAATTAATATAATTCATAATACCGTTTTTTTGTTTTGAAAAAAAATTATATCTTAAAACAAAATAATGATATATAGCTAAATTTGATGAAAGAATATATTTACATCATTTTATCATTGCCCTTGTAGCTTAATAGGTTAAAGCGTTGGTCTTGTAAGCCAAAAATTGTGAGTTCAATCCTCACCTTGGGCAAAACTTTCTTATTAAATTTTATGACATTATTGACATTGACATCATTCAAAAAATTATTATAATATATCTAAATAAGAATAGATATTAATTTAAAAAAAGAATTCTCTATTGTATATTGAAGCTTAATTTCTCATTATAAGAATTCAATTAAATAATAAAAAATTTTTTAATAATTACCAAATTCTATAGATAACCTACTATTTTTGTAACAAATATTTACACTTTAAATATTTATAATTGACAAAAATTCAGAAATATTTACAATATATTCAACAATACATATACATTAACAAATATAAATACGATATTTTTATATAAATATTTTCACTATACATAATTAGCAAATGAAAAAAAATAATTTAATATAAGATTGTTTAATATATCTAATATGCAACAAGTTCTTATTGAAAATCTTATTTTTAGAATCCAAAATACCTGACAAATTCACTAATGCAAAGAATTGATGCAAATTAATTTATACCATTTAAAAATTTTTTAGGAATATGTTTCGGTCAATTGATCTGTATGGTTTATGTGAATGATTTTATTACAAGACAACACATCTAAAAATATAAATAATTTAATATATTTGTGCTTACCTGTAAAAAATAAATAACATAATATAAAAACATTCATAGAATATTTATTATAACAATTACTATTGTATTGTTTACAATATCAAAAATAAAATCTTCACTTCAACAAATTAGCTTTTTTATAGAAAAAATTAAAATTGGATTTTACTCTTATAGATCTGTTACAAAGCAAAAAAAATTAGAAAAAAAATAACAAAAATTGATTGACTAAATATATAAAAGATATTTTACTAAACAAGCAAATTCTAGCTTACAATTTCAAAAATTATTTGAAATAATCGATCTTAAATATTTTAAACCTCGCAAATATAAAAATTTAATTAGTTATAATGAACTAAATATATTTTTAAAATTCTGTTGATTTTATGATAATGCATATCTTAACTGTGTTTCAAATATAAATATATACAAAAATATCCTTTTAAACACCATTTATATATATTAATCAACTTATTGTGTAATAAAAGAAAATAAAAATAAATTTAAAGTTTTTACGAGAAATGAAATATATTTTACATATTTGTTTATGAAAAATTTTAAAAAGATACCATATAAAAGGAAAAAACAAATGTATTTCTGTTAATCTATATCATATAAATAATTCTACTTTCTTAATGTTTTAGCATTTTTAACCTATATATCATGGATAATTTACCCCTTAATAAATAAATTAAAAATAATGTCTTTTTTTCAATTATCAACAAAAACATTTAATCTTTGTGATTTAAAACTATACATCTTTGGTATCATTTATTTTTTTATTGCACAATAGAATCACTATTGGTCATTTCAACATTTAAACGCAATGATTAAATTAATTAATTAATAGATCTAAAATTTGCTAATAAAGAAAATAATTACATATTTCGGAAATTTCAAGTATAGAAAAGAACAAGTTATATAAATGTGCTACCATATTATTATACAAAAAAAATCAACATCAAATTCAGATAAACACATTTTCATTGATATAGAAGATCATATACATATTTTCAAGTTACTTTTTAATGTGTATAGAAAAAGACAATGCAATGAATTATTTGTAATAAAGAATTTAAAAATATTGGAAACATAAATATCAGCTAAATATAAAAAATTTACTGTGATAATAGCATTTCGATTTATATATTAATTTTTTTATTTATTTCATTATCTTTTATATCCAGATCATAAAAACATAAACAACTATTTAAAAATGTTTATTGAAATTGAATTTTTCAAAGAAAATATCACGATCTTCTACGTTATATTTAAGTTTTATTAAAATTTAATTACATAGTGTCACAATTTCACCTGCAGCACATCATATTTTCACAATAGATATTTAAATATTCAAAAATTCTTAAATTGTATAAAAATTTATAATTTTAGTATAAAAAAATAAACAAAGGTTTTTCTTCGCGCATTTCATATAATGGAACACAAGAAAAAAACACACATATATATATAATCAAATAATATTGTCTTGTAATAGAGGAACATAATCTTTTTTAAAATAAATTTCTAAAATAATATTATTTCGATAATAATAAGTGTGATTACAATTGTGCTAGTTTTTTTTAGATTCTTTTTGTTATTACTATTGTTTGAATTACAATTACTAACATTATAGCCACTAATAATATCATTATTTCTATTATTATAGAAATAAAATACAACTAAAAAATGTGAAAATTTGATACTTGGATATAAAAAAACATCAAAAAAAATATTTCAAGAATAAAGAGCGTTTTTAGTAATTTAATAACAATTAAAATAAAAATTGTACATTTATTATAACTGACACAAATATGGCCATAGAAATACAGACTCAAGCAAGTATTTTTATAATACATTATAAAACATTTTTATTGTCTGAAAATATGTTAATTCAAATTAGATAAAATATACTAAATACCAAAAAAAAACGTGCATCTTAACATCGAAATACTAAAAATACAATAAAAATATCTTTAAAAACTGTATTTTAATTTCTTTTTATAAATATAATTCGTATTATAAAGTTCTATAAAATTTAGGCGAACAGAAAAAATTAATAATTTTGTTTCTTACTTAATTTTTTTGTTCATAAATTTACAATGTTTTTCACCTAATAGATTTCTCATATGTAAATAATCTTAGTCATTTAAATTAACATATTTACTGAGAAATTCAAAAAATGCATTTTTGTATTATTAAATAAATATACTAAAATAATTTTTATCTTCGTTTTAAACTCCATCTTTAAAAATTTAGAATTATTCGCTGTAAAAAGCTGTATAAACTATAAGTATGGCTGTTTTTATATTCACATAATTATCACTACTAAAATTTTATTACTTAAAAATGTGTCATTAATTTAATATTTAGATTAAATAAACGAACACTTATTATAAAATTGAAAAAAATCTCAAATTTTTCATGTTTACTATAACATGTTCAGGTGACTAATATCCCTAATAAAGGTATATTCGTGTTTTAAAAATATACAATAAGCCTTATTTTTATTATTGGCTTTAAAAAATTATATTTATAATTTAAAAATGTTATAAATTTAATATCAAACAATTTACAATATAAAATATTGAATTATTTTAAATTGATTATATATATTTTTTAATCAATATTGAAAATACTGTTAAAAACCACTAATATTTCTATATATCCTCTTTAAAAGTACCTTATGCTGCATTCATTAGATTTTTGTTGTCTAAAAAAGATTTAATATAATTTTGGGCAGTAGTCTTTATGATGTTTAATATTGATATGATAAAAAGAGGTTCTCGTGCTCTAAAAATTTCGTTCTTAAGTTTTTTAAATTTTATCGCCATATAAAATAAAAAACATAATTTATAGAATATCTGAATAATGGCTAATAATTGCAAAGGTTTGTATTTAAAAAGCACAAGCTAAAAAAATCTAGAAAAGAGAAATCAATTGATGATAAAATATATCAAAAAACCTTGTGTGTTGATAAATTATTCAAAATTTTGAAAAAATTATAATTGCATTTTTTACATGTTTAGATAGCCACTATATTAGAATATTTTTTTGATTCGAAAATCATTGTATATAATAAACAATTGAAACAAAGTTTTTCGCATAAATACATGATATTTCTGTTTTTTTAAAATTTGAAATGTCAGATCAATTTTCGTGTAAATATTTGTTGCAACTAGAATCTAATGTTAATAATACTAACACAAGTATTTTCTGATTTTATTAATTTTACAATACGTTTTTCTTTAGCTTATGCTGATCTTTAAGCAACATGTACTCCAATTTTTGGCGAGTATACTTCAACATAGTTATATATACAATTTTTTTATAAAAAAACATTTTTTTTGTTTTATATCACAGGAAAAATCTAAGTTTTAACTTTTTCCAAAAAGATTATAACAAAATTTACAACGATTCATTTTTATCGTAGGAAAAAATCGAAAAAAAGCCATAATAAACACATTTCTACATTAAAAACATTAATATGGGATACATCAATAGAATTTGAGCATTTTTGGTGTTTTTTCACAAATTTTTTATTTTTTGATATTTTTTTCGATATTATACATTGGTGCCTATATTGTTTATATTCAATACAGGCCCGCAAAATTTTTATGCAAAATATATCAAATTAAAAAAAATGTTATTAAAAGGGTTATTTTCGTGGTCTCAGCAGCAGAAATTACAGAAGAAGTATTTTTTATTCGAAACCACATAATTTATTTGCTGAAAGTTAATATACCTTTCTTGTCACCTCTCAAACACATGTGTCATGTGTTACTTACCTAAATGTAATTCCAATATCATTACGATTAGATAACCACTGTTTAAATTGCGACATACTTAAAGAGCTGTCGATGTGTCTTTAACACAACAAAAAGAACAAAGAAATTTTTTTCGAAATTATAATTTCAAGTGCCTCAAAACCAAAAAAATTGTTTTGTAACTGATTGAAGTTTAGTGTTTTTTTAAGGGACGTAATTTTTTACAAATTTTTAAATTTTGATATTCGTATTCAAAAAAATGCCTTTTACTAATTGCATATTTGAAATTTCATATTAGAAATATACTTTTTTCTTCAAAGAATTAGTGTAAATGTGGTTTCAAGTTTACGATGGCGAGCCTTTATTTGTCTGGGTTGTGATCCTCTTCACAAAGAAGTATAAATGAACATGAAAAAGTAAATAATTTATAGTTCAATATAGTGATCAGATAAAAAAAACCAACATTTAGGATTTTATATACAAATTTAAATGTTTTGTTTTTGGCTATTATACTCACCTCGTTTTTCCTTGTTATAGATTGCGTTTATCTCATTTTTACATTAACTAACCTTAAAAATTTTTGTCCTTTCTTGCGCAATTCTTATTCAAATGTTCAATGTTTGTGCATAATAGCATTATAATCTTTAAGAAGTGCTCATACCCAGTTCCATTCATTGAGACTACAAATAAAAATAATTTTCATAGATATAATAACAACATTACAGTAAAATAAAATTAAAAAATAAAAAATATATGCGCATATAAAAAAATTCTTTAAATATCGATTCTATGGATATTCTCCAATATAAAAAAATTGAAATACCGTATAAATAAATATAAATGCTTTTATGTTAACATAAAATAAACAAAAAAACACTATATAATTTTTTAAGTTTTACATAAACATTTGTATAATATTCATTTTTTGATCTAATAATATTTGTTTATTCAATAAAATTTTATATGTTGTGAATTTTTTTATCTACTTATTGTAGTAATAGCTAGTAAAGAAAACGATAAAAATTTTTAACCTATTATACAAACTTTTTACTTTTCTGTTAAAAAAAATTTATCAATAATTTTAAAAAACAAGACTTTTACAATAAAATCATGCTTGAATAAACCAATAAATTTAGGAGGTTACAAATATATTTAATACAAATTGAAGTAGTTTTAAATTTTAATCACATAAATTTTTATACTAGTATTGTTTTTATTTTTTGTTTGTTAAAATTTTATACAAATGCTTTTTTATTGCACAATGATCGGATTCTACAAATATTCGGATTGTATCAAGTATCAAGCCAATCATCAACCTTTTTTGTATATAAACAATTAATAAAAAATGCAAGAATAACATCTATTTATATTTCAATGTTGTTTTTTGCACAAAATTTTAGGGAGACAATCAAACTGCATGTTATTAGCTAATTACGAAAATATACTAATCTATAGTTTTATTGATATTATGCACACTACAATGATTATAATAAAGTATTTTTCTAGCTAATTAACAACTATTTTTATAAAATACGAATTTTTGGGTATATATGCGTTCTTTTTTTAAAAAAATTGAAAAAATATAATATATATTTTTTCATTTTGAAAATCATACACAATATTTTTAGTTTCTTTCTATACATAGAAATTAAATTTCTAGGACCATATTTTTCAAAGTCTTTTTAAAAAGAAAAATTATAGTAGTTGTGTTAGCTAGCAATATTATGAATTAAATATTCAAGTGATTGTTATTGAGTAAGATACTTTTTGGTATTTGAAGTCTTTGAATTTTTTGACATATAATAAATATTAGATGTATAATATGATGATTGAAAATTATTGGTAATTGGCATTGTCAATTAAAGGGATTTTCTTGTCAGCTTATTGATCAAATTGATACCATTGGTGCAAATTTATTAAAAAATCTTAAATTAAGCTTCTAAAAATAAAATAACGTGTTTTAGACTTCTTTTCCACTTTATAATCATTCTTCTGGTTGTAAAAAATCAGATCGTCCGAGAAGCGTCCCCGACCATCCAACCGTAGTGGTTAAAAAAACATTCTAAAATAATCAAAGGTTATTTTTTTGATTTTAAATTGTTTTTAAGAAATATATTCATTACCTTAACTATTACCTTAATTATAAAGACAGTTTATAGCCTATTTTCTCTATTTGTTTTGTTTATTTTTACTAAAAAAACACTTGATTCGTTGGTTTCGATAATAACAATATACATAGATTTTGGTGAATTTTTTATTTTAGAAAAAATTAGCAAATTAAATATGAAAATAATCATATTTTATTTTTTATATTAATAACTAAATTTTATAGCTAAAAAAATTTTCGATGATACATCATGCTCGTGTATTATATACAATAAAACAAAATTCTAAATACCGAATAATATTTTTTACTGTCAATTCTGATGTATTTATGTGTCATAAAGCAAATAAATTCATTTTGAAAAAAACGAACTTGGTTTTTTCAAATATTGAAATTCGTATTTAAAATATTTTATGCTTAGATTCTTTTTAAATAGTGTTATAATGCAATTAAATTCTATATTTACCATAACTTAGCACAAATGCAAATTGCAGATTACATAATGTTACAATATTATATATACGTTTTATTTCAAAAAAAGCATCGCAAAGCTGTGAAAACGGTTAAATAACTACTTTAATATACTCGGTCTTATGAATCTTAAACATTTATATTTATATTAATATTTTCAAGGCTTATTCTATTTAAAAATAAGATTTTAATAAATACAGAGGATCAAAAGTTACAACAAAAAAATAATAATTGCGGATAAAACAAAAAATTGTGATCTAAACAAATAACTTCTCAAATTTTACATTTTAATGTGTTATATTTATCATTTATATAAAACAACTATTTTTTATTAATTACACCAAAAAAATCGTGTTTATTGCAGTCTTTTTGTTTTATTATTAGTACATCTTGTTAAATATCAAGGTGCAAAAAATACCATGCATCTTTTATAATTTTTCTTGATGTATTTAATTGTTTTAAAAAATTATGTTTCATTGGATTTATTAATAAAAATAATATTTGACAAAATTATCACCTCAATTATTTTATAAAAATATTATTAAATTTATTATATTATTCAATCATAGCTTGACCGATTTTAATTTTTAATTGAATAAATTTGGCATGAAAAAATTTAATAAATATTAATGAACTTTAGTAAGATCTTAAAATGATATTGATGAAAATATCTAACCAAAATAATAAATTAAATGTCATAGGATGTTTGAGGATTGAAGAAAACATAAGAGAAATTACAAAAAAAATCTATTTGCAAATAAAGAAGAAAAAATCAATTCTTACATTCAATTTTCCAAATTTAATAACCATATTCCATCCAAGATAAATGTGTAAAACATACATCGAAAAACCTCTTCATTTATAAATTGTGCATGTTTTAAAATTCAAATTTTTACATAATATGTAACTTTTTATTAAAAATTTTCAAATAATCTTTTTTAATTTTTAAAGATTTTTCTATTGTGCAATAAAACTAAAAATAGGACAAAAAACATCTTAAAATATATTTAAAAATGCGGCGCAAGTAGAACGGTGAGGTATCCGGTGACTGAAAGTCGCTAACTGTATTATAGTTTTGTTTAAATTACTGTTAATATTATTTTCTTCGACCATCTTTTATTATCTTGGGGTCATTACATTTATTTAATATTTAAAATCTATAAGAAAGGATCAAAATTTATTTATGGTTAGTTGTTTCTCCTTCGAAATTATATTTAGTTATCAAGTTTATAACTGCATTGATTTCAGGTTTTTTTTTGAACCTTTTACTGTAGGTCAACAAAAACATTTAATACAGCAAATATATATACTAAGTAATGTTTTTGCTTAATTATCAAAAGTAAGAAGTAAAAATTCGTGCTAGATTAAAAATTGTCATTATGTTTTCTATATTTTATATTGTTTAGTGATTATTTCGTTAAAAAAACGAAAATATGTTTCATAATATAATGCTTTTAATGAATGCAACTGCGATTAATCGCGATATTTATTAATATATAAATATAAATTATTGCGAAATGTTTTTGTGAATAATATATAGTGATGACACATATTCGGCAGTAGAAAATGTGTTTGGTATACTATCATATTTATCGAACAATCTATTAGTAAAATAATGATTCTATTTAAATTACAGAAAATTTTTATTTGAAATGATTTTTTTATCTTAAGAACTATGCCACCAAATTTTGCCATTTTTAGTGGTTATTAATTCGTGAAAAGTAAAGTTTATAAATATATTTCCACAACTTAAATATGGTCAATTCATAAAAATTTTTTTATGAGCTATTCACATTAAATTAATATAAAAATAAATACAAATTGTCTAAATTGATCTATATTTATACTATACCTATTTTAAATATGTATTAAGCATAAAAAAATTAATATTCGAAAAATAGTATTCTCACAACAATTTTATATATAAATAACGATTCTATGAATTAGTGTACTCACAAACAGTAATGTATCAATGATTCAATGTGTTTGTATTTGTATTTGATTGCACAAATTTATTTTTTTCATCAATAAATTTTGTAAGGTTACACTTACTGTTTTTTGACAAAATTTTAATAACAGTATTTAATATATAAGTTTGATAATAATAATTTACAGAAACAAAACAAGAGGTTCTCATTTGAAGAAGCTCATAAGAAACAAAACTTTTGATATATTTTAAGTTTTACATTATATAAATTTAATTTGATTAATATAAATTACACACATAAAAAGACATGAATAAAAAATAAAAAAAAATAACAAGCAAGAACACAAACATGTTAAAATTTCATTTGTAAATATCTCAATTAAATAACTCTCATCAGCCCAAAATAAAGTGATATTATGCAATAGCGCACGATTTTTTTCCATTGCCATATACTTTTAGTTTCTTAAATTCTAAACAAAATATGTATTTAAAAATATAGTTTAGAATAATATTTATTATATTTAATCGAAAGAAAAAGTCAGAACAGTCAAAAATTGTAGTGAAGCGGTACAGAATGTTGTTGCAAGTAGACTAAAAAAAATATTATCCTAAATATAAAGGCTTTACATTAAACCACAATTTTTTTATAGATTTCCGCCTTTGTTTTGTAAAAGGAGAAAAAACTTAACCTAAAAAAAATTAAGCGTTGAGCAATATATAAATGAATGTCAATGCTGAAAAAAGTGATTGCAAGATTTAACACGACACTTATAAAGATAACCACTAAAAAAACATATCTATAATAATATTTTCATTGATTGTTTATTCTTGCGCCACTCAACGAGGTCACTCGTTGAGTACGGCAATAATATAAAAAACAGTTAGAAATAGTGTTATATGAGAAATGCAATGGTGTTTTTTATTGTATATTTTTGACTTTCTTATTTTTATTAGATATAAAAAAATGTGTTTTGACGTTTTCTAATACAAATTTGTCTCCTCTTTGATATTTGAAGCATGATAAATTTATTATATAAAATTGATCGTTTATTAATGATTATTGGTAGTTGTTTGCCAATAATCAAGAATAATAAAATATCGATTTCCGATCTTTTTGATCATATGTGATTGGTCACGTTTAATGAAAATGATGCGTTGCTAAATTAACATATTAAGAAAATGTCTTTTATATTTTTTAAATGCCCAAACAACAGTAATAAATCGAGATGACCACGTTTTCGATACAGAGTTTCCATTTAAAACATTATTTAAAAGAATAAAATTGCTTAAAAACACCCGTAATTTTTTTTGATTTTTCATGGACATATTTTCTCTAAATAATACAATATGTTTAATTCACTATAAAAAATTCAACAAAGCTTTTGAAATAAGAATACATACTCAATTTTCTTTCATGTGAAAATTCTTTGCACAAACAAATCAAATACTATTTTCACACTGGATCTAGATTATAATATATTTTTTCGCTTACTGTAAATCTATGTTTGTATTTTAACAATCTTACAGAGATATCATTAAAATTTAGATAACTATTCTATCTTATTATTATTTTTTTAAAAAAACTATTTATTTATCACCAATATAAAACTAATATTATAATTTGAAAGAATGTCATATTAGTTTCAGTTTTTTTAATATTCTTTCTTGCCATAAAATATATACTAAGATAAATTTATACTTTAATAAAACATATACTATTATTAATTTTTTTTTGATTTTAATATACACATTAGTATTTATATGTAAATAAATGTTTAGGCTATAGTATCGGATTCGTTATATATATTGACGTTTTTTTCACTAAGAATAGCTACATTTTTCGTTTGAAAACGATGAAATAATGAATTTTTATTCTTCTACATAAACAAAATATTTTATTTGGTCCTAATTAAGAACATCAAACATTGTTGTAATAGTTACAATGCCTAATACTGAATATTGTTTTGATGAAGGGCTTTGTTACACATTAAATGTTTTTTTCAAAAATAAATATTCTTCTTAAAAAATTTCTTTTACTAATCGATAATGGGAATTATATAGCAGTTAAATTTTTTTGGTTTTCACAAATCGATCGAGTAATGATGAAAAAAATCAGAGTACATTTTTAAAATTTACGGAGATTTGTTATTAATGGGCCGCATTACAACCACAACCGTTTTTACTGATGTAAAAAAAATGCATTTGATTGGAAAAATTCAAATTAACATGTTTATATTATGCGAAACCGTGTTTTTAGTTTCCATTTATTTACAAAGCTAATTGTCGTATGTCTAGTGCCAAATGGTTTATTTTTTGTATGCATTAGAAAGGGACACTATCTCTTACCGATTTTAAATGAACCTACAACAATTAATCTGGCCATATGGTTTTAGTTTTACTACGGTACCAGGTTTGTTGATTACACATGACTTTAGATTAGAAACCTCAGAAACCAGTAGCAGTAGCGTTTGTTTTGACAACCATTATCGTATCTGGGTGTATAAGAATCATTAAAATAGATTAATTCGTTTGAGTTGATGTTGCTTTTGATTTATTTAAAACTAAGACCGTATGAAGGCAATAAACACAAGAAATAAATATCTAAGTAAATGATCTATTTACTTTCATATAAGGCTTTACACTTATAGTGAACAATTTTTAAAACTGAATTATATTAAACATATATAATTGTGATTTTATGCTTGAAATAAATAAATACAAAACATTGTCGAAAAGCAATCTTTAAAATGCAGTATATTAAACATATACGATTACCAATTTATCTTCTAAGTATCATTTGTAAGGATGTGATAAAAAAAGCTCTGTTACATTTTTTAAACATTCTGTAAATGATAAAAACAAAATTAATATAAAAAAAAATATAATATGGAATTAATTTCAAAATAAGCAACCCACCTATGTGCAAAATTACAATGAAACAAATTTTGAAAAGGATTTGCACGTATGCAATATATATGATAACAGAGTAAATAAACAAATTCAACTTTTTTTATTGCACCATGTGCCGATCATTTTATTAAAAAAAAATAATTCCATTCAAACGAATTTACGTTCTTTTTCATATTCCGGCAAATTTCTTATTTATTTTACACTCTGAATCGAGTAAATCTCAAATGTGAAATTTAAAAATTTTTTACAAGTGGATAAAGCACTGAAATTTTGATACTATGTGTTTTTATATTCTATTATCATCGAAAGTT
The DNA here is from genome assembly GCA_000230595.3 of Edhazardia aedis USNM 41457. Lineage (NCBI taxonomy): Eukaryota > Fungi > Microsporidia > Culicosporidae > Edhazardia > Edhazardia aedis. The sequence goes on from AFBI03000075.1 coordinate 21,136, forward strand.
AAAAATTGCAATAATTATTTCATGCTAGAACAAAAAGTATCATACACATTCATCTGTGCATTCAACATATATTGAACGTACTATAAGTTTTATTTATACATTTTTTATTTTAACAAATTTTTAATTCTTATATTTATACTTAACAAAAAATATTATAAAACTATAATAAAAAGAAAAATATTTGAATATATATTTTTATTGTTTCTTATTGTAAAATTTATATTATAAAAATTTTTTTTCAAGAATAACTAATAGCTTAAGACATTCTGAAAATTCTCGTTCTCATAATATATTTGTGCCCCTTTGTTTCACTTTAAAATTTTTTGAAGCATTATTAAATTTATTATTTTAAGTGATTATCAAACATAGAGTTTTAAAACCATTGAAGATATTACTAACTTAAAAATCATAAATATAGTACCATCGGTCTGAAGAAATCATTCTATTCTGAACTGAATGAAAAAGTTTTTCATGTAAAATGGTATCTTTTTATAAGTTATTTGTTTTAATTTTTTCTCATAGTCTTTTAAATTTTTTAATTCTTTAATATTTTCATTTCCTATTTCTAAAATATCACATTGTACTATGGCAAAAGCGATATATTATTTGGTAAAATTATATACATTTGATAATAGTTTGCTTAGATTATAATTTCAGAAAATAAAAATGTTGTAAATTTAATGTGATCTTATCATTCATTCAATGCTTACTGCAGGTATTGCTTTTTTAATGTTAAGATTGGTTATTTGATTATGGGGAGCATCTTGTAAATTTTGATTCAAATTATATAATTTTTAAATCTTATGCATGTGTGAATGATTTTTTTGATTGTGTATTCAGTAAAAATAGCTAATTTTTAATAATAAAAATGTGCTATGAGCTATTCCTTCTAAAATATTCTATTTTAGTGTTTATAAGTTAAGGTTGAATAAGGGTGTAGTTAAACATCAAGATATAATTTGTCCTATTTTCAATTAACATTATTTATAATGTTTAAAAACTCTCGATAATAGTGTGCGTTAGCAAAAAATGAAGATCCATTGTCATAACAATAAATAATAGCACACTTCAAAGATGATAAGCTCTAAACTAATAGAGATGAGAGTGAATAAAACTATATAAAATTAACAATTATGGTAAACTATGAGATACACAAAAGGATTTTTTATTTATGTCTGCAATTTGAGAAAAGTTTTAATTAAAGAATCTTTTAACTCCGAGTTTGTTTGCTTTATAAATTATTTAAATTTTCTTAATTCTAAAACGCCTTTAACACTCGCAATCTATATTAGTTTGTATTTGCTTATAATGAACTTTATTAATATGAATTTACACGCACGTAACACTTTTAAATATAGTTATATACTGAAGAATATTTATATTTAGTTTGACAAAGTTTCACTTTGTTAAAATAAGAAAATATTAAGTTTGTATTATAGATTTTTTTCTGAAAATTTGGTTAGAAAACAATAAAACTGCCTATTACTTTCATATTTTCTTTGTATACTTGAAAAAAAATTTTGAATGTTTTTTATATTTAACCTCGAAAGGTATAAGCTTCTAAATCTTTTAATTCTCTTAATATTTTTGGATTTGACATTTAAATGTTCAAATTGCCAATGACTATTTAATTCAAATATAAAAAAATTTAATAGCACAAAAATTACAAATATAGCGATTAGAAGAAGCTTTCTTTATCTAAAAACTGTTTTTTGGCTAAATGTTTGGTTAATAAAAAGCTACCTTATCATCTATCCTAAATAAAAATTAGTTTTCATGTATACCAAAATAAAATTTAAAACAACAATCTTGAACAACTTTCAACTATAAAAACTTAGTGTATTTGTGTTTTACAGTTTAAAAAATGTACGTAAATTAAAAATTTTATATTGGAAAGTACAAAAATATTTTGCACTAAAATTAATAATGACTCTAACGTTAAATTTTAAGGCCTCAATAATAAAAATCGTATGTACAAATGATGCCTTTAAAGACCAAATTTATAAAAATTTTAAGTTTTGACTAAAAAAACATTAAGTTAACAATTATAAATAACTGTATATTTTTTAATACATAAGAAATACTGCACATAAAAATCACAAATGTGCAGTGTATTTTTAGCAAAAAAATAATATTTTCTTGAATTATATAAATTTATGACAATTTTTTTAATTAATTTCAAAGGATTATATCAGAATCAAATAAAGAATATATTTTTTTTAAAATTTAAGACAAAAAAAATTAACACTAATATTATTAAAAATTAATTTAAATATATTAATAATGGATATATTAGTTAAAACCCAAATTACATTTGTGGAAATAAAAATTAGAAGTTAGAAACAGACATTTATAATTAATGCTCTATAAAACGTGTGTCTATGTTAATGTTGAAAGGTGCAATCCTCATTGTTAATTGTTTCCTAAGTTTTTTTTATTATTATGATTTTTTAATTCTGTTTGGTTGTAGAGGATTTAACAATAAAATCCTTCAAAAAGGCGCATTTTACTCATTGTTTTTTTTGATAAAGTTATTTTGAATTTTTTACCCATCGGTTAAATGAATTTTGTTTTGCATATCATAATTCTGCACGGATTTAAATTTGCTCGTTGCTACGATTCAAGCTCAAGCCAAAATAGTAAATCACGATCTTCTGTGAGTTCAAATGAATTTTCAGAAGTTGAGCCAATATGTATATCTTCGTTACCATATCTTTTTGATAGTGAAGATGAATATTACGACAAAAGCGTAAGAGGAACCGAATCGAGAGATGCACCAGAGAAAAATATAGTCCAAAAATCAAAAACAAAATCGTCTAAAATTGCAAATTCAATCGATGAAAAACCTGAAAAACGTTCGGATGCAGTAACAAACCAAGGTAAATTACCAGATAGAAAATTAAATGCAAGAAATTTCCTTAAAAAAGCAAATTCTGGTTGTAAATCATATATACATAAGCTGAGAAAAAATTTTAGAAAAAGGCAAGATAAAACTATTTATAATTTAAGAAATCTTGATTTTCAAAAAAAGATACTATTTAAAGGGAATAAAAAAAGATCAAGTTCTAAATAAATTCATTTGCATAAATTTCATTTTTTTATGTTTTATTATACCAGTTTTGTTTTTTCAAATATATAAATAGTAACTCTTCAATAGCAAAATTTTTTATATAAGCTAACTAGTTTTCTATGGAATTTTTGTTTATATGCATAAAAATGGTAATTTTCGATATATTATTTGAAAAATTTTTTTATTAAAATGGCTCGAATTTAGTACATATAAAAAACCAATATAAATTATTTCTATATTTAGAATGTGGCTTATTCAGAAATAAGAAAAAATTAAAAAAAAGAAAAAAATTATATTAAAATATCAAAAAAATAATATTAGAAATCGTAGAAATTAATGATACTAATCATAATAGCAATTAAAAAATTAGTAATGGTCTCTGAATAATTATAATAGCCAAAAATTCTTGTGTCTTTTATTGTCTTAAGCGATGCATATTTAAATGTACTAAAATTTCAAATAAATAATATAATTTTATTTAAATTGCTAAATGATTTTTAATGTTTGATAATAACAATTTTTTTATATTAATACACATTTTAATTGTTAATATACTATCAATTAAAATTTAAAACTTTAATTAAACTACGAAAGTTACAAATAAAAATTTTCAAGTTTTAGTATTCAAAAGTGATTCTTTGAAAATTTATATAATTTCGAGTTTCTTTCTGCTATTCCAGCTGTTTTATCTCTTTAAAATTTAAATTCATTTAAATATCACAATGAATTTCTATTCATCATTTAAAGAATAAAAAACCAATATTTTACGTTTAAAATATTTTATTCTGTAAAGATCAGTTCAATTGGTTATAAAATTCAAATTAGAAAATTTTTCATTATATAAAAGCAATGTTTTAATTTTAATAGTTATTTGTTCAATGCTGAAATCATAATAATTCAAAAAAAGGAATATGCTATAATTTCCATAGTCAGCAAGCAAATTAGAAAATAATCACAATGAAAAGAAATAATCGAACATTTAAAACATTACAATCTATTTATCCTAAAAATAATTATTAATTCTATTATTACATAAAATTTAAAAAACATTTTGAATATTTCGTATCAATTCGTTTCAAAAAAATGATACAGCTAAATTAAAATTTAATATTCAAAGGGAAGGAAATAACACATACAGACGTACATAGAAGAATAAGAACATAATAAGTACAATAAAAAAAAACAATACTTGTCATACCGAATAGAGTTCTGTTTAAAAAATAATTAAAAACCTTTTATTCTGCAAAAATTTCTCTTTCTGTGAATTATTTTTTTTATATTAGCCATCTTGGTCATATTGCAAGATTTAACTCAATACAAACCATTATCATCTTAATGTTTCTTTTTTCATCTGTTTCAAACAAATTATTTTTCCTGTTTCCTAAAACATTACGCATTACAATTTATATTTTTCTTTACAAAGCAAGTCGATGCTCTTTTCATTTACATAAACATTTTTTTTGTCTACAAAGAATTAACAAGTAAAAATCCAAAGAGCAATATTCCAATTAAATTTTACGCTAAAAATTTTTTAATTTTAAATTTGAATTAATATGTTGCCGATGTGACTAAAATACAAAAAATTTTAGTAAATTGATTTATTAAACAGCTTCAGCTGTTCCTGGCTCTGGATTATGTCTTCTTAGGAGATTCTGTTTCTCAATGAATTATCGCATTGCTCTTTCTCTTTCTTTTCCATACTATTTTTTTCCATGTATTTTCCATAGGTTATTGTACTCAGCATCTTCAATTAAGATTGATTTTCTTATTTCGAAAGTTCCTTCATTTTCAGCTGTATTACTAGTTCAAAACTCAAAATAATTTTTTTTATTAATTTTTTTAATCTATAAATATTTGCTATCCGATATTTTCGTTATTTTGATGTTTTTGTGGGCTTTCGATTTTTCATCAATTTTTGATCAAAATTAATCAAAATATAGTGTATTGGTGTGGGTGTTGAAGAAAATCGGCAAACAATAAAACTTAATACATTGATAAAAATACACTAATCAATCTTGATTAGTATATTTTGATCACCAAAAAATTTATAATGCTTTCTTAAATATATATGATCGAGGAATCGTCTTTTTGTTGAAACTTAAAATCATCCGGTGACGGTAAATAGGTTAGACCGCGAAGTCGAACGAAATCATCCAACTTTTTGAATTTCTAATTTTTTCTATAATGTGAAAAATGTGTTTATTGTACTTAACCCTTCTTTTTATATTGGTTCTCGTGACCGACCGTGCCACAATATCATCACCAAAAAATAATTTGCAGATGTTAATATAAGAAAACCCTAAAATTAACGATTTTTTCATGTTTATTTTCTATATGTGCCTGCTCTACTTCGCTGGTGAATGATAAATGGCCTAAATTTTTTATGTGGAGCAAGTAAATAAAATCTTATGCAGAAAAATGTATTAATTAGGCAGATTAATTTTTTTACCCTCTGTGAGAACAAAGTTGCTAATCCTAAAAATTATCCTACAATTTTCGATCTTTTTTTCATATCCACAAGGATTTTTTTTATCACCACTAACAGAGACCGAAATTGTAAGGATTGATAAAAGTAAAAGTTCGTCACGCGTATTATTTTGCATGTGCACCAAGTGTTTACAAAAATACTATTTTATAATATTTAACTATATTAACATAAATACATTTTTATAGACACACTGATTATCTACCAATTTTTTTTTAAAATTGATAATTTAACACTCAAAAATCTAAAAAAAGTAAAGCAAAAAAAATATATAATACTTCGCTTATAGCCTATTTCGGCAACTTTTTTGTCCTTATAACGAGGAATTTTATGCATTTTAAAATAGAATTCTAAAATATTAAACGTTTTTTAAGTTTTAAATTTATTAATATATGGTTTTCCGAATGTGTTATCCTTAAAAATACTACTAATCCTACCATTATAACAATTTTAATATTTTCTATTGCTACTAATACTGCTATTATATAAATTATATTTTTTACTCGTTTTTCTTATCTTTTTCTTTTCTTTTGTCTATAAATAGTTATTATTTTGAAACTCTTATCTCTAATTTATCAACTTTTTATATTAGGAAATGTTTTTTAATTTATTTTCTTTTAGATAGTAAATTAACATTTAAAATTAAAAAATTCTTATCAATACTTTTATACCATTTCAAACATTGCTTATTTTTTAAAAAAAGTATTCACAATAGAACTAATTGCTTTAATTAAAATTTGTGAAAATTATATCACTAATTTCTTTCACAAATCTTATGGAATACAGTATTTCTACAATATTAAAAAAAATAATAAATTATAAAAAATTAATCTCACATGATTCCATATTTTAAGATTCGAAATAAATACAATGTTTTATCAATTCTAAATACTAGAAATACATAAGAATTGGCACTGTTTATCATTTTTGTGTGTACTATAATTATAGTTGATTCTTGTTTTATCAAATGAATCAAAATTATTTTTAAAGACATTATAAAAACTTTTTTTATAATATTTTGTGGTACGAAGTATCTACCAAAAAGTCAAAAAGATGATTAATTTATATTTTCGTCATATTCCACGTTTTTTTGTTATTTTTTCTTACTTTTTCTTATATCACTTGTATATTGTTAAGAAAAATTTTAATATAATAATCTTACAAACAAAGTACAATTTTAAATCAATTAAAGAAAAAAATATTTTTACAATTTTTGTTCGAATTTATATAGTAGGGTCAGTAAACAATTTAGGTTAGGAACCATTGTAATTTTTTGTGTAGGTCGAGATGTGTTCGTAATAATAGATTTTTTCATCAATCAACCAAATATCTTCCTCAAACAGCATTTTTTACAATAGAAAAATTTATTACGTTTATAAATAACAATATGTATATATAATTGTTTATATTTTATTTTTTCATTTAATACGAAATATTATATTGAATCTGAAATTTTAAAAATATTAGTAAACATAACCAAATAACTTATCTACATAATACTTTTTAAAAATATAATTCCCAACTTTTTTCATCTAGCTTTTATATTATGGGTGTCACCAGCAAAACAACTATTGATACAATAAAGATGCAATGCTTATTACTTTTGAGTTAGTTTGCTGTAATTTCCGTATTGAGTGTTATTGTCTTTTAATATCAACCTCGACTGCTATACCGTCTTCCTTTTAAGCATGCGATTTCCATATATACCAACTTAAATCATTTGCACACACAGATGCATGCAAATGGCGGTTTTAAATATAGATTCAAGAGCGAAAATATTTTGCAAAGGCTTATAGGTCTATTTAGAATTGTGATCAATTGAAATAATTTTCAAATTTCAAAAATTTAAGTATACCTGTAAATTCGTGTTGAATTATAAATTTTGGTGGTGCAAGTATTAAAAAGCAAATTATTAAGAATATAATGATGTTTATTGAGTAATTAAATGGTGGCTTCAGTTAGGTATCTTTCTCTCACTGTGATACCTTTGTATTTTTTTTTCTTTTTTCCGTTTTTTTTTATCGTGCAATCTATTAAATTTATTATTCTTTTTTTTCATTTATTTACCACTCTATATAATCCATTTAAAGATTTTTATTAATGTAAAAAACACGCTTGCTTAAAGCGAACCCTTCGGATTGTTTACTAACAAAGACCTTAGTACCATAATTTATTATTGCTACAAAGTTCAGATTGTTTCTTATTTCTGCAACATAAAAAAACTATATGCTTTTTTTTATATTTTTGTTATTCTGTCGCATTTTAAAATTTTAAAATTTTGCACGATGAAACTTATTTTATTCAAACTATTTTTTCACAAGAGACACAGCCTTATGATACGATTATAACCAAAATTTTTTTATGGTTATTTTTTTATCTCAGATATATAATGCGATTAATTTGAAAAATATGTATATGCTAAAAACAGTTGTTTTAAGAAATTTTCTCACCAGAGTATGCAACTGAACAACATCTTACATAACATGAAATGATTAGTTACTGTAAAATATAAGTATAATCTAACTCAGAATGCAAATTTAGCCATTTATAATTATTTTTTAATATTAAAACATCAAGACACCATAATTTAAATCATCCAATATTTAATAAATCTGCGCAATCCTATTACGATAAAAAATGTTTTAAATAAACCTTTATAGGTATTGATCAGATAAGAACAAATAAAAACATTCAAAACAACCCAAAAAGTCATAATAAACATTTTAGTAAGTAATTTTGTTGGTTTCTAATTTCATATCACTGTTTTTATTTTTTAAAAATGTGAATCTTTCTATTGAATAGGAAAAGTTTAAAATTCTGTTTATTTCTTAAAATTTTAACATGCCAAAAGTATAAAAACGATTTTATTATATTCAAATACCATTTGAATTTTATTGCTATTTGCTAAATTACTATATATGTCATTTTACATAGTACATATAGCATTTTAAATTCGTTTTTCGGATTAAATATGCGTGTAAGATTTTTTTTTTTACGCTTTACATTGAGCACAAAATTTTTCTATTTAATAAATTATAGTGGTTTATATAGCAAAAATTTGTGTTTTAATCGTAAAATCGGTTTAAAACATGATAATTTTTTTTGATTATATAATCATAATGTTATATTAGTACATGTATACAAATACAGTATATATCTTTTTCTATAAATCCAATACTATATATAGAACAAGAATTGACGATTTTTTATTTTAAACTAAAAAAATTATTCTTTATATATATTTTAATCTTTGGTTTCTTTAAGTTTTGAGTTACGAGTAATCAAATTCTTTTGTGTTAAATAATTGGTATTTAGAGCCGTTTTCTTGTTTCAGCGTTGAGACTTTTTATTGAGATTAAAATTTACGAGTAAATAATGTTGTCAAACTGTTTTTTTCAAACTAATAAATTTCGGAATAATCAAGCAAATTTCTCCAGAATGCTTTAAAGCAGGGAATACTTTCATACAGAATCTCACATATATAATTTCTTTCATTTTCATTTTGCATTGTTAAAATAAATCAAGCATTGAATATTAAATTTTAGCATCTGTATATTAATACATACTAGACAGAGAATTCACAACAATGAAATTTAATAATACATTTTGGTAACATTCCAAAAACCACAAAAACAAGGTATTGTTTGAATTTATGCTTATCTTTATGTCTTAACATATTATCTTTATCGCACTAAATTGCTCAGTAAAAGATTTTAAAATTAAAATATTGATATTCTTAAAGCATATTCACTAAAAATATTGCTTTTGATAGATAAATTGCAAACGAAAAAAAGAATTGTTATAAAATTTAAATATTTCTGATAAATCGATATCAATAAACAAATACAAAAATTTTTAAATTGTGTTAAAAAAAGACAATACGGAATTGATAAATATATTTCGACAATTAAAATCAGGAAATTTGAATGATAAAAAATCTTTTTTTTATCTCAAAAAATTCTTGAAAGAAATAAAATATATTTTTGAAATTTTTTTTTGTTTTTTTTTACAAAGCTGATTTGAGGATATTTATATAAGTCAAAAATTTTAATTTTAATTATCTGTTTTTCCTGGTCGCACTCTTTAATTGCGATAATTTAATATTTAATAAATAAATCAAGAAATTATCAAAATTATCAAAGATTTTAATTTTAGCACAAATTGAAAGAAATTTTAAACCATATTTTACATTTTTAACGATTAAAATGCAAAATGTTTTAAAACCAATTTTTAGAATTTCTAAAAGTGCAATATCATAAACAACCGCTACAAATTGATTTAAATTTAAATAAAAAGAAAGAATAATTAGTGTTTACAATAGCATTCGACGAAAGGAACCTTTATGAAATTGGGTTTTTCTAACAGAACTTAGTAAAATATTTTTTTTCATTGATTTATTGTATAAAGCAAACTTTATGCTTATTTTGATTGTAATTTTTATTTATGGAAAAAAAATAATTGTAGCACTATAGTGATCTTTGAAAAACTATAGATTGTCTTGACGAGAAATACTTATGTTTGTATTAATTTCACACTTTTTTTTAATTTTTTTTATCAATATTGCATTTATTCAATATTATTTAGCCGAATAATTACCAACACTACTGCATTATTTTATACCTTTGCCGTGGACAAATTGCCTATGAATGGTCTTAGAAGGACGTGAAACAATTAAAAATCCACTGATTTTAAAAACTACCAAAATTTTTGCGCTCACAAAATCTCGAACGAAAAAAAGGTAATGCCGGAAAGGAGGGGAAACCACAATAGATGGTACAGATCAATGGTAATTATTCACATAATCAACCATAAATTGTTTTTTTATTTTATTTTCCTAATAAAACTTTTACAGGATTCTGCCACTATTATTACAAATTTCTCCTATACTAAATAATAATTATTTTTATTGAAAATCTTATTTATATTCCCTCTTTTTTTTTATAAAATCTATTATATTTCTAATAGTTTACAGTGATATTTATGCTTACTAAAAAATCACTTGTCATGATACCAAGGCCCAAGTCTTGACTCTAAGTATTGAGTAAAGTGTTCTTGGATTTCTTGGTCAAGAACTATTCAATTGCTACGAACATAGTTTTCTTCTTGGGATTTACCTAGTGTTGAAGATTGACCTTGTGGCTTGAAAGTATCATTATTATAGTTAAAAGACATTTTTCCCGTAGGGGTCAAAAAAAGAATTTATTTAAACTAAAGGTTATTTTAGAAAAGCTATGTGAATATCACATTAGTAATTTAAATATAAAAAATTCTAATTTTAATTTAGTTTTTTACAAATACTAAATTATAATCATTTTAAATGACAGCATATTTACACCCATTTTAAAATATTTATTTTATTGTAAATATATTTAAACAAACAATGAAAAATTAAAATTTTGAACTAATAATTGATTGCTATATCACAAATATAGAAATAAAATAATGATATTCAACTAATTTTTATATTTGTCGATAAGTTTACACGCAATCGGATGTAATCGGGGCATAACTATTTCGTTTAGGCAGATCTTCTCTGAGTTTCACATTGTTGTTGATTAGAGTCGAATTAATTTAAATTGATAAAGAAAATATCTCATAAACAAATAAATAAATTGTTTTCAAATATGATAAACGAATAATTATTTTATTTTGTCACAAATACAATATGTGACATTTAATCTATGAATGTTTGTTTATTAAAAATTGTTGTGTAAATACGTAATATATTGTTTAATTAATTGTTGACTTTAGTTATTTATTATTTATTGAATGATAAATAATAATCGGAATTCAATGAAATATTAAATTAAAGATTTGATAAAAGATTTCAATCTTTAATTAAAAGAAGATAATTTTTTATTGTGATAAATTAATACAATTTATCAAATAAAAATATTTAAAGGATGAGAATATAAAAGTTACGCGAAGAATAAATATACATTTCAATAAATATTGTATGAATCAAGTCCTCAATATTTATATATTATGTTGACAAAAACAAATAATCTATTTAGATAAGAATCTTTTTTGAGTTATCAATTATATTTTTAATGATGATTAGGGTAATTAATGATTGAATAAATATTGGTGAAGGAAATAATAATATTATTGATCGAATAAATTATTATTACTATAAATAGATTTATAAAAAGGCATGTATGCCTTTTAAGAATGTTGATAAAAATAAAAATAAATCATCAAAATCCACCTTTAAAAATACATATAACTAATGGTTTGGGCATATTTATGGTTATCGATGAATCCTATAAGCTAATTTATGGCTTCCCACTGAAAATTTGCACATTTTTTATTTAAACTTGGATAGCTCTCAACAGAACTGCTCCAGAAAAGCATGCTTTAGTTTAGAAAATCATACTTCAAGAAATCTTTCAGTAATGCGATATGCCGAAAAATATTAATATTATGTTAATGTGCAGTTTTTTATTCAAATCAATTTTACAGATAGGCCTTGTCAAAATCTTTGTTTCATTATTATTTTTCTTTTGCTAATATATTTAAAAATGCTTTTTACTTTCATTTATAATGAAATTATCTAAATTATTATTAAAAATAAATTTTTGAATTTTAAAGCGCTATCCATTTTGTGTTAGTATTTTTAGAGAAAACAGAGAAATTCTAATATTCATGTAGCTTTAGTTTGGCTAGTTTTAGTTGATGATATATCACAATTAAATATTTTTGGTGAGTAATGAAAATGCAAATGAAAAATAACATACATATTGATTCAAGACTTATAAAATAATGTGTCTCGTTTTCTGACACTAAAACGGCTATATTTATAAGTACTTATAAAACTTAAACACCATAGTATTGTCAAGAAGAGTTCCCTCTTGTTTACAGGCTTATCTTTAGCAATTTACGATTGTGCATTATTCATTCAAAATCTGTTTTTGTAAACTTTACTTCGCTTAATCACAACAAAAATCGCATTTGCGAAAATTTCACAAATTATCGTTACTTTTTGAATATAGTGGCAATTTGGAAAATTAAAAGATTATCGATTTTTTAATTATATTATATTGTACTGAACCACCATAAACATCCTTAGATTTTGTTAACTCATAAAGAATTATCTATCAAGCAATGTTTAATAATGCAAAAAATTAATTTTTTATAACGATCTTAGATTTGTTTTTATTAAAAAAATAGATAAAATATCAAAATATTGAAAACTTATATAGAAAGGTAAATTAAAAAATATATAAAATTTGTTGTATTTTGGTAAATGTTTAATTAGTGCTCTTAGAAAGTCGATATTTTTGATAAATTAATATGGTATTTTTTTAAACGCATAAAAATTTTTTGAAATACAAATATACACTCGAGCACCTTTTTTCAAATGTTTTTTTATTTTTTGTTATAAAAACAAAATAATCAATTTACTTTTTTGGTAACAAAATTTAAATTTACCCTTTCAAATTAAAGGCTTTGATAAAATAAAATATGAAAGAATTTTTTGTATTTCACTTAAAACACTTCAGTTGATTTTTTTTAAAAACATTAATAAGATTGTTTAAATACTTAAAACGAATATTAAATATATATAAAACAAACATTTTTTTTAAAAAAGCCGAATTTTTCTAATTTTTCTAATTTGAATATTTTTAAATTAATTTTAAGTTCTAAAACGAAAGAAAATAAAGAAATTGAGAAAGTTATCAATACAAATATTATTAGAATTCGTTTTTTAAAATTCAAAATATGTATTTTTTCCGTAATCTAAAAGAGAAGCAAAAAAATTTGATTTAAAAAATTCTGAATTCAAAATAAAATTCTAAAAAAAACAACTTTTTGAATACTAGAAAAAAAATACATATTAAAGTAAAGGTTATAACAAAATTATATTCTAATTAATAATTTTTTAAAAAATCTATCAACCTTTCTTGTTTTAATTGTTTTTATTTTAAACATTTCACTATTCTTTTATTTTGTTTCAAAAAATTTTTAAGAATTAAAGGATAAATTTACAATAAAAATAATCAAGTCTTTGGTTTTTGAGTTAATATTCAAGAGTAGATTTTAAAACCGAATATGTTGAATTATATGACATATTCTGGTGTAAAAACTTGTTATTTATGGTTATTTAACAGCAAAAAACACAATTTATTTGTAGATATTTTTTTTCTTTTATTTGTTTCAAAGAAAAACGTCAAAATAGTTTATTTAATATTATTCTTTAAAAATTCGGTTTACTCACTTCAAATCATGAATAAACTTTTTTTTATCTTGCAATGATCAATCTAACCAACCAAAAAATAAATTTCTCGTTAAATTTAAAAATATCTTAAATTCAATTCTCAAATTAATCTAAAATCATTTAATATTATAAATTTTGAAGCATAAAAACATAAATTAATAAAATTCGAACCCTTAAATAAATGTTATTCTTTGTATTCTCTGCTTCTTTCGTTAAATTTGTATTCAGCATTAAGAATATTTTACCAAACGGTCATTTATCAAATGGCCTAAAAGACAATACAAAACCAACTGAAAGTACCAAGAAGAAAAGAAAAGAAAAAGAAGAAACCAAAAATTTAGAAGTAAGTAAACCAGGAATTTCTGGAAGAACCAGATACAATTTAAGAAGTAATGTGACAGGACAAAATGATCTTACAACGAGAGGATCACAAAATGAACCAGTCAAAAAACCGAGAGAAGTTTATAGGCGTAAAAAAAATGATTCACGCAAACCAAAATATGCTCTAAAACCTAAAAAAGAAAAAGAAATTCTAAATAAAATTTTTAAATTCACACATAAACAAGCCCGCATGATGCCGGCAAAATATATCCAATCAGTCGATTTATTAAATCTTGGAAAATTATGTTATGAACTTGCAATAAAAAATGTAAATCAAATTTTAGAAAATCCTGAAACCAACATAAAATTTCGAGATTCGAACAATTAACATGATACAAAAATTGAGTCATGAGAATCTTGGGGTGTTACTTACGACTTTTAAAACCATTCAATGATAAATGCAGTAGTAGAATAATAAAAATTAAATCAAGACCTTCCAATCGTTTTTTATTAAATTAATGCCCATATAAGTTTGGTCTGTATTAACTAATGACAAAAAATATATCCCAAATTATTTTTTTATTTATAGAAAGAAATAAATCATTATATTTTAGTCTTTATCATATTTTTTTCTAATTGAATATACGTTTTTTTCTAAAAAAGTTGCAATGTCTGGAAAGTTGTATGAAAAGTTTGTTTTAAATATATTACATTTAAAACAATCTATTAACAAACTTTTAATATAATATATGAAAGATTTTGCCAAGCATATATTTTTTCATCGAATTAATACTATAGTAATACGCTCGGATCAACGAACAACAAAAAAGAAGGATTATTACGGAATTCGCCTGGTTATGATAATAAGAAAAAATCGGAAAAACAAAATACCAAAACTCGTATTTTAAAAAAAAGGAAAATTCAAACAAATTATAATTGAGAACGGATGAAGAGACAACAATGGCAAAGGCGAAGATGATACACAGACAGCAAAGTGCGGGAGACACCTGAGAAGCACAATCCTTCTGACCACACTGTTGTATGCCAACATCTATGGGTAATAATAATTGAAATTGTTCCGTTTATGGTAATGAATTAGAAATTGATTTTGTTTCAGTTTTATCAGAATTTGACACATTTTAACACAATTCAAACGAATTGCCATAAATGATATTATACAAAAAATTCATGTTTAAACTATAAAAGAAAAGAATTTAATAATAATAATGAAATAAATGAACAATAATATTTCTTCTAATTTTAAAAAGAATATAAAATTTTACAATAAATTGAATTATGCGCAACAAAATAAGTATAAAAACAATTCAATTATTGAATTGTATCTTTCAAGCAAATGGATATCCGATGGATACCACACACACTTTGTGAACAAACATCCCTTTGCTTACTTTAATAAAAATAAATCAATCTACAATATTTTTAGATATTCCGGAAAAATAATGTTTTCAAAAGAATGCATTATGTATTAGAATTTATAGTCTATTGAAGTTTTTCTTCAAGTAAAGCCCTTTTTTTATTGTTTAATAATGCATTATTTTTTCACAAATTTAATTAATTAATTTTTTTTCTTTTAAATAAAATATTTAAATCAAATTTATAAGGAAAAAATCACAAAGAACTCGAAATCACAACGATTTAAATTAAGAAATGTTACACATGTAAAGTAAAAAAAATTATTTTGGTGTGTTATAAAACAATTATATTTGATCTGGTTTATTATTCTTTTTATTAATGAAATATAAATTTTTTTTGTAAGCAATGCCCAATAAACAGTGGGAGCGATCAAAATTACTGATTAATGATAAACCAACTAGTTTTATTAAAAAGAGTTTGGTTTTAGCGGAAAAAGTTTTAATTCATTCTAACGAAACTTTAAAAAGCCTCGGAATCGACCACAAAACAATCTAGAATAGTTTCAAAAGATGATTTAGGCACGATTAAAAAAGACGTAAAAATGCTGGAATATTTAGCTACCTGCTCAATAAACCATCTTTAGTCACTCATCACCAATTAACCATATATCTTTACATAAATATTTCCGAACAGAATTTGCTTTACAATTAATGATAGTTAGATATATTTTTATAAACATATCTATTCCTAAATTATTGAGAGTTTTGAAAATTGTCGTTTTAAAAGGCAATTTGGATAGTTTTTAAAATATTGCGATTTTAAACGAATTTATGTTTATTATATAAACAAGAAGAAAAGGGTTTTTTATTATTCATTATAAATTTTTAAAATGTAAAGTATTCATATTTTTACATTTTTTTTTATTATTTTTTGCGAATTCTCAAACCTTTATAAACTAATATCTATTTCCAATTATGGTACAAAACTAATTGATAAACGCTGTCAAATTATTTTCATCTACGAATTGGAACACAAAATGAAATATTTTAATAATTTCTAGTCATATAATATTTGGCATCATTTGAGAATATTTTATTCTATTTTTAAAACTTTTCAGTATTGTGAAGCACATTAAAAAGGTTTCTATTCTGCAAAAACAGGAAATATCCATTTTTACAATAAGATTCCAGTATACTAAAAATTTTTTGTTTATTATTTCCTGGGTTGAAACAAAAATCAATATTACTACTATTACTATTCCTACTAAATATATTTTGAAGTATTAAAATTTATAATACTACTAATTTAAATTTTGTCATACATTCTCTTCAGATTTTTTTATTTTACTTTTTATTTAAATATTTTTTTTTCTTATCTCTAAACAACCACAAAATTTTCAATAGAAATATTGTTATATTGGAAATTTACATATACTAATTGTTGGATAGATAATGATTAGAATCTTGAAAAAACGAAGATAAAATTAGCGATTGTTTTTTATGCATATTTATTTAAAAAGAATTTCTTTATATAATTTCTTTTTTGGTTTTTAAATCAATCATCAGTCATCAAAATCAATATTTAAAAACCACTTAATTTCCAGTAAACCGTCTTAAATCATTTTACGTCAATTTTCGTAAAAATAAATAATTGACATTGATAATGATTACATTAACCAATGACAATTTTTTACTTCAAATTTTTAACAATTTTTGACAAGATTAGTTTGTCGAATATAATTTTTATATTTTCACAAATTAATGACTTGATTTCTACATATAAACATTAATTTTTCCTTTATATATATAAATTTAATGAAATAATGTACACTAAACTCTTAATGCTCTTAATATTTAACACTAATGTCGCGTTCTAGATTTTGACGCAAGGAATTTTTTTGCGAAAAAAACTATTAACCTCGTTATTGTTTTTGTTATACGACATTTTTTACTTGATCATAGTGAAAAGACAACAAATTTAGTGGTTTTTTATAAAACAAAATCAATTATCTCATAATCTTCTGAATTTGACAATTACTAATTTATTAGAATTAATATCATAATTCAAAACTAAAACAACTTGATTTCCAATCATTTTATTTTGTTACAAACCTTAATATCAATTAATGATATTTCAAGATACAAAAGTCGCAATTTTATTGCAAAAACTAGACATCTTTATTTTAAAATAATAATAAAACCAATAATATTGTAATTATTTTAAATTACTAAAAACAAAAAAATATTTTAATTAAAAATTAGTTTGGTTCTTTATATTACTGCTTCAAACCTAATTTTAATCATTTTCTATTTTTTATTCTCTAAAAATACCAAAGTTCTATTACTAGTTTTTTGATAATTAATGCTTTTTAAACATCCGATTATATGATAAAAATGAAATATTTCATTGTTAATATCTTATAAAAAATGTAAAATTTCAATTTATATTTTTTATATTATAACTATCCATATTTTTATTAAATAATGAATATTATAAATTCACTATTTTCAACTTCATATTTTAGAAATGTTCGCGACGCTTCAAGATGAAATTTGTTTTTCATTATGGTTGGTTTCATATTATATTTTGTTTTCAAAAAACAAAAAATATTATTTGCCAGGTTTAAATTTTTTTTGATGTTTTTATGTTATTAAAAATGATCAAAATGAATAGTTTTAATATTTTATTAATAGCTAATATCAGAATATGACGATAATTTATGTTTTAAATGTTTGATATTTTCGGATTGAAATGTATTGATCATAAACGATCACAAAAAAGATAAAAAATCTAAAATAGTTTTGTATAATATACTAGATAGTTTAAATTGATTTTCGAACACAAGGCACATATTAGTAATTAAAGTAAGAAGGAAGAAAAAGAAGCACCCCTTAGCGAGCTAACCATGATATGTTATAAGAATTCATATATTTATACTTTTACCAATTTAAGGAAAAATGTAAAATGCACATAATTAGATTTTATTAAAATTATATCAGTAACACGATGATGTTATAGGGTTATATTTCATATTATCCAGACTTGAAACTTTTATTATCTTCAAATTCCCTTTATCTTTCTTTCCGTGGATATCTGCTCTCAGTAGTGTAAAAAATAATTTTTCTAAGTTTCATTTCATAGTGATTTCATGATTTTTACTCCGATCAAAATCTAAAATTATAAATTGAATACTTCTATATTGTGGTGGCCAAAACTAGAATCATATTAATCCATAATAAAATTATTAATAAACACCTAAAAAGTAGTGTTGCTTTTAAAAATATTTTTGAAATTTCATTGTTGGGTATGAATAAGAAAACCGCTCTATCGATACTGTTATTGCCAAATAATTTATTACGCAAGGATAATTTTTTATATATTATAAAATATCATTATTTTCCAAACTTGTTTTTAAATATTCATTATAGCAAATAAAATGCAAAAAACATTCTTTTTGAAATTGAAGAAAAAAAAATAAAAATGTTTATTTTATCCATAAAAATCCTATGAACCAGATTTTGTACTTATTTATAATTTGTAATTTTTATAAATTTTTAATATTGCTCAGTGTACAATCTGAAATATAAAATTCGTGCTTGAACATAAAAAATTTGCTAAATATAGCGGAAATATAACAACATAAGAACCAAAAGTACTTTGATTTTTTTTTGATGATGTGCGTCTTCTTACTGTGTGCCACCATCAGTCATATGAAACTGTTCTTTGATCCTCATATTTAATTTTATGAGAATAATAAATAAAAATTCTTTAAATTTGCTTAATGATTAAAAAATTATTGATATGCAATGATTTGTGCTTACATTTTTTCGAGAAACGTTTTTTAGTTCTTAATTTGAGATATACACTAAATTATCTTGTTTTTATCGCCATATATTGAAACCATTTAAAGATTTATTAAAATTATAAATAATTTTCTATTCTTTGTTCTTAGGTATTTTGAAGATATAAATTACATTTAATTTTATAAGAAATTAAATGTAAATATTATTACAGTCATATTATTGGCGTTTGTTTTAATTTTACATTATTGAAAAAATCGAAATTATATTAAATAAAGAAAAATCTTGTTTGTTGGTAAAATAATTTTCGTGTTTCAGTGTATGTTATTCTTTTAATAAAATTATCTTTTAAATAGAAATATTATTTTTTTTTGCAATTTTACAATTTTTTTCGCGTGCATTGGATGATAAAATTCTGTATACACAATATAAAACAAAAAAATTGATCCGAAATTTGTTAGCATTAATTTCTTAATATATGAAAGAACTAGTAAATATTAAAATATCGTATATAACAATATTCAAACCGAATATTAATGAATTTTTGCAACCATATTATTTTATCAACTTTGAAGAACATTTTTCTTAGAAAAATATTAGCATAAATATTCTTGAATTAATTAACCCTTAGTCATAAAAAGTATGAAAAACGATACGACGGACAGACAAGCTCTAATCGACACGTCACCACTGGCAAGATTTCAAACAGTTTAATGTAAATAAAAACATATACTTGAATTATCTCTTTAACGCTGGTGGAAAGACCATCACAAAAAGAATTTTTTAAAAAATCATTGTAAAGAATTGATGTAATTACATACTATACTTTTTTTTGTCCAATTAGTACCTTTACACATACAAAAACGAAACAAATGCATAAAACATACATATTTAAAAATGTATATTTTGTTTAAAAATATTTTAGTGTAAATGAAACCCTTATTTAAACTGGCCTTTGGTAAAAATAAAAATATATTCATGAATTTTTATTTAGCTCTTATATGTTTTGTTTGTAAGCATCACAAAAAAATTTAAGTTGAAAAATTAGGAAACTATCCAAGATATTAGGTTTATGTCGTAAATGTCACATTATAACTTTTAAGCTTTAAATATTCTAAAAAAATAACATAACTTTTAAATTATTGTATTCTGCTTGGCAGTAAATCTGTTTTATACAAATTTTTGTCTAATTAGAAAAAATACATAAATCTGTATTACAGAATAATCAATTTTATAAAGTTTTTAAATTAAACCATTACGAATTGTAGAATATTTAGAATTTTTCCTACATTAATTTATCTTTAGAAAACAAAAACACAGTATAAAAAAATTCCTTTTTTTATACCTGTAGACAACGAATTTTTATTTTTCTATTATAATTTCTTACCTTAAAATATAAAATCTACTTGCTAAATAATTTACTCTACAAATTTTAGAGTTTGCTCTATAACAACCTATTTAACTTTTAAAGAACATATAAAACGCAAGTTTTTATACTTTAAAACAATAGAGTCATATTATAAATTAAACAAAAATATTTATACGCATGAAAACATCTTCGAAATTTTTTTTTCATTATTATATTGCTAATTATTTGTGTCAAATTAATTTAATTTGATAAGAAAAATAATTCATACCGAATCAATAAATTAGATTAAAATGTGACAAACAGAAAAATCTAAATAATAAATAATATTATATTCATAAAAAAATTAAAATGATTCTGTGAGAATGTTTTGAAGTAATCAATGATGTTTTGGATGATTATTACGGTAATCAATGATTGAAAATGTATTTTAAATAAAATAATAATTTTATTCAATAAAACATTATTTTAATACTATAAATAGATTAATCATAAGGAAAGTATATCTTTTAATAACTTCAATAAAAAAATCATCAAAACCTACTTTTCCCGATAGTTCACATGTTTAAAAATTTTTAAATAATATATATCAATTGTAAGTATTTTTTTTAAAAATGTATTAGACACCAATACTCAATAATAAGACTATCATAAATGCGCTATATAAAATGCTAGAATTTATAAATTTTTCGTCGTAAACAATGTTTTGATGTACCTACAACGAAGTTTTTTTTGTCTAATTATATTTTTTTAGTTACTTGATTGATTCGGTAAAATTAATTGAACATATGAAAGCAGAAAGTGTTTTTTCATAAATATTTTATATGATAATGATTTTTTTTCGTTATTTATTTACTTTTTGAGCGTTGATTTTTGATTTTTAAAAATCATTTAAGTCTGTTTCTTTAAAATCTACAGTTTTAACGGTAATTCTTTTTATAATTTTTACAAATATGATAATAAATATCATTAATAATTATAAATAAAATTTAATGCAAAGAGTAAACATGAAGAACGTATAAATATATATTTTTTAGGTAATTGTCAAAAGCTTTAATGAACTTTGTGCAATTGTAATAGAATCGGATTAAAATTTATTTTTTTCCACCAATTTAATCACACCCATATAAGTTTATTTTGATCATAAAATAAGGTATTACATACAATTTTCTAACAATTCAAGCAAAAAACGTTTTTAAGAAACTAAACTATGAATTATAAGTAAAAAAGTATCTAAATTGTTATATGAATATATTGAATTTATATAAAAAATAATATTTAAATATTTGTGTTATTTACCATCACTTCTTTGACATACATCATATCATTTAATAATTGGTCACAATCATATGAAAAAGATTATTGCGACAAAAATTTTATATTTTTAAAACATTTTTCTTATATAAAATAATTTTATTTTAATTTGAAAATACATTCGGATCATTAATCATCTATTGTGAACAGAAATCTGTACGTTTTTACATATTTTATTGATTAAAAAAACGGATTCAATAAAAAATTTTTGATATAGAGAAAAAATTGCTCTTGTCTTGAACGTAATTCTAATTGTATCTACTAAAAAATTTTTTAAATCATGTAAATTTCCAAGCTTTTTCATTACTATATATATAAATAAAAGCGCTTATATATGTATGATTTTTATTTATTCGATTAATATAACCAATTTGTGAATTAATTTATAGGATAAATATTTCGAGTAATCTTTTGGTATTTATTTTTTCATATAAGTGACCGATCTCATTTGAATATCCAGAAAGTATTATCATTTATATATAATATTTGCAAGAAAAGAAACTGATCTCTGCCGTACTTTAATGAAGACCTGTTAGAGTTGCGTAAAAAATATTGTAAAGAGAAAGATTTGTGTTGTTATGTTTGGTTAATATTTATATTATGATTTACCTGGACATACCACGCGGTTAAATAACGAGTTTCTCTTCTTTGCTTCTGTTCCTCATTTTTACTCATATTCATCGTAATTATTTATCTGTTTTTAGACAGCAGACGGTAAGTTTTAAACTTGCAACTTTCTTATTGGTCAGTTATATAACTAAAGTCAGAAATTAAAACAAAAGTCTGAAGATAGATGAGTTTTATGATATTCAAATGCAAATGGTAATATAATAACATAGAAATGTAATATAAATATACCAATGCCTTCCATATTCGGAAATGTTTTAAATTTTTCGTAAAAGGTTAAAAGTATGTTTTTTTAGAAATATCAAATATCTTTATAGAAAATGATATTGCGCAAATCACATACAGTATTTTATAATACTGATTTTTTAATTTCTAAAAAATGAGATGGTAGTAATTGATGTTAGATGAGGTTCAAATAAATGTAAAACTTTGCAAAATCGCAAATTAAATATAATCAAAATTAGATATTTCAGATTTTTTTTTTAATTTATCTATTTTATTCATATAACATTTTCTATTAAAAATATTGGTTTTTTTATATATTAAAGAAACTAAATAAAAAATTGACAAAGAAAGAGCGTTAAAAAACCATTTTTCTTTAATACATACTATATTATTATAAATATATAAAAAAAATTGAATATAAAACTGCATTATTAATCTCTTATTATTCAAATAGGGCATTTATTATCTGATTTATATATTGTTTTATATTTATTTCTAATATTTAGTTTAGCACACCAAATGTTTTCGACCAAAAAAATTCTATTTTTTAAAAAATTAAAAATTTCAATAAACCTTTATTTTATACAAGATCTATAATATCTTATCAATATTCGTAAATAATGGATTAATGTGAATGAAACAAGTAAAATTCAAATGAATTTATTGGACACATATATGCCTTTATTTATTTACTTAAATTAGAATATATTTATTTGATATATTTTTTTGTAAAATATCGAATATATCAAATTTTTGTCTTTTACTTTTTATTTCTTTAATCTATTAAAAATTTGAATTTATCAATTTAAATTATAAGATTCATTAGTAAGTTAGATCAAAAATAAAAAAAGATCGAAAAATTAGAGAAACAAAATCCGAATCAAAAAATGAAGATAAAAAAGTAATAAAAAATGACACTCGTATCATACTGTATAACATAAATAAATTGATATATTTCATTTAACTAACATTACGAATTTTTTATTATTTAAAAACGAGAAGAAAAATAGGACTAAAAGAAATCATAAAATTTAAAAAATTGCTACTAATCTGTTTTTGTATTTTAATAAAATTGCAAACAATCATATAAAAGTTAAATGAGTCCATTAAAATATCAAAAAAATAAGATATTGATGAATTCCCCGTGTGGAAAAATTTTAAGAGAAGAATATGAAGAAAATAATTCAAATTTTAAAGAAAAGGTAGCTGTGTGTTTCTGCTTATAAATTTTGAAATGGTTGCGAGTATACATCTAACCTTCTTTCTTGGGGTCGTCATTTCTATTTTCTTCTCTCTCCGGGTTGAAGTGTATGGGTTATTTTAAACAAATTCTTTTGTTTCCACGATCGAACTGGACTTTTCTTGGTGAATAAGAATACATAAAATGATATCATCTGATTAAAAAAATGTAAAGATCTTATTATTGATCTTTAACGGGTTATTTCTTTGTTATATCGGTAGTTCGCTAATTCACTAAAATCATACAAAAAATATGTATATAATCAAACAAAAAAATTAATAATAAACCATAAACCTATTTGAAAATGTGATCTTCTAGAATATAATGGTAACACTGTAATATCATGTATTGTAAAATTTTAGTCTATCATTACAAATAAAATTATATATGAAAAAAATGATTATAATAATTACAGGCCTTAAATTCTATTGTGTCTCACTAATGAAGACAAACAATCGAATAATTAGAATAACCCTTGCAGCAAATTTTGTAGTAAAGTATTTTTAGAAAATATTTTATCATAAATTTTAATATTTAAATCAACCCACCTTGAAACACAAAAAGAAATATTTTAAATGAATCATTACAATAAAAATACGGATTATTCAAAGAATAATAGTTCCAGTATGGTTTTCGGAAACGGGAAAGTCGACGGCGAGCGAGTGAAAGTGAGGAACTACTCTCCATCACCGCTCTACTGTAGAAGAATATTTTAGGACAAGTCGTATCCCAAGTTTCCACAAAAATACAAACGCGCATACAATTTTGTTCTTTATGTTTTATTATAAATTTGGTATCTAAAATCAGATATTTTTTCTTCAAAAACGCTTTCTGATTTCAACAAAAATGGTTTTTCTTCTTGTTCTACACTTTGATAAATAAAAATAAGCAAATTTATCAACATTATAAAAATTCAGATTTTTACTTTGTTGATATATAACATTTAAAACAAGTTGTATAAAAAATAACTTTCGGGTTTTAGTAATTTATGAGAATTTTTATCTAATGTGTCTAAAATTTTATTTGGAATACATAATGAATATTCAGTCGTAGTAATACAAAGAAAATTTAAAATTCTTAATGAAATAAGCTTTTATTATGATATGCTATATTAAGAAGTATAAAAAGTCAATCAATTAGATTCACAAATGGCTATATAAAGCACAGCTCTAAAATAAAGATGGTAAACATGAAGAATCAAAGAAAAAATATATCTCCTTTATCAAGAAATTTTAGTTATATGAAATGGTTTTTTTTATGTTAAGACTTAGATGTGTTTATACAATCCAAGAAATATACAAAAATAGTTGAAGTAAGAAATTTGATATATTATATCTTTTAAACCACATAAACAAAAAAATTGCTTTTATCGAACATTATAAATCAAAATGATACATCTGAAAAACTTTCAAAGTGTACAATCAAATGTTGATCAATTTTTTGGCACATATAGAATGCTGTTACTTTTATTACTTAATAATCATAGAAGTTGGAGACAATGTGCCTTTGTCAAAAACCAAGTGATTTCAATTGGTTTCTGGTTATCTAAAGATATGTCAAACTTGCAAAAAACTGACGTTTTTGAAGTTTTGATGTTTAATTGACGTTTTTTGATATTTGATAAATATTTGATCAAATTTAATCACTGTTGGTGGATTATAGGTCCAAAGTATCAAGATAAGCTTGATATAAGGTGTTGATTTTTGATCATTTATGATCAATTGGTGATTGGTCATGAGTGATCACTGAAAAGCTTAAATAGCTTCGTAAAATAAATAAAAAACGAGTTCAGATGTCTTTTAATAATAACCATTTTATTCCTAATCTAAGTAAGTCCGGTTGGCTAAGAGGTCGTCCCCGGCAATCCAACCATAGAAACATATTTTATATGTTGTAAACCATTTTTTTATAAAAAAATTAACGATATGCAGTATATATTAAAGCTACTGCACAATGGTGAATTTCATATGAGTTAACAAGTTTAGACATAAAATACGCATATAATTGCAATAACAAAAAAGAAGGTTTTTCAATCTAAAAAATAATGTTATAATATTTCTAAAAATTTAGAACCGTAAAAAATCAGGGCTCTAATACTTTACTAATATACTTAATCTATTCTCTTTATATTTATAAATAATGATCTAATATCAATAAAATTTTATCGCACAGGAACTCATTATGTAAATGACAATAATATATGTACATATGGCAATAAATTTATTATCTTATAATTTATGATTTTTTATATGATATATAATATTATAAAAAATCATTCTAGCTTTATTTTAGATAGCCTTTACTGTTTTTTAACTTTTGTATATTGTTTTATTTGTATTTTGTAGTTTATTAAAATATATTGCAAAACACACAATATAAATATTTTTGTTCTTTTTTATTTAAGAACAGTTTTTCAGACTTTGATTGTTTTGTCACATACGGAATTTAAATACTAAGCAGGTGCTTAAAAATAGTTCTGTTGATATTATCCGAGATTATGAAATACTCAAATTTGTTAATATCGAGAGAATCTTTTATACTATTAATAGGCTTTATATATATTTAAAACTTAAAAAACAATTATACGATTAAAAAATGACATTAAAAAAAATTCTAGAATATTAAAATGTAAATACTTACATAAAAAAATATAGAACAAAATGAACGCACTCTGAAGAGCAGTCAGATATATCAAAATTTCAATAAATCTCAACAGTCATAGTACAATTAATGTGACTCTTTTAGGAAGGGTTTGCATCGAATTTATTAGAAAAAAAACAGTTTCATTAATTTTAACATAAAAATTTTTTAAATTTACGATTTTCATGTCTCTTCTATGCGTCTAATTATTTAGAATTTATTTAATCACATATAATTTTAATAATTAATAGAAATTTCAACGTATAATTTGTTAACATATTTTATTTTTTCATGTTTTAAAATATTTTACATAATATTAAAACATTTTGATACAATTTTTAATGTCGCTTCTTCAAATTTAGAATTATTTTTAATTATTATTTTACACAAAATTTTCTTTTATTAAAATAACATAAAATACAAAATTTTAAATGAATATATGAGATAATACATTCATAAACTAAAAATTTTGAAAATATTGTTTTGTAAAAAATTTATCTTGTAATTTTTATCCAAGAAATATATTAACAACTAATTTTAAATTTTGATTAGAAAATAACTATAAGAAAAATATCAAATTTTAGCTAAGTTCGTCATAAACTCAATAACAAACACATTAAGAAGTTATTTGAAAGTGCTACACATTAAAATTGATTTGTTAAAAAAATTAAAAAAAAGATATATAAATAATATAAACACAAAAATTTAAATTTTTAAAGCAATTACTTTTTTTAAAAATTTTTAGCCCGGCCTAAACACAATATATTTTATTGCAATATTTTATTTTTTTGGCAAAATTTTTTTTAAAAAAGAATTATAAATGTTTTAAGACAATAATAGTATAAACCGTATTGAAGCTGATCACAAATATATTTTCAATTGAATTTAAAATTCTATTAATTGTGTGATTTATTCACTTATGAATTTTTGTATTTTAGAATGATACATTGTGTTTTCGAGCTGCTTAAAGTTGTATAAAACAAAAAAATATAAAAAATTTGCTTCTAGAACCTTTTATATATACAATCGAATATATAAATTTTTGAAAATTTATTAATAAGTTTCTGCTGGTAAATGATTGTAAAATCTTACAAATTGTCTATAATATTTTTTACATTATTTCTCAGTAAATATTAATATATTTATATCATGCTTGAAGAGCTAGCGATTCTTAGAAACTAAGTAAATTACACCCTAAATATGCAAATCATGATCAGATCGATTTGTTCACAGATTAAAATAAAAAAAATGCTGTATTATAGACCAAGAATAAAAGGGGTACAAAAATCAGAAATATTAGGAGACGCAATAAATCTTTTCTATGCTGTAATATTGATTCGTTGGGATTAATACAATGTAAAAAATCTATAAGTAACCATTTTACAGAAATTTTATTGATATTAGTTATATATCTACATAGATGAAAAATGGTTTTGTCATTCCAAAACTATTTATATAGTATCAAGTACAATATATATCAAATTTTATAATTCAGTAAATATAATCCATATTTTTGCTTTAAATTGTTGTTTATTTAAAACAATATACAACACTAAATGTTTTTGTTTTTGTTTCAAGTTATTTTTGTGTGATTAATTAATGCTAATGTATTTAATCAAACATGATATAATTGAAAATTATTACAAAATTGCTAATGATAATATTCTAATTATATCAAAAACGTGCGAAAATTTTCTTAAAAAAAATCTATAAATTTACAAAATTATTAATAAATTGCACAAAAAAACAATTAAAGATAAAAATTTAGATAACCTCCAGGTAAATAGATTTAGGGAAACCTTTTTAATCATAAGTCTTAAAATTTTTTTTTGTTGAATATTAAATATTTAATTTGGATTGTTAATGTATTCGTCTAAGTAATTTTAATATAACACCATTCAGTTATACATTCATGATTTTTTAAGTTAAAAAGGTAATTAAAAACCCTAAGTGTAAAATGGAATTTAAAGTTCATTAAATAACATTGCTAAGAAATCAATACTCTAACGCAAAATAATACAATATAATTTTTATAATATATATTAAAAATTTGGATATTTTTCTAGTGTAATTTTGACGCTACTTGAGAGGGAAAATTATAATACCACTTGTTACCTTCTTAAATTCTTAGGGATCAGGAATTCAATGTCAAAAATTTCAACATACTTGAAATTAAAAAATTTATTTTCTGGCAATGCGTATATAATTATAATTTTTGTACTTGATATAATATTCAGCTATATTGATGAGGTATTTACCTAGTCATTAAAAGTAACAATATGTTTGTTTTTATGCATAAAATAAATTGTGTAACATAAATAAATATATGTCAATTTTTACTTAATAGTGTTTTTTGTTAATTTGGAAATAAAATTTATTTGATTTATATCAATTTTTTTCATTTTTTTAAAAAGTTTATTTATAAATTTTTTTCAATCAAAATAAATATAACGTCATTAGTAATTAATTTTCATATCCGTAAAAAAGACAAAATTTCAGAATACATTTGTCAAGTAGTTTTCATATTGTGATACTCGGGTGTCGCTTCCTAAATGGGAAACAAAAACATACTAAAAGTTAAGTTCATTATGTTGGTTATTTATAATGAATTTAAATTATTTGAGTTATTTTTAAATTAATATTAATATTTATCGCATTAGATCACATTTATAGTTTCAATCCAACTTGAAACACTGATAACTACCATTACAAATCTTCATGTTTATATAAATATATAAGAAAGTTATTATGTTATTTAGTACGTAAGAAACATATTTTTATTGATTTTTATGAATGTTGAGTATTTTGTATATTGAGTATACAAATGTGGATCTTTAGATTAATTATAATAACTTTAGAAAGGATGATTTGAAAATCATCTTATTGTGTTTGTTATTTATAAAAAAACATTTTAGCTTGATAAATTAAACTTCACAAAATATTTTTTAAAAACATACATGGGTTATATGTTTTTTGAAAAAATATACTATTTTTGTGGAAATAATGGCCGGTTTTTAGTTCGATTTTGCGCATTTAAATATTGTTTTCTTATAATAGGGCAAAATTGTATTTTTTTAATCAAAAATCTTCTAATTGTTTATAGATTTCTATTTTTTTGTATAAAAAGAATTAAAAATATTTACAAATGCGCTTATCTAGTATAAAAAATTATTTAGATTTTAAAATCACCAAAAATACTAAGTTGATTATTAAAATTAAATATATAATATATAAATGAAAATTTCATATATATTGTATATATTTGGTACATATTATATCTACATTGTTTTTTTCTATCAAATTAAAAAATCACTTCACTGCATAAAGTCGAAATATTTTTTTTAAAATATTCCTATGATGATGGTAATATATGGTTAAGTTTTTTTTATTTGACTATTATGTTAAATTTGAGGCTGAATTTCGATATGAATTGGACAGACTGAATTTTTATGTGTCTTTTTGATGAAATAATTAAAAACACTTGGAAATATAAAAATACTAAACCTACTATACTATGAAGAAAAAATTGTCTTAAAATAAGTATAATGATAATGAACATTTAAATACTAATAAAATTAAAAAGTTTATAGAAGTTAAACATTAATTTCAGGGAACATTCAAATAATTTCTTTAAGTAGAAATAAGGCCAAAAAACACAAAAAATCTTCATCACAAGATATAACCCATTTTTTCGCATTTTTTATAATTTAAAAAATATGTACAGTGTAATTTCATTACAAATAACTTAACATTCAATATTTTGTATTTAGGCAATCTAAAACATTTTATAAAATTAACAAATATATATAAAAAGGCCAAGTATATTGAATTACATGATAAAAACCACATATAATAAAGTATATTTCTAGATGCTACTTTTGTTTAAGAATTTTTTTAGAGATTTTTTTAAAAAAAAAATGTTCACTGAAAAAAGAAAAGAATTATGAAAACACATATTATACAATATATTATATTACAATTACACATATTATAATGTTGTGGGTTTTCTATAAATAACAAAAAAAATCAAGTGGTACAATTATGAAGAGTATAACTGACGTTTTCTTTTTTTGTTTATGAAAAAAAAGAAAAAAATTTCATAAGATTTTTATTAATTGAAAACCCCCGATTTTGCATTATTTTTTTTTTAGTTTTGCATGAATACATATAGAAACACAAGTTTATAAATTTTTATGGATAGTGGGAAAGTCGACGAAACACTGAAAGATAAGAGAAAACATTCATCATTGTTCAATCTCGAAAAGTTCTTCATGACAGATGATTCCTTAGTTTCCACTACATAAAGATAAAATAAATTTTTTTGTTACTGTCTTTTTTTTGTGTTGCAATTTTTTTCTACATTTGCTATTTTATATTTTGTAGTATTATTTGTGTACAATAATATACTATTTTAATGTATATGAAATTTAATTTAGTTTTTTTACATAAATATTTAGGATATTGTAAAATCATAAGCTTATTTAAAATAAGATTTATTAATATTTTTTGCTATAAAGCAAAATAATTCGTGTATATGAAATCTAGTTTTTATAAATCATCATTCTTTTTTTGTGCATATTTTATGTATAAGAAAAGATAGCTAGAAATATTTACACAAAAAAAAGCAAAAAAAAGAAAATTAAATAACATTGAATATAAATAGCATCAGTAATAATTTAATCAATAAGATGGAAGTAAAACTGTAATCGGCGGTTATTAAAGTGGAAAGATAATAGTCAATATCAAGAAGAATCTTGTGTTAAAAATCATTATTTATGCAAGGGACTATTTATATACTATACTTCTTCACTTGAATAATAATTTATCGGTTCTAAATCGAATTTTGGTGTACAACTCTTAAGAAATAATCATCAAAATAAAAAAACTTTATAAGAAGAATGACACTGATAAAAGTCTATATTGGATATAATAAATATTGACAAAATCCAATGTATTTTTTGCTTTATATTGTATTATATAGATAGTTATTTAACGCTTAGTTTGTTTTTTTTACGTTTATAATATGATATTTAAGCATATTTGACCGACTATTTTTATTTATCGATAAAAAAGATATCTACATTTTTTTTCAAAAAAAATAACAAAATGAGTGTAAAAAATTTAAGTAATCGATATTTTACATAAAATACATACATGTGTAGTTTTTTTTATAAATTTGATAGCAACATTGTTTTTATTAAAAAAATAATTAAATAATCTATTGAGATTTTTCGAATTTTAAGTAAATTTTTGTGCGATGTAAGAATTTTAATGAATTCTGTAACTTTACATGAATTTGATCGATTTGGATTTTTTTTTTGTGTTTTTAAATTATCTGTATGATAGTAAAATAATTTTTTATTTTTAATTATAACTTGATATAATACAAAATATTTTCTTTTATTTTGATCTTGCTAAATTGATTTTAAAATGATTTTTATTTTTTTTGACTTAAGAATGATATTTTCAAAACAAAAAACTTGTACTTGATTAAATTTTTAATAACATTCATAAAAATATAGAATATAAATTTATCATATAATTAATGCGATTGGCTTATCTTGTGCATTTATGATAGAAAGAATGTTTGTTAAATAAGAATTATCCTAGGAAATTCTCATTTAGTCATAATAAAAAGCATACAAGTAATTAAATGTGTTAATCGAACAATTTTTTTGGGAATCTATTTTGTTAGAAAAAATTAAATTATATAATATAAACT
Source organism: Edhazardia aedis USNM 41457 (assembly GCA_000230595.3). Lineage (NCBI taxonomy): Eukaryota > Fungi > Microsporidia > Culicosporidae > Edhazardia > Edhazardia aedis. The sequence continues at coordinate 53,538 of AFBI03000075.1, forward strand.
TCAAAAAAATTCAAGAAAACAGCTTACAAACAGATAAATTTTGATTAATTTCTTTATTTTCATATTAACGGGAATTGCATTTTACATGTTACATCAAATTTTAATCCTTTTAGGAATGCAGGTTCTAAATGGCTGGTTTAAACAAAAACATACTTTTAATATATATGAAAAGTTAAGAAATTATCATACTGTGGTATTTCAAAATATTAAAAAAATTAGTAAAAAATATTTTTCTTTTATGATGGAAATATGGATAATTAGAATTTGGTGAAATATGTGATTTTGTAATTTAATTTCTAATTGAATACGAATTTGTTATGTTTTTCAATTTTAGTTGTTCCAAAAATAGAATGTGTCTTCGGCTCAACAAAAAACGAAAATTGTAAAAAAAATAAAAAAGTTGAAAATATGTAAAATCAAAAATTTTAAATAGTTTACATTTGTTAATAAAATATAAGAAATAATGAATGTGTTTATTTTTTCCTTTTTACTTAAAGATAATATTAATACTTATAACAAAAACATTTTAGCGTATTATTTTAGGTATAACTAAATGCCGAGTGAATACAAAACATATCAAAATAAACATTTATTTTTCTTTTAAAAAACGGTATTCTATTTGTGAATATTTTTGTAGTACAAAAAAATACGAAAAAAACTTAAATGAATATAAATATAAGCGTGTATACGTATAAAAACGTTTAAATGAAATAATATAATGTTACGATTGTTAGGTTAAAGACTACTCTAACAGAGTAACATATATTTGATTTGATTTTTTATTGGTAATAAATGTGAAAGGGAATATTTTGGTTTTAAAATTTTAGAATTTTTTATTTGTTTTTTTTTATTATCACGATTTTTTTTATTGATTAATATAATTAATAGGTTTATAGTGTTGTAAATACGAAAATTTTATTGATTATATTATAAATATAATGAATATATTTTTGATTTTTGACAGGTATATAATTGTGTTGGTGAAAATTAGATAATTGACTAGTTGAAGAAAATGCGATTGGTTGTAAAAAACCAATTTTGTTTATAAATAGGCAAATATTTATAATAAACATGTCTTACAAAAATATTAATTTTCTTTTCAATTTTGAACATGCACAATTATCCAACAACGATATTACGGTATTTCTAATAATTTAGTTATAAAAATGATATGTGCAAAAAAAAATCTTTTTTTGTAATTATCAATATTAGACATATTATAAAATATATCATTATTTTTTTACACTATTTATAAGTTTATACATTTTTTTGAAGAAAAATTGTTGTTTTACTGTAGGGTAATAAATTTAATGTTCTTTATAAATTAATGCTTATAACAGTATTTACATATTTTTTTTGTTAAAGTATAAAAATCTACTAACTTGGTTTTAGAATGTTATTTAAATGTTAAAATTTGCTCTACAAAACATATCAAGTCGTTAAAAAATACAATCATAGCTATGAGTTTAAACTTTGAATGATTATTATATTGTAAAAAGAAAAAACAATGTAAAATTATAAGTATTAGAACTATGAATATTTAATTAGATGGATTTTAGCTGATCTTTAAAAATATATTATGAATTA
>AFBI03000075.1:55991-73170 GCA_000230595.3 Edhazardia aedis USNM 41457
AATTACTATTTTTATCGCATTTATTAGTGCTAATATTGATTTTATTGTATATTTTATCATGATTATCTGTAACAGAATTGTTGACATTACAATTTGTACTATATACCGTATTATCAACTTTGCTATATGAAATACTATTATTAGAATAACTATTAGTGTTGATATTAATTTTGTTACCAACTGAAGTATTAAGACTGATATTGTTATTTTTTTCTTGTAAGCTAGATTTGGTATTGATATTAATAATATTATTTTCTTCATAATCCTGCGATATAATATTGTTATAATCAACACTATTTTATAAAAAACTCTGTTAGATATGAAATTAAACTGATCCATTACAACACACATATTGTACAGATTATTTTCTTTAACATACTTTTCAACATCATCTTTTGTGCTATTAAAGTTCATATAAAACAGAACTTTCTTCTTTCTGTTGAGCATTTTATTTACTCTGATTCTCATATCAATGACATTTACTTTTTCTTCGAGTAAATTAGTGATAAAAGAAGAATATAGGTCTTTTGATAAAATTTTTTGTAGTTTAATTGCGAGTTGAAGATTGTAAAGACCGAGTGTCGTTTGTATTACATCGGAATCACTTGAAAAGACCGTTATTTCGTTTACTAAATGTGTGTTTCCTGATTTTTTCAGCAAATTTATAGCGTCTTCTGTCTTTTTAATCCGTGACATTACTTTAACACGTGTTGATGTTAAATCTTTATATAGTGTGTTTAAAAATATATCATAGAATGATATGTTGTCGGTGAAAATCAGATATAAATAGGGACTGACATCATATGTGTCTACAAATTTGTTATAATTAATGTTTTTATTGTTGTGATAAAGTTTTTTGTTTTTGTAATTTTTATTTCGAGATATACTTAGATTTCTAAGATTATAATTGATATTAGCAGTATCATCTGAACTGTTTTCTGTTTCAAAGTGACTATTAAACATTTTCATGATACAATTTTTAATATAACAAGAATTGAATGTATTTTTTTTAAATTTGCTGTCAGGACGTTTATTATTATTTTTTTTATCTGTAAAATCTGCTTGAAAATATTCGTAATCATCTAATTTTTTTATTTTATACTGACATGCAAGACATTCACCGCTAAAATCGTGGGCAAAATAGATTAGACTGTTTTTGTTAGACAAATTGTTGAATTTTTCTTTGCTGATTCGCAAACAAAAAACCTTTTCTTCGCTTTTTTGATCAAAATATGATTGGTTCATTTTGTCTAAAGAAAAACTTCTATTGTTTTCTTTGATATTAGACTTTGTGTCCATAATAGAACATGTTTGCGATGACTTTTTAACATTATTCTGCATGTTTTCTTCTTGATTTTTATTAGAAACTGTGATATTTTTATTTTTTTTATTGCTTTTAGCATTATCTTCAGCAAAAATAGCATTGTAAATTATATCATTCCATCTGCTTACATTCGCAATATCTTTATCTAAATCTTTAGTCGACCTTATTTTCGAATCGAACTTAACAGTGTTTATAGCGAATTCTTGAAACCACTTGTGCCAATCTTCAGTTTTCTTATCATAAAACTCACTGATTTCCATATCCTGCAATTTAATATGTGGACAAACGTTATCTTTTATGTAATCGGATTCTATAGGGTTATTATTGCTTTTTCTTGCTGTAAAAGTAGTGCTACAATTAAAACATAATTTTTTTTTACAGCTATAATTTTTATTAAGCTCAAAAACGCAGAGATTTGATCTTCTTTTTCTTTCTTTTAAATTAGATGGTGTGTTTTTTGTATCAAACGCATTATTTTCTATATAAGTTGGTTCATTGATTATCTTATTATCATTACTAATATTATTAATACTAGTAATTTCATTATTATTTTCTGTATTTTTTTCAACAATATTTTTATGATTAGAATGGAAACTGTCTGATAAACTGGATTCATCAGAATCATTAAAAGTAACAAGATTGCTGTGAATTTTCTTCTGCAAAGCTAGCGAATCATAAATACTAGTAAATAAAAGAAACAGAATGACTAGATATTGAATTAAAATCTAACAAATCATAATCAACAACGTTTCGACAAAAAATATCCATGCTGATGCAGTTATTTGAACACAATCTTATTGCTGATTTGTAATCACCTGATAAAATGTGTTCATGAATCTCTTTTTCAACAAATATCTTCGGCTTAAAAGATTCAAAATTGCCTCTTTTTGTGTTCATTATAACATTATTTTTGGAAACAGTTAATATTATCGCATCTTTCTCGTTAATATTGTATACTTGCATTTTTAAAGTACTCAAACTTATTATATATAGCTTATCTTGTCTTGTAAATAGAAAATAATCTTCGTAAATTGTGAAGGATGAAACATCTGGTATACTAAATGATTTACCTTTGTCTAAAATCTCATCAGATTGTATTCTCAAATCATATTTGTTTTGAATAAATAAAATGTTGTTGTACACAGATATTTTATATATATTTATTGACAAAAGATCGATTACTTTGTACAATGGCTCAATAAAAATATTCAAGTCATAAGTTATAAACGCTAATAAGGTGGATTTTATAATACGATTATGTTTATACTGAACATTCTTATTCTTATAAGTAGTTAACCTGTAATTATTGCCATTATTGCAAAAAAAAATTGGTTTCGTTAGAATTTTTTTTATCATCAGTGGCTTTTTTGTTATCAAATAAATTGTCGTTATTTGTAAAAATTGTATTATTAATATAATCTGTATGATCAAGCAAATTTCGGTTTTTAGTTGGTGATATGTGATTGTTTATTTTATCTACACTAGAAAACTGGTCATTTTGCACGATTCTGCACAGTTTTGATTTGCAAGAACCAAATACATTCACAGAGAAAATTTTGTGGATTTTGTGATAAAATTGAACACACACTTTCGTTATAAAATTGAAAATATATTTTTTGTTAAACAATATTAAAATACCGATTTCATCTACTACAACATCATCAATCTGCAAGTATTCTGCATAGTTTAAAACACTTTTTTCGCTGCGTAGATCAAATACCTGCTGTCTATTCTGTTTTATGTTGATGAGATATAAATTATATCCGCTTATTATTGCAATTAGGTTTCTAAACACGGAAAAATGGTTGATAAAGGCTGGTATTTCGTATTTTTTGTGGTAATACGGTAGTGGCACGATGCCTTCATCAAAATTAGTTTCGTAGATAAAGTTGCTATCGTTGATAAAAAAATTGTTTTCGTGTGAAATGTATGTTGGCATAAAATCGATTGTGCATATTATATTGTCAACATTTTTGTAGTACAAGGTATCATCGTAGATTTGTATAAACTTTCCTTGTATTTCTTTTTTGATTTTAAAGTACCAATGATAGTTCTTCGTGTAAAAAAAGTCTACAACAAAAGTTGTGTCTTTGTTTCTATGGTTTTTATCTGATAAAAGATCATAATTGCTATAATTATCACTTTGATCTGTAGAATTACTACTATTATAACTTGAATTCTTGAGATTAGTATCCTTGTTTTCAAGATTATACTTATCTAATTTATCACTTTTATTGTCATTATTGCTATTGCTATTGGAATTTGTATTTTTACTATATTGTTCACAACTTTTATTGTTAAGATTACGTTTGTTTTCAGAATATTCATAATAAGAAACACCAAAAATTTTCTGTAAACAAGTACTGTACTGCAAATAACAGACATCACCAATAAAACTATTACAAAATGAATCTCCATGCGGAAGACCCAAGCAGTCAAAAAACATTAACCCACACTCTGTTTTAACACAAAAAGTCGCATAATCTTTGCGATACGCAACAGCGCTACACTCAACATTGACCTCCTTGCACAACCCGAGATTTCTATCAAAAACCTTGAAAGATGTGCCTGTAACTGCAAATTTACTGGAATCATCAATCCAATCAACACAGATGTTTTTTGCACAAATAGTAGATGTTTTAATCTCATCAAAATTGTCATCTAAAAGTATTGTAAATCCATCCTCTAAAACTATTAAAATCCTTTCCTCGTCGGGTGACACGCTGCAGTAAAAAAATACACCGTTTATCTTGGCTATCGTCGTGAATCTTCCCGTCTGCTTATCTAAAAGTTTTAATTCAAAAGTGTTCTTCTCACTTTGCACTACAATCAAGTAATCATTGAAAAAGTCGTAGAAAAATTTAATACTCTCATATTTGCATTTCGAATCTTTCAAAAGTCTTGTTTCACTTCTACAATGAATATTCAAATTTGAATCTTCATTATTTTCATCCCCGAATATATCGTCTTCTTTTAATTCAAATAAAAGAAATAAATGCTTATGATCACTGTAATATATAGAATTATCAACAAGAAAAGAGCCTTTGCTGCCTAAAATCCTTCCTCCTTGGATATCTGATTCACACTCTTTTATAAAAAAGTTTTCCATTGAGGGTTGTTTTCAATAATCGATTTACAGTTGTTTTTAATTCATTTAATAGATAAAAAAATGTTAAGAATTATTATCTACAAGATTTTGTTAAAATAAATATTAAAAAAAATTGAAATTTGCTAATTTTTTAAAAATGCTAAGAATTAAAATTAAGTTATTTTGTTAAAATAGATACTTCATGAAAATTAAAATTTACTAATTTTTTAAAAATGTTAAGAATTATAATCTACAAGATTTTGCTAAATAAATATTAAAAAAAATTGAAATTTGCTAATTTTTTAAAAATGCTAAGAATTATAATCTACAAGATTTTGTTAAAATAAATATTAAAAAAAATTGAAATTATTTCTTACAATATGATATTCAAATTTACGCACCAAAAAGAAATAGGTTTGTTTTTGAACTTATAAATTCGAAAACTTAGAATAAAATTTAATAAATTCTTTCATACAAAATTTGAAGGTCTTCAATACGTTAATTCACACAATAAAAATTTTAATATATAAATGACTATATTTTTAAAAAAACTAACAAAATATAACCAAAAAACTTTTTGAAACACAAAAACACAACTTCAATTAATATTAGACTTCAAAAAAAATATAAAATTGCAATTATTGGTCTTGAACATACGATTTTAATGTTTTTTATTCGAATCAGATTTGATTTTTAAAAAATACTTTGGTTTCTTATACTATTGTATTTTAATACAACCATTATAAGTTCAATAATAGATTTACTTTAATCCTGAGAATAAAATATACTGCGGTATTCCGTGGGAAACTTGAATGGTTGATATCACAATTTAAAAATTTATTGTAAATTGTTTATTAAGTAGGACAGAGGTCAGCCTCTGTATATGCTGCTCCTCTGATGATAGCTCGTATTATCTCATAAATATTGTTGTTGCATCATTCTTATAAAAGGGGTCTTTTTATAGCTGTTGGTAATTCTAGCAATCTGATTGGTGTATTTATCAAATTCGAAATTAACCCTTCTAATTAAGAATTAGCGAAACTATCAGCTCGCCAAATAAAAAAAACGTTTTAGAACACAAGAATACAAAAATTCATTGGGAAAATGGCGATTAAAACAGTCCTGTAACACAGGGACACTGTTATTTTTAAAATAAAATTCTAAAATACTAAAACTTTTTTATTATAAAATTTATTTACATATTTATCATTATAATTCAATTTTTAACTATCATTATTATTACTATTACTATTATTGCTACTTCTAGTATCATTACTATTATTCCTATTATTTTTACTATTACTATTATTTCTACTACTATGGCTGTACATTTTCTACTTCTCTCTCTTTTTTTGTTCTTTATCTTACAACTTAAATAGTTTTTTGTGATCTGTGTTATCTCTTGATAATCATGTTGCCTTATAAGATAATCACAATATTAGAAATTATATTGTAAAAAATAATTCTCTTTTTTTATAATAAGCAATTTAAATGAATTATATTTTATAAATATTATATTATTTCATTATAAACTATAAACAATAACACTTCAATAAATTTAATAATATTTATGTGGTATGCTATACCACACATATAATCATCTATGTCAAATTTGATCATAAAGAAATCAAAATGAAAAAAAATAAAAATTCTCAAAACATAAATATTAAGAAATTTTGAATTAACAATAAATATTTTTTTAGATAGCTTAATAATTTTTTATATTTAGCTTGATTAAAATGCAGTCAAATCCTTATATATTTAAGTTTATAAACATTCAATAGTGCAAAAATAAATATGCCAGAAGTAATTCTAAATTCACATAAAAAATTTTTATTTTATGTTCTTTTATTTATCTTTAAAAATATAAAAGTTTTCTAGATTATGTAATGAATACTAAAATCCTTGTAAAATAGTTTTTTACGATGCGTGTCTTAAATAGAAAAAATGATTTCAAAAAAGTTAAAATAAAGTCGAATATAATTTCCCAAGCAATTCGTGTGTTTTTTGTATTTTTTTAATAGTTAGGAAAAACGATTTGTAGCCAATATATGCACTTGTCGAATTTTTTTTGTTCTATTATAATTGAATATACATCATCTCTAAGAAAAGGCAGACTAAACAATACATCAAAATTAATAAAAGAACTTCTCAAATATTAAATTCTTGAATTGTTATAAAAAGTTGTTTCTTTTTGTAATATGTTGACCAAATTTACCAATACTGCTTTTTTATCAGATGTAAAATAGTTGTTTTTTCTAATGCAACAAATAAACCTGTTTCTACTTTCATATGCTTTCAATTTATAGCTGTTTAAAAAAAAGAAAAAATTTTTAGTGCGTAAATATATTGAAAATGCTGTTTTAAGAATTTTTTATAAGTCAAATATAGTAAAAACAATATAAAGAAATGCTTTAAATTCAAACTGCTTTATAAAACTTAAAATTTATAAATTTATTAAAACAATAGTAATAGTTGTGAAAGAAAATGAAAGGCGCTCACCTTCGTATAAATTAATAAAACAATACGCTTCAGAGAAAAGACTTTACTTTACAAGATTAATCGACGCGTTAATTGCAAAAATTTAAAAAAACAACATGTTAAATCGAATAAATACAAGACGGATGAAAAGCAAAATTTTTGAACATCTAACCCCAAAACAACAATAAAGAAAAGAAATTTAAGTCAATTTTTGTTATTATGATATCTATGTATTTCAAGTGTTTTCATCGAAATTTTTCTTTGAAAATTGTCTTTCCTCCATTCTCAATTCTCCTTTCTCATTATAGCATCTATTTATACTTTTATTTAGTAGATTAATAATTTATCAGATCATAATAATATACTAAAAACTAAAATCCATTATTTATCATATATTTTCTGAATTAAAAATAATTAAAATTTTTAATTCAGAAAATTTTTTGAAACATAATTATAATTCAATATTATTTCAATATGAAAATAGCTACATAAAAATCATGACATTTAATTTTTCTGAATCTGATAATTCTTTAATTTTCATTTTTAATAATATTTTTAGTTTCTTAATCAGTCTTACAATATAAAACAGCAGAATATATACTTTTTTGTGGTACAATAAAATCTGAAGCTCATAAATTCATAAGTATTAATTTATGTAATCTGTGTTGAAATTTATTAAAAAATTATAGGATCTTGTGTTGTCCACAATAAAAAAATTATTCAGTTAACCATGATTTCGCCTTTTCTTCAAACTATTGTTTATATAATATAATACAATCTATTTAAATTATACTAATGTGCAATATTCATATACAACAAAGAATAAATATTTAATTCAACAAATATAACAATTTTTTGTTATTTTTATTGCCTTTTAGCCTAAAAATATGTTTCTTGATATGGATATAATTAAAGAAACAGAATTTTCTATAAAAAAAACTATTTTTGCAACTACTGAAACAAAACCACATTAAACGCGCAAATTGTTTATAAAGGTATCGTATATGATATTTTGCTAGTTTCAAATTCATAAAAAATATTTTTTAATAAATAATGATTTATAAATCATACTTATAGTTATTAATATATAAAAAATTCGTAAAATACCTTTTTAACATTTTTAACAATATAACCGATTCATTTTTTTGCTATTTATTTCCATGTGTTTTAAAAGAGTGTTAGAAATGTTATTTTTAATTTTAATTTTAATTTACAAGATCTAACCTGTTTATCAAAATATGATGTTAGCTATATGATTTTAGTGTTTTAAATAAATTATACTCTGTCTTTTTAAAGTTTTTCAATTATTTAAATTGTTTATTTTGAAAATAAAATATACATCCTTAAGAAAAAATAAAAAGACTATTTGAGAGGAACGAAAACAGGTGGCCAGACTTTGACTAATATGATACTAATAAAAATTATTTGAACTCAAAACTTGGTTCTTAAATAAAAAAGACTCATGTGACCATAATAATGGTTCCTTAAAAAATCTGGAGCACCTTCATTGTATGGAAAAAGAATGGCTTTGAGGTGAATTTCTAAAAGTGAATATGACAATAATATTAATTTAAAATAATTTTAACACTTTTTAGCGGTTTTAAAATTCGTTAAGTTATTTAATTCATATATTTTCATGTATATTTATAATATAAAAATGAATAAAAGTCCACAAAATTTAAAAACGATGTTAGTTTTATTAAAACTATATTCTTTATAAAATTATATGCTTTTTAAAAACTTTGAACAATAAATATTTTGAAAATTATCTTTTTTGTATAAAAAATGAATATCAATAATTTAGAATGAGTTCTTTACTTACACATATATATATGTATATATAACCACACGGTGTAAATTTAAAATTTATACATATATGTTTGAAATCTGTGTTATGCCTTCACAGTCATCAATATATTTTTATCACAGAAATTCTTTCAATGATTTTCTGATCTTATATAAAATTTATTTTTATTTTTTCTAGTTAAATTTCACTTTAATTAGTTACTAGCAAAATAATATCTTACTCACAGAATTCTATAAGCGATGAGCCTAATAAACTATGGTGTTAGTGATTTATAGAAAATTAAAGATCCTATTCAATAATTCCATGCATCAGGTAGATTCAACTAGAGCTGAACAATTTTATTGCTGTAAAACATCTATTTAACAGAATTTCCTTTTTTACATACAACTTTTTATTAGTGCCAATTTTATTTGAATAAATTTATATAAATGCTTATAAATATAGCATTTGATATTCTCCATTTTAGATACATCTATGTTTATGTTTAATATATATTATTTTCATATACTGTTGAGGAATCAGTAAATTGAAAAAATTAAAAATGTTGTAAAATCATAAGTTTTAAAGATATAAATATTTTATAAAATTGAATAAGTTCATAAATTACTGAAATCATAATTATTTAGAGAAAAAAATGTTTTTTATGACTTTGTTGAAAAAAAATACAAAAAAATTGATGTATTCAAATTAAAATCACAAAAAAGAACATAATACAATTATTATAAAGTATTAAAAAAGCAAATATTAATTAAAATTTGCTATCTAATTTTAAAAAAGTAATAATTCAAAACAACTATATCAGGAAATATTTGTATATTATTTTTATATTCTTTAAATTTTAATGAATAAATATAAAAATATATGCTTTAAAATGATTTACTAAATAAATCACTAAAATTTATACTAGCAATTTAATGAGGCTAAAAATTTAGATATTATGATTTGATTTTTAGTTTCGCGGACAGAACGTCCAAAAGGGTCCCAACCAACGACCAAAAATAATAAATATTATTGAACTATTTTGAATTATGATTCTTGCTATTATTTTAAAAAATATAAAACTATGATAATGGAAACAAAAAAGATGTTTTTATAATGTTTAAATTGTAAAATAAATTAGCTTTCTTATGTGAAATTTCGTCAAAATAATTTTTTATACATAACAAATACTTTTTTTGATTATTGTTACAAAAATTATGTAAAATTTTTATTTTTTAATAAATGTTGTATTTAATTGTAAATATTTTATTTGAAACATCAAATCATAAAAGTATTGTAATAAATCTTTAACTTTTATATTGTGAATCATTTTCTAATCTTGTTTTAAATATTTTTTTAACATATCTGAAAAAAAAAGTTTTTTTAATTTTGAATTTATCAAGTTATATGTATTAAAATTTTTTGTGCTAGTTTTTTTTGCTTATACTATGCAATACTCAGCGGATAACCGGTTGGGTGGCACAAAAAGATCAATAAAAAGAAAAACTTTGATAAATGTGCTTTAAAGTTATTTTTATATGTTTTTCTGTATCATGGTAGCATAGATCACTTTTTTCGTAGTTAACTTTTCTTTATTTTCACTCATGTGTGTTATTGTTATTAGGTTTAAGTTCTTCTCTTTTTATATAAGAAAGATAGAAGTTTAGAGAGAAACAGTTCGTGGAGGTAAATCCCATATATTAGGCGCAATAATTTATAGGCCATTTGTTGCTCCATCTTGTTGTATAAGAACTTGAGAAATTTTAGTTGCCTTAATGTACGAGCAATATAAAATTTTATGTATACTACATAAAATTGATAGTTTTTATTTAACAGATTTTTTTTGTATAATTTATGTTTAATATAATTTTATAGACTAAGGTGTATACACCAATATATTTTATAAATTTTTATATATTTATTTTCCTGTAAAGAAGGAATATTGTTTCTTTTAATATAAAATTTTGAAATTTTATAATTCTTATATTGTTACATTGATTATTAATTTGGTTTTAAAGTCTTTTATCACCATAAAAATTAATACATTCACAACTTTTATGTTTATATATACTACTTATTTTTATTATTCTCACTACTACTACTATTTTTATATTTCAATACTCTTCTCTCTTCATTTCTCTTTTTTTTGTTTTAAAGAACTTTTTGTATTTCTTCTTATCTCTAAAAAATCACAAATGCTTCTAATATGGTAATGTTTTATAATAGTTTTTTATCTATACAAATTTTATTGAGTTCATAGCTTAATTCTTCCCTAAGACTCAATAGATTTGAAATACTTTATAAATTTTAATAATAAATATACAAAACACAAATCAGCAATTATTAAACTATGACATCTGTTATATCTTAATTTACATTTAAAATATTATTAGTAAAAAAAATAATCAATAAAATGTTATTTATTATGAATCTTAATAATTTTATTTTTTCAAAAAAATTCAAATTGTTTATTTATGGTTTAAATTTACACATTTGAAACCTTGGAATCGAATAAAATGCAAAATATAAGTATTGGTCCACAGTATATTACAAATTGTTTTTAATTTTTTTAACTATCAAAATGACTTAAAAATGATGGAAAAACAGAAAGAATTATATATACTGAAATAAAATAATACAATCTCTAAATAAAAAATTTTTTTAGATGAATTTACATTTACTAAAGAATCTTTAATGATTTAATTTTATGTTTATAGTAATTTTGCTAATTTTTAATAAAAAGGTCTTTTTCATTTCGCAAATATGGTTAGCCGGTTGCGCCCTCTTTTCACAACATTAGTTGCATAATATTTTGTGTAAATATTAAAATTATATAAAAGAAGACTAATATATTTAGAAAATTTATATAATGATTGTAAATTATGAGATAAATTATCCACCATTGTTAATTTTAATGTTATGAAAAACATATAAATGCAAATAAAATAATACCATTGTCGTAATTAAATTATAACAACACTTTATCTATCTTTTTTCTGAATTTGATATCTAAACCATTATCTTGACATCAATCAAACAGATAACCTTAAGCTATGTTTGAATATTAAAGTATAACTGTCAATCAGTTATAAAAGTGAAAAACAGAAATTTAATACATTACTGACAATGTATTAAAACAAGTATAAATAAACTTACTGTTTTGAAGTTAGTAATATACGAAAGAAACAACAAAATTCCGTTTTAAACAAATATTGCTCAACAAACTACCAACAATTTTTTCTATTTTAATGCTTTACTTGTGCGACACCAGCCAAAGAAATCTAGAGCGTGACAATCATAAAACTGAATTTTTTCAAAGAAAAAAATGCAACATTTGTAGATAAAATTTGCCAATAAATGTATTTTAATGTAGTGGTACTTCGGAAAATTAAAATAAATAATAATAAAAATCTTTATTATTATTTAATGATGCCTTATTGTCGTTTTTGAATTGGTAAAATGCGGTATTCTTCAAACCATTTAAAAAATAATACGAATTGAAAGTGTTTCTTATTCTAGTTATTCTATAATTCGATGAGTTTTTTTAATTTAAAAATTGCTGAAATGGCTAAAAAAGGAATAAAACAATTAAAAATATCTTATATTTTAAAATTACAATATTTTTCAATAAATAAAAAATATAATTAATAAAAATACTATTTCTTTTTGTTCTTAAAACATGATTTAAATGCTTAAAATATAAATATATAGATTATTATTCGGGTATAAGAAAATTCTAAGTGAATAAGAAAAATATTTATTTTAATATTTTGAACTATTTTGTTATTTTATTTTTTTAAAAGTTATTTTTTTCATACTATGGATGTCGTTTTTCTTTATGCAACATCTATATGTATATTAAGAAAAATGATAAACCCGCCGTAAACGACAATTTAGAAAGATTCTACCTATTTCTGCTTGTATGCATTTCTTATTTGTTAAGGTGTTTATAATTAAATATAAATTTAAACAACATGAAAATAATAATAATGAAGATAAAAAATAAGGAAAAAAACAAATGTCATATTAAAATGTCAGAAAATGCACTAAAATTGAATAATGTGTAGAATTATGTAAAGATTAAAGACTTGAGCGTAATTAAATTTATTCATTGGTATAGTTCTTCGAGGCATGTTCTCTAAATGCCACCTCTATTTATTGTAATTTGTGATAAATTGTTAATTAAAATTACAATTTATCAATTATTTTCCTAATTATTTTCTTAATTATTAAAGTATTTTAGTATATTAAATTTTCATTTAATATCATTAAATTTAATTTAAAATTCAATATTAAATTTTTTAAATGATAATATAATTTTAAATTTACATTCTATTCACAATATTGTATATATCCTGTCACTGAACTTTAACAACAAAGGCAACTTTGTCGCTCGGTGACAAATTATTGTTTCGTATAGCTTTAAAATTTTTTCATAAATTATTTGCGTTTCTCCAACAAGCATTTAGTGATCATAGCAAAACAAAAACCAAATTCTGAAATTAAATTCAAGCTTTATATTTGTCAAAAAATATGAAGTAAGTATATACTATGATATATTTTCAGATATCGCATGTTTTGGTGGGTCATAACAACAAAAAAAGAGAAAACGGTACAACATTATTAATTCATAAATTCAAATGTCATTAATACGAGTTTAAAAAGAAATTATAAGATATTATAAAACATTTGAATGATTAGAATGTGAAAAATTTTTCTATTAATTGACAAACATTGCTCTAACTGTTTATTTATGCTTCGTACATGATATATAGAAAACAATATACAATCCCCAATGTTCATTATAAGTGTGTTAATTGTTTTGATTATATTTGTATTTTTTTTAGTAGTATTTATATAAAACATATAAAGAATAATAATTAAACATAATCATTATTGAAATAGTAATGCTAATGTGCTTAAGAAATTAAAACATTTTCTCATTAAAATAATACACTAATACTAATTTCTATTTTGAAAACACTTGAATTACTAAAAAAAATAATTTTTTTTATTTGCAGATCACATTACCATGAATTTAAAACGCCTAACTTACCAGATATGTAACATTTTGTGATCATTTCATCACCTGGTACGCAAAATTTACCTTTAAACTAGATATTACAATATAAATTCCATGATGATTTTGGTGATTGGTTTAAAACCTGAAGCACAAGGGCATAAACCAGAAACACATTATTTGATTTCTGTTATAATTAATATAATAATAGACTTCGGCGGTAAATCGACCAATAATCTCATTTAATTAACTACTAGTGAATTAAGAGTGTGTTTCTCTCACAAAAATTGTCTTAAATAAATTATAAATTTTTAAAAAAAGACTTCTTTCATAAATATAAACACACAAAAAAGTAGAAAAAATAATCAAAAAGTTTTTTGGACATTTTTTTGTAGATATTATGATTCTTCTTAAAATGATTTTCAGCGACAAAGTTTAACATAAAAAAATGAATATTAACATTAAAAATAATCGGATATTTTACCAAAGAATAGAAGATAGTGATGTTATATATATAAAATATATAATTATGTAAGCTAAATATAAAAAAAACAATACAAAATCTGTGATAACAATAAAAATATTGAATAGTAAAATTAAAATATTTCTATAATTATACATCCATATTCGCATAAATTTATCAAGACAAAAATGGTAGCGACTGATATCTAAGCGTAATACAAATTGTTTTTAGAGATTCTTTATAAAAATTTTGCAAATTTTCAAAATAATAAAAAACTAATATTGAATTTAGATAAAAGTTTTATAAAAAATCCTTACCAAACAAAAATTAATCAAGAATTACTATACAGAAAAGCATAGACCTGAAGGTACATAAATCGAAAAATTTCATACAAGCTTCTAGTTTTATCGTGACTTACTATTTAAAAATTTGAAACAAGAATTTATAAGATATATGTTCAATAAAAGCCAAAAGCGATATATACCTTATTATTTTATGTTTTAAAGTATAATATAAGGTACGAAATCCGAATAAAATAACAATTTTTATGTTTTGCCCAATCGAACGAATTTTAAAACAATCAGAAGGCTTTTTAGTAATCAAATAAAGTGAAAAAGTAAAAATTGCTACAAATAAAAATAGTAAAAAAAATTGGTTTATATATAATTGCCTAAATCAAAAAATCATATTTTTAAACTATCAGGTCAATTTTGGCGCAAAAAATAGGCCATAGCTTGGATTTTACGATTCGCAGGAATAAATTGTTTTTTTATCTTTTATTTCCTAGCAAGAAAAAAATATTAATAAAGTGTAAAATTTTACTTCTATCTTTCAAAGTTGTATCATATTAATGTAAATTTTTAAATTTAGCATTCAATAACATTTTCTAAATGAAAAGGCTCTGTTTTCTTAAAATAATACATACGATAAAAAAATCTACCACCGCTTTTAAATTTTTGTTGATATATTATGAAAAAAAAATTTTACATCAAGATTTTGAATTTGTATTTTTATTTATAGTTTATAAAATTTACAGTAAAAGAAAGTAAAATTTATTGTATGTTTTTTATATATAATGAAGAACAAACTCTCTATATTTATGCGATATTCTGATTGAAATATATGCTTAAAATGATGTTCTTAAAAAATTTTTTATGTTTCATCCTTTTCATTGCTGGATAAATCAAGTTAATAGATGTCATTACAAATAATGCAAGAAAAGAGTAAACTAATTTTTTTAACTACTTATTAGCTCTTTTCTAATATATAGTTTTATGAAAAATATACATTTCTTATTGAAACTTCAATGTATAGAAATTCATACATTGTTCAATAAATAATTTTTTCATCTTAATCTAAAAACTTCTTTTTTTTAGCTTAACTTTTACTGATATTCAATACTTGAAGCAAAGATGCAAATAAAATATCAACATAATATTCAGATTGACATCTTACTATATAGAAAATACTTTATTTGTGAATCATTAATCTTTTAAATAAATTATTGTTCCCGCCTGTATCTAGAAAAATATAATATGATAAATATATATATAGGTTTTTATTTGAACAGAATATTGTTTAATGCCAACTATGTGTTTTCAATATTGCTTCATTCTTTTTATATTTTATTTATTTAAGTCTTTATTTTTTAGCCCATATATGTATATGTATACAAGATTAAGGATCAGCAAAAGCACAGAAAGGAGAAATACAACCACTAAAAACCGCATAATATAATAAATAAATATTATATAAACACAGAGAATATCTTTTGCACAATAAAAGTATTCATTTATAGTTTATTTATAAATCAAGTGTTTCACCACACGATAGTTTTAAACGTATATGTCAAGCTAAAAAACTTATCTTTGATTCTTTTACAAAAAGGGTACGCTTTTACTGCAGAAAAAACTTTAGTAAATCTAAACGATTCTTTAAATTAATTAGACGTATTGTGATTTATAAAAGAAGTATCTCTTTCTAAACATAAATGTATAATGCCTAAATTCTGGACAAAAATGTTGAACATAAAACCTTTTTTTAAAAAAAAATTCAATTGGTTTTATTGTGTTTAATCAAAAATTCCTTAGAATGAAAAATTAAGAATATTAAATGAATGCTTTAAATTCGAGGTATATTAAAACTATTACTAAATCAAAAAGTAAAAAACCACATATCTTATTCTTCGACAAAAAATTTCATCTATTTATTTATGCTATTTAAATCATTAAGATAGATTCATTCACAAAAATGTACATATATTTTTAGCTATTTATATAAAAATGGTGCAAAACAAGATTTTGTTTTTTATTTGTGGTGGAAGGTTGGAATACGACTCAATTTTGTTCTATTCTCTAATAGTGAATAATGACGCGGTTTTAGATTTTATATCACCATTAATCAAAATTCTTTTCCACCTCCAAAAATGTATAGTGTTTTTTGTATTTGCCAAGTTTATTTGTGTAAAAGACATTTTTTTAGGATTGGTTGGTATTGAATTAAATTTTATTTTTATATAAAAATATAAAAGTAGTACCTATACAAAAATTGAATAACAGTCGTTGTTAAACCATTTTAATAATCTTGACACTCTTTTTTTAGGACAAAGAATGATGCACATTATCGGTCAACAATTATATTTTAGTGCGAAATCTAATTTATTTATAATGCTATTAATGTTCCATTAAATTAAAAATAGTGCAAACATATACGTGAATTTCAAATTAGAAGTTTTTAACTATAAATTCAATATATACAAAGAAAAATATGATTCTTGTATTTTCAATTTTAAACTATATAATTAAATATAGTGCAAGATAACACTGTTAATTTATATTTCAATTTGTAAGTTTATATTCAAATATAATTCAAATGGTTATATTATTTTTATATGCAAAGCTATAATATTTCACAATATTAAAGATAAATACAAGTTCTGCATCTTAAATTTATATTATAGTTTATTTGTTATGTGTATTATAAGATAGTAACAACGATGTTTATATTTAGATATTTCC
>AFBI03000075.1:73773-118264 GCA_000230595.3 Edhazardia aedis USNM 41457
CAATAAAATTAATATGAGTGTGTTATATTTGAATAAATTTTTATATAATAAATTCGAATTTATTAAGCATGATGATTCAATCATATTTTTACATAAATATAAATTTTTGTTAATTGTAAATATCAATTTAATTTATTATAACAATTTTCAGAGGAAGTTGATAGTTAAGCACAAAGTCTTTTTTCAACAGAAAGAAATTGTAATTAAAAAAATGGAATACTTTTTTCAATATGAAGTAAAATGATAATACTTACCATTAAATGAGATAAGATAAAAAAATTTTGTTTTTCGTTAAATTTTAATCATTCAAAATACAATTATTACAAGCAATGTTCTTTTTATATCACATTTAATTTTCTTACTAAATCAAAAACATTTTTCTTATTGTTTATTAGTAAAAATATCAGAAAATCTTATTGTCTCGTTTATCATTTTCTCTTCGTTAAGTTCTCTTTCTAGCTGAGTGAGTTTCAGCTTAAGTGCATTATTGATTTTCTTTGTATTTATCAATTCTTCCTTATACTTAGTTCCTTCTTTAGAGATAGTGTTATTTTCAGATTCTTTTTCAGATAATTTCTTCTTAAAAATTTCCAAACTTCTTAGTAATTTTTTATTTTCGTGTTTTAGAGAGACTTGCTCATTCTGGTTTATGGCTTTTTTGGAGAGATCTAAATTAAAAGATTCAATTATTTTTGAGTGAGACTCTAGTCTTTCGTTGAGTATTGAAATTAAAGCCTCTTTCTGGTTGAGAACGTCGTCTTTTTGCTTTATTAGATTATCGTAGTTATTGTTAATTTCGGATATTTCTGCATTCAAATTAGATTGCATTAAATTGTAATTTTCCGATAATTGCTCAAGTTGTTGTTTGAGAATATTTTCGTTATTTTTTATTTTTTCAAACCTTTCATTATATTCTTGAATTTTATTCTCCATAGCAACATTTTCAGTTCTGTATTTTTCGATGGTGTTAAGGAACAGTTTCTGATAGTCAGATATCTTTTTTGTTGCTGAATCTTTTGACTTTTCTATTATATCCATTTTTTCAGTAAGCCTCTGTAGTTTTTCTTGTAATTTTTTGTTGATATTTTCATATTCCAATAATTTCTTATTAAAATCATTTTCCTTAATTTTGTATGTTTCATTAGAATTTATCAGTTCAAGATTTATTCTCTCCTGTTCTTTTAAGGTTTTTTCAATATCCTTTTTTTTATCAATTTCAATCTTCAAATTTTCTACTTCACTTAGTAATGATTTAAATTTTGAAGATTCGGTTTCCAAATTTCTTAATTTTTCATTTTCTGTCTTTAACGCATTATAGTTATCCTGTAAGATATCGTAGTCTTTTTTAATATATCTACATTTTTCGTAATCATTTTTTATATTCTTTAATTTAGAAATTTCTTTTTCCATGAGTTTTACATTTATCAATTTTGATTTTAAAAACGAATTTTCTTCTTTTGATGCTCTTAATTTATTGTTTTCATCTTTTAGATTATCGTAATCTATTTTTAATGCAAGGAGTTCATTTAGCTGTTTTTCAATATTTTCGATTGTTTCTTGATCCTGTTTTAATTTTCTGCTCTTTTCGTATACTTCCTCTTTTAGCTTATCATTTTCCTTTAATATCTCGTCCATTTTATTTATAATTATTTTATTCTCACCTTCTACTGTTTCATAGAGCGATTTCAGCTTCACATTATCGTTCTCAATTTTTTCTTTGTTACTCATTTCTTTATTTAAAAGATGCAACTTTGCATTTTGAGCTTCCAATAAATTATTTTTTCTCTTAATTTCACTCTCTTTTTCAGTAATTATTTCAAGATTGATTTTGTGCTTTCTTTTGCTTTCCAAAATTTCATTTTCTTTAGAATCAATATTATTTTTCATATTATTTATGCGTATGTTTGCATCATTTATTTTTGATTCTAATTCTGCGATATATTCATTTGATTTACTGTTTAATTTAATAGCTTTATTTTTCTCTTCTTCTGCATTGTGTAGATTGTTTTGAAGATTTATTAATTCTTCATTTAACAGAGAATATCTATTCTTGGATCGTTCTATTTCTGAATTATTATCTTCCATTGAAATTTTAAGATATTCTAAATTTTTATTCAATAATTCCATTTCCGAATTTTTCTTAGAAATATCATTTTCAAGCTCTTTGACTTTTTTTTCGACATTTTCAATTATTAAATCTTTATCGTTTATTTTTTTGCACAAATCAGATATCCTAAATTCAGATTTTTTGATTATTCTGTCTTTATCTTCAAAAGAGTTATTCAGTAACGTAATTTTTGTTTGCATTGATTTGATTATGTTGGTTTTTTCTAACAAGTTACTTTCAATTTTCTTGGTTTCTTGATTTTTATTAAATAATTCAGCAGAAATGCCAGATAATTGTTCTTGAAGAACATTATTTGTCCTGTTGTTTTTTTCTATTTCTTCTTGTAATTCTTTTAGTGTATTTTCTCTTTCTTTTATAGCATCATTTAAACTGTTTATAATGTATGCATTTTCATCAATAATTATCTGCTTGTTTGTATTGTCATCTTCCACTGTTTTTAATTTTGTTTCTAAATCCTTTAAAGCTTCTCTTTTTATATCGTTTTCTTTTTCTAGAACGTTAATTTTTTTATTTTCCTCACATAATGCTTCAATTTCTTTTTTAAAACTTGCATATCTTTTATTTTTTTATTTAAATCCTCAGTGCGTAGTTTTAATTCATTTTCTAGTGCAATTTTATCTTTCGATAGTTTTTTTAAACTGCTTTTCATGGTATCAATTTCAGTTTTTGCAACTGATTTTTCTTTTAAATAATTATCAGAAATTACTTTGATTTTATCTTCATATAATTTTTTGTTTTCAATTATTTTGCTTTCGTTTTCCTTGTTAGTTGTATCAATATTTGACTGATGTTGATTAATGATTGATTTTATTTCTTCTTTGTGGTTTCTTTTAATGTTTTCTATTTCTTTCTCGTTTTCCTTTCTTAATGCATCGATTTTTTTATTTAATTGAGAGTTTAAATCTTTAAGATCTGAATTTTTTTGTGATAACAATTTCTCAGATTCGGCTTTTATTTTATCGTTTAATTCTTTGATTATTTTATCATTTTGTTTTTTAATTTCATCTATTTCAATATCTTTTTCTTTGCATAGATTTTCAATCTGATTTTTATGCTTCTTTTCAAGAGACACTGCTTTGTTATTGTACTTTTCTAGCAATTTCTGCTTCGATTCTCGATGCTTTTCTTCCATAGCTGCCATTTTAGACTCATTCTCCCTGCTTTTCTTCAATATTTCCTTTTTATGCCCATTTTCGACAGCTTCAATTTTCTTGTTAAATTCTTCTTTGATCTCCTCGATTTCTTTTTCGTATCTTTTTTCCAGTTCAGCGTTATCCTTTGTTTTTTCTTTCTTTACTATTATAATCTCATTTCTTAGACCATCTAAAAGTTCTTCTTTTTGTGAAATGTTAACTCTTAGATTATTAATTTCATTTTCTAAACCATTTTTCTCTAATTCAAGCTTTCTGATATCCGCATCTTTTTTCTGACTCAATCTTATCTCATCTTTCAATTTATCAGATATTTTGTTTATGCATTCATCTTTAGACTTTATTTCTTCTTCATGTTTTCTTATTTTCAGCAAGGGCTTTATTTTTTGGTACAACTTCCACCAATGCCAGTTTCTGAATTCAATGGAAATTCTTGCATTCTTCTGTAAAATTACAATAGCCTTTTCTCGAAGGTTCTCGACTTGCTGATTTCTTGTTTCTAATACTTTTTGTATTCTAGAATACATTCCATTAGCTACATAAGAAACGTACACGTCTCTAAGATCTTCAATATCCGCAAGTACACCTTGCTTGAAGAATATCATGCTGTTTCCTATCTTGTACAATGTTGTGGTATTGTTTTGAGAAGCATTTTTTATTGTAGACGCATTATTTTTTTGAAATATTCTTTTATCAGCATTAGAAGTCATATCAAGTTTTCGGGAATTAATATTACCATTACTACTTATATTATCATCGTTTGCACTGTTGTTATTAGATACGTTGATATTACCTGACCTTTCCTTGAATTTGAGCTGTAGTATTAAATCGATATCCTTTAATATTTCTATACATGCCTCTTTGTTGTCCATTACGTTGTTCTTCTTCAATACTCTGTACCTTTTTCTAAATTCTTTGAAGGTCATTCTTGTTGGAAAGCCTTGTCTGCTGATTCTGATGCCCTCCATCACACCGTTACATTTCAATTGGTTCAGTATTAGTTCATCGTCGAATTTATTGATCTTTTTTTCGGTATTAGGCAGTATGCATCTCACAAAAAATGGCGTGGTTTTTCTTAACTGCTCCATTAACAAGCACAGACTGTCTTTATGCTTCTGTGAAACCGATCTGAAAAAACCCTTTTTTCCTATGCATTTGTTACTGAAAATAGCCTGCACATAAGAATCTGTGGATTTCTTCAAAAGCTCGTTCAAATATTCAAAAAATGGGTCTTTGTTTTTTTTCAACCATCCATCTACAATATATTCTACTTTACCTGCATAATGATTAATAAAAAATCCAGGCTGAAGCCTCGAAATACCGAAAATAACATCTTGAACACCTTTTCTACTAATATTTACACCAGACCCTGAAGAAGATTCAGTAGGTGTTCTATAAATATCTGAAGTTCTGTTTGGTCTGTTTTTGTTCTCAAATCTGTGTAATTTATTCTGAATGTTACTTTCGACTCCTTTAATTCCAGTAATAACCTTCTGTTTTTCAATTTCCCGTAATTTTTGAAGGAATGTCTTGTCACTACCTTTAGGCATCACGCATTCTTCATCTAAATAGCTGAGAATTCCAATAGGATTATTTTTTTCTATCAAATCTATAGTAGGTTGAAGATCGAGACCAAAGTCTATGTAATCCCAACTTATGTTCTCTCTTCGGTATATTTCCTGCTCAAGAATAAACATGTGATGGTTGAAGAACTGTTGCAGCTTCTCGTTTGTATAATTTATGCAAAGTTGCTCAAAATCATTTTTCTGATATATTTCGAAGCCTGCTATATCCAGTACACCTATAAAATTGGTACTTGTTTCTGTCTTCTTCTTGTTCAACACCGTGTTTATCTTATCTACCACAGTATCAAACATTCTCTCATATAGCAATCTTGCTAAAGCTTCTATTATATTTATTACTTGTTCTTTTGTTCTAGAATTTACTACGTCTTCATTGCCAGCTTTGATAGTTGGGTGAAGAAGGGTGTTCAAAAACTGATCAATGGGAATCTTCAGCAAATAGCATACCTTTTCTGCTACATCAACATTGATAATTGATGCTTGATCGTTCCTTTCGCTGAATTTCAAGTTTCCTAAAAATAGAACAGTGGCTAGAATCTTAAATAATGAAAGTTTTTCTATTTCTGTGAATTCTAGAATATCAAGACTTTTGCATAAGCGGAAGAAATTATAGCTTTCCTCTTCTCCGTTGCTGCTAAAATTTGTATTTTTTAAATACTCGAAATCCTTGACAGATATTCCGTCCTCAAAAAGACACTCATTCTTCACCTTCTCAAGAAATACCCTGTATTCTTGTGAATTTATGTTAGAGAACACAGAGCTGAAACTGTTGAAAAACTGTGAGTTCGAGCTGCTTCTACGCTTTCCTCTTCCAGCTAAACTTCCCTCACTTTCTACAGTCTTATTATTTGTGCTTCCATTACTGCTATTTGAATTTAAAGAATCACTTCTAGAATTTTTCTTATCTTTTCCTGTCTTATGGTCTTTCCATGTATTTTCTTCATTGTTCATGCATTCCTCTGAAAACCTGCGTATTGCTTCTATCAAATAATAAAAGACGTGATAGCTCCTTTCGCTCTTGTTTATTCTAGTGATTCTGCTTCTCTCCAGTAAATAGTTCTCTATGTGTGCGCCGATGATTTCTCCTCCGCTAAATATTATTTTAATAAACTTACCGAATCTAGAACTGTTGTCGTTTTTTATTGTCTGTGCATTTCCAAAGGCCTCCAACGTGGTGTTTGTTTCCAAAATTTTTCCACGTATGTGCTTGAAAAGATTCTCGTTTGTTCCTGCGATGTGAGCTAAAAAACTGATAACTTTCTTTGTGTTTTCTGTTTTTCCTGCACCTGATTCGCCTGTTATTAAAATAGACTGGTCCTCGTTGTTGTTCATCATCGTTGTGTATGCATCATTAGCTATTTTAAAAATATGTGGCTCATCTGTCTCATAATATATCTGCGCTGTGGAGTACTTACTGCTCTCGTCTAACTCCTGTACCTTTTCCGCAAAACTCACCCTTTTCTTACTTCCTAACACAGCATTTTTATACGTCTCGAATTCTTTTCCTTCTACCAAAGATACTTTAATGCTGCAATCAGAAACACTGTCCGCCTCGTCTATGCAATTATTAATTTGTTTGCTTTTTATTTCTTCTGCTCCTTGAAGCATTCTTTTCATTCGAGAACCATTGTACCTTTCCATCATCTTAGTATCATACAATTCTCTTATTTCTTTGTATGGATTCATAGCCACTAAAAACAGCCCACTATTGGTATATATCAAATCATGCTCATACCGCATCTTCAAATTATGCAAGATACTGGGTTCATTCAAATGGCTCAAAAGACTCAAATCTTTCGCTAAATGAAACTTCTCAGGATTCATATCGAACACCTTCTTAATATCAACGGTTAAATTCACATTCTCCTGCGTTACTACATGTACCTGCTCCTTCTCTTGTTTGACAACTCTTCCACCTATATATTTGTTTTGGTAAAATATCCATACCGGCCTTCTACTCTCCATCATTTTATGAGGGCTGTATCTATTTATATTTTATTCTTCTGATCTCGAATTTGTTCTTTTTTTAATGCTCAGTTTTTTGATCATTCTTTTTGGATTTTTGTTGGAAGAAAATTTTTGGAATGTTCTTAAATACAGAACATAACAGAAAAGTTAAGTATTGATGCGGTTGTTTCCATGGAATAGCTTCCAGAATTACACAAAAACATATAATAACTTGTGCTAAAAGAGTTAAAAGAACACTTCATAATAATATTGTATAATATAAAGATAATTACTATTATAATATTAAAATACTTTTGGTTTATTGAAAAAGTATTTTATTATAGTTTTACATAAATCCACTAATTTCATTCAAATACTACATTTTCTTATTTAAAAAACTAATGCCAATTAGTTATTCTTAGAATTCATAGAATCACATTTCAAAATAAGAAATGAGAAAATTGAACAGAATAATCATTAAAACATCACAGTTTAAATTAAAAAAATAAATTAACAAAATTATATTAATAACTAGCAATAAAACCAATAATTATAATCCATTATCAGATTTACTAATATAATGTATCAAAAATATTGAATAGCTCTGTGAAATGAAAAAATTTATTTATCTCATATCTTCCCACTATAAAAATATGTCTTTACTTATTAAGCCACCGAAAAATTCAACAGATTCAAATTATCATAAAATCAAAAAAAAAAAGAAGCATTCAATTAAGTTTTTATTTTTCGTTTTTACAATCGCTTCGAGTTTAAAGTATATCCTTAAAAATAACAAAAAAAAGGCGTTGTCTGTTTTTTTTTCAATATTTTAATTATACAAACATGTAGAATTAAAATATTGAAAAAAAAATTTCTTCTAACTCAATGTAGTAAAAATATTTTATGTGGCAATTTGTATTTATAAAATTTGAACCACATTCCAAAAATTTCTAAAAAAGCAAATTTTAATACTTAAATTATAAAATTAAAACATAATCTGTAATTGCTAATTTACAAACTATAACCATTATTTAATGGGTTTTTTATTAATAGTTAAAATAATTTGTTCTCAAAAATCATATGCAGAAATGAATAAAAGTTAATCGATTAGATTTATTCTATGATAAAAAAATATTTTTAATCCCAGTATTTAAACTCTTTTACTTGTATATTCATAAATATAATAACTGGTTAGAATTTAATTAGCATTTCAATATCAAGTTCGAAAAAATTTCGGAATTTATAATTATGTTGTAAAAAATGTTTAAAATTAAATAAAAATATATTAATGCAACAATAATAATATTATAAAATGTAAATATTCATAAAAATTGCAATCAGATCTTTATCCAACTTTTTTGTATAAAATTTCTTCTAAATGAACATGAAACAGTCGATAAGCAAATAAATAAAAAAAATGCAAAAAAAATATAAAAAAATACAAAAATTACATAGAGAAAAATTTAAAAAATATAAAAACATTTTTATTGTGAATTTATAATATTATATATATATAGATATACTTTCGATTTAGAAATTAAACAATAAGTTTATTATTTTATACGCAATATGCAATATTTAAACGAATTTTAAATAATATTACAGCTTAAAATAAATTCAGATATATTTTTTGCTTTCACTTTTTAGGAATATAGAATTTTATTGCACATTGTTTGATTTAAAACCAAAAATATTGTTCTGTTTTTCCACAAAATATATTTTAAAGTAACATTCGCAATCTACTATATATTTGACATTCTAAATCTACTGATTAAATTAATAATTAAAAAAATATTTCGAAATAAACAATAATACACTAACTAAATATCTTTTAATGGTTTAAAATACTTAAATTTATATTTATTACACTTTTCTTTGTACACATATTCTAATAATAATAATAAATATATGAAAAACTGAAATCAAAGTGTGTAAGCAAGATAAATAATTTTATATTGTAATAGTATAGATACTTTTGTTCCTCTAGAAAAATACGGTTGTATTTATTTTAGATAAAAAACTTTTTACAATATAATTCATCAAAATAAAAAAATTAAGTCCTTAATAATTTACTTAGTACTCTAATCCGAGAGACATTTCAATATTTAAAAATAATAATCTAACCAGCAGGTTGATAAAAAAAATAAAAATTCATTGATTGAATTGTATTTATTTACAATAAAATTCATATTTATTAAAATTCTAATCTTTAAATACTTATAATTGATAAATTAAATATAATATAGCTTCAATCTGTTCATAAATTATTATAATGGTACCAACATTTTGATTTTAATTCATAATATTCTCTATTTCTTAATTTTTAATTAATTATTAATAATTAATTATATGTATTGGAGGATACTGACATATTTTTATTTTTTATCGATGGTGAATGTATTTTCATTATCAATAGCACTCTTCAATGAAATTCTATTGAATTGATTTACTTGGTCATTTTGTATTCGCGATGACTATTTTTTGCTTGAAAAATACTGTTAATTTATTCACTTTATTTTTTTAAAAGAAGACAACAAGCTGATTGGAGAATCCCTCAATTCTGAAAAAAGGCCCTCATATTGAGAAAATTGATTACTCTTATAGGTTAGCTCCGGAATATTAGTCTTTGGCATATTTTATTTTTTTTTAAAACTAAAAACTTAAAAACAGTAGTTAAAGTTGTCAAAATTAAACTTAATCTCATAGGTATATAAATATTGTGTGTGTGAAAGCATAACTAAACATTTTTTAGTGAAAAAAGTAATCAACAGCAGAAATTTTGATGTTGTGGTTCTAGTTATAACAATAATATTTTTAAATCGATCCCTTGTTCAATTAAAATTCAAAATATATTATTTCTGCCTTAGAAATTTTCTTAATATTACTGTATAATCTTTAAAACAAATTTCGTACAAAAAAACTACTAAAATTGTATTTCACTTTATTTTTCATAAAAAAAAACATTCGCTCACAATAGCCTCGAATTGATTTATCATATATAACAGTGCTGTAAAAAAAATATTATTTTTTCATATTAATTTAGTGATTCCTATAAATACGAACATAAACGAAATAATTCTCGATATAAGAAATTTTATTGATGTTACTTAATCAATATCTCATTGAATCTGCTTTTGTTTTCTTTTCGTAAAAATAGATTACGATAATCCAAATTAGAAAGTCTTTGGTTTATAACAATTTTTTTATTTTATAAAACTTTTGGTGGATTTGAATCTCTAATATTACAAACTTTTTTTCAATATGATCTGTTGTTCTAGCAAAAAAATTCAGTAATGATTATCTATAGAATGTTACTTCTGTTAATTGGATATAATATAATATTATTCAATCTTTAATTTGTTGTGATTGAAATGCTTATTAAAAGTCTGTTTGGTATAAGTAGATACATTAAAATTATACTTTATCTAATTAAACGTTTTAATAAATCATATTTAAAATATTATATGTCTTTAAACTTTCTGAAAAATTATGACAAATAATTGTATATATTAACTTTTTGCATAATTTCAAATTGTAATTTATTATTTAGTTAATAACAAATTATTGTATAAAAGTTACCCAACGACTTAAAGATTACAATAAGACGTGGAAACAAATAATAAGCCCAGGGATAAACCAGATGACTCTTCCATGATAAACATTAGTACGCCAAAAAAAACAATAATTACTAAAAATATTTCAAAAAGTGTTTTTCTTTTTCTCTATTTAAAAAATTTTCTACCAACAATCTTATGATGTCGACATAAAATTTTTATTAGAAACCAAGTAAAAACAATTGTATACTAAAGCATGTACATATATTTGTTGTCTCAGGAAGGGTTTCGGTTGAAAAATGGGAAGTACTCTACAATATTTAGAACATAGTTTGAATTTACTGGGCACAGTATGTTCTATTCTTAAACGTCGTCTCTTTCCTGACCGCTATTAAACCGGTTCGAATAATAATGAAAAAAAAATTTTTTTGAAGTATAGAAAAATTAATTTAAAATTATTCTCTATATGCTTGATATATCATGGTTTTTTCTTAACAATAAAAATGATTTAAGGAAAAATATAAAAAATCAAATAAACTTAAGAATATTACAGAAAACTAAATTTAATTTTAATCTTGACTTTGTGTTACATATATTGTACTTGATATTTTAGTTGTCAAAGTATACCTGTTTTCAATTTTATTTCGTAGGTTATGCAGATTTTCACCCGCATTTGTTGTTGAAGTAAATTTTTCTATGTACGAAATATGTCAATGTTTTGATAAGAAGGAACACTGTTTGTTAAAAAAAAATTCTAAAAAATTAGAAATGTTTTTGTTGCTATATTTATTATTGTTATTACTAAAATGATTGACATTAATATTATTGTCACTAATATGATTACTTCTAACATAATTGCTATAACTATTATTACTACTACTAAAGTTGTTTTTATTATGTAACATTCTTTTTTTCTTTCTCTCTTTTTTTACTTAAATAACTTTTTGTGATTTTTCTTATCTTTAAAAAACCACAAAAAGGTTCTATATAGAAATGTTTTATATTATAATTTTACATATACTAATTTCTTCGATTTTAAAAGTGAAATTAGTTTCACAAAACTATAAACATAAACTTGTTTTTGGAATGTCGAAAATACTAATTATAAACACATTGTTTTAATGACTAATTTTAAAAAATTAAAT
Organism: Edhazardia aedis USNM 41457; assembly: GCA_000230595.3. Classification (NCBI taxonomy): domain Eukaryota; kingdom Fungi; phylum Microsporidia; family Culicosporidae; genus Edhazardia; species Edhazardia aedis. The sequence continues at coordinate 85,282 of AFBI03000075.1, forward strand.
ATATGTGATATTGTATATCACAGTTACAATTTTTAGATGGAATAATTAGTATGTTTTAATGTAGTAAAAAATATTCATTACAACAAATAAGAAAATTTTAAGTGTTGTGCACTGTCTTTGGTCATATCTCGGTTTATATTGCTTATAACAAAACTATAGAAACCATTTAAATAATTGATCCTAGGATCAATATGCACTCAAATTTTTTTGAGAAATACATTACAAATTCATGTTTCAAAACCATCTATGTGTCTTAAAAAAAAAGATTTTTAATATCACATCAAAAAATATTTTTTATCTATAAATATATAGCACAAAATGTAACATTTTTGGTTATAATTTTTAGAGAAACGAAATCATTTTATATTATAGAAAAAAATTACTGTACTAGAAAAATTTATTTGTAAATGCCAAATCTTGATTTGATTTTGAAAATAACATATCTATTATACTAGACTTATAACGTTAGTTAGTGAACTAATAGCAAATCTTATTCTTATTCCTTATAATAAAGACTAATTTGACCTTTTGTCTATATTAAATTAAATATTGGTGTTTTTGGAAACCCTTAAAAGGTAAAAAATGTTTAATATCTTAGTGTATTATCTATTTTTCTATATATGATAACATCTTTATATTACACTTCACAAAAATTCCTGTGTATTAATATAAAAAAAAAAAAAAAAATATGTTTATATCACAAAAAAATCTGTATTATATGACAAAGTTAGAATGATTGTAAACTTTTCTAGAATTAGAAAAACTGTTTATCAAATATTATAGAAATCGTATAAGTTTTTCGCAAAAAAAATAATTACGTGATTAAAAAGATATATAAAATTGTAAATAAAACTAATCTCTAAAATATGTTTTTGGGTGATAAGTTTTTGTTCAAATTTTAGCCTGTGTATGTGTCAATTCATTTGAAAATTATTAAATTAACTGGTTTATAGGCTTTAAATATTTTTTAATAAATTAGAATATAACACAACATGGTTATCTTTCCTCTACATATTTAATATTTTATGTTTACGAAAATATTATTATAATCAATGAAATTCTTATTTATAATCAACAATATTTTATATTGTATTATATCTATTGCTAGGAAAAATACGCAATTTTATAATTTTTTTATTAGAAATACATTATTGCCGATTTTAGCTATTACCGCAATAACCAATAGTTTTATCTGAAAAAATTGTAGCTGTGTTGATTAAAAATTGATTTTTATGTCGTTGTATTTTTGCTTGGGTTAGATAAGTTTGTTTTTTTTGTTTTTTAAGTCGTATTATATAGTATTATATAAAGTCATTCTTAACAAGTAACATAATATATGTAATGAAAAATCGTTTTTCTGTAAAAAAAATACATTTAAATTGTTTTCATTCAAGCATCTATTCATATAAAACATTCCAAAAACATATTTTTTAAAAAATCTCCTTCAACATGCGCATTTTATTTTTTTTATACAGAGTTTACTTGTAAAGATTTAATAATCGAAATGTGGAATTAAAAAACTTGACCAATTGTTTTTATTAGAGATATTATATCAACATATAGAATGCAGTGACATAAACTATACTTTTATATTATGTTTGATGTTCATAAAAAATAACATAAATTTCAACTTAATTGTTGTTTTTCGCAAATAAAAATATAGAAAGTAATCCTTTCTTAGTGTGCAAATTCTGTTACTTGAATAATATTTCTTCTATTGCCATACTAAAACTTTTTTAATTTCGAACTTACTGTTTGCGAAAAAAACTTTTCGATTTCCTCGAACTTATCCAAAACAATATTACAAATATATTTAAAACCTGTTATTATATTGGCAAAAATGAGAACAGAACGAGTTTTTCGCAAAAATAACAAATCTTTAGGATCAAAAAGATAAAAATAATTTTTAAGTTATTCTTTGTTTATGATTCGAAATGTAAATGTTCTTGTATTTATCAAATTCATTTGTAAATTTACTAAGTCTGAAACATTACGTGGTGTTTCATGAATTTTAACTATAGATTTGTTTAAGTAAACTAAAAATTTCGCTTTTTATAATGTAATACTACAAAAAAGTATATTTTTAATAATTAAAGTTTTATTGAAGTTTATTATGAAAAGCGAAACTTTTTATTTCTTTACACATATGCTAGATTACATATTTAGTCTTTTTGCATTTTATATTCTTCTTTATTATAAGATTATCATATCAAGACGAAAATAAAATTAAATGTACCATTTTTTTAAGCTTACTTGATAAAAAATGTTTGTAAAAAATCTGTAAAAATAAAATTCTTCTTAGAACTAATGTCTAGATTTTTGAGATAGACATTGAGTAGGAAATGATGACTGCATACGAAAAATTCTTTAGTATCATTGGTCTCTCTTTATCTTTAAATTTTGAAAATCAAGGGAAAAATGAATTTTTGACATTTTTCCTTTTTATTGGTATGTTTTATGACGTTTGAAGTTTGATCAATATTTTAATCAAAGTTTGATCATTATTGATCTTCATTGGTGTAATTTTTACAGATAAGCAAAAATGAAAGAATTTTGATTTTGTGATTTTTTCTAATCATAATGTGATTGATCTTTTTTGATCAAAGGAAAGCTTAAATAAAGCTTTGTTAAATAAAGAAAACGAGAAATAATGTCTTTTATTTTTAATATAAATTCACAAGATGATAGGAAACTGGGAAGACCGCGAGGTCGACCCAGAACTTTCAACCCATTGAAATTTATTTTTAAAAGATATAAAAAAATATATAATATATCTTTATGCACATGAGATGTAATTACAATTTTTCAATTTTTCGGTATTTTCTTGCGATATCCCACAACATAAAAAGGTTTTTTAATAATGAATAATATAAAGGTTTACGACAAGTGTGCCTTTTTGGCTTTTCGTCACAAAAAAAACATGTTTTAGAAGTATAAAATATAAAAAAAATCAGAAAACTTTAGATTCATATTGAGGCCATAAAATATCTTTGTTATTATAGTTAAATCTTAAAAACATTTTATATATATTTTCTTTACAAATATATTACCTTTTACCAGAAAGATAAGGTTTTTTATGATAGTTATAAAAATTCAATATTTATGTTAAGTACAAGGTTGTTTATAATGTTATTGCGACTAGGCATGTGTTATTTAAGGTTTAAACTCTTTTAGTATAATTTATTAAGTATAACCTTATGACATTATTTTATAGACGAATACATTTCATTAGTTCTATTTAAATTTTTATTATGTTTTTTTTGTATTTTTTAGTTAATAAAGAAAGAACAAACTATTTATTTTAGTTAAAAAGCACAAATTATATATCATAGAAGATTTAAATGCAATCGAGCGAAATTCAGAATACTCAATTAAAACATCAAATTTTCGTAAAGTAGCAAAACCATATATAAAAATAGAAACATCCAAACAAAATAAAAAAATAGAATTTTTTTCATGAAACTTTTTAAACAAAAATATGTCATACACTGCACTATTAATACCGGAAAATAACTCTATTATTATTTTTTTGCTATATTTTCTCTGCATGGTAATCTCTTCAAAAAAATTGTTATCAAACCTTTATTTTGATTGAAAATACAAATTATAATGTATCTATATATATTAGATTCTTATATGCTTTTTTGTAATGCAAAAAATCTAAATCAAAATCAATATATTTATTTCATTTATTTGTAAAACATATGTTTTTATATGCAAGTTAAAAAAACGTGAAACACATTTGAATATATAGCTTTATTAGTAAAAAACATAAAAAAGCGCAATAAAATCCTTAATCAATTTCTTATATACGTAAATAAAACTACCGTGCACATGATTGCAGGAAATTCAAACCCATTGAACGCTTATAAGATTAAAATTAGAAGAAATCAAAAATACATAAAAATTTTAACTTATATCAATATCCCTATATATGATACAAGATATAATGTTGTGTTATATATACTACAATAAAATATTTTTGTATAGGTTATGGCAATTTTTTTATTAATCATGATACTAATTTATTCAAAACTAAAAAAACACCTTTATGTTCGAGAATTGGATATACTTTACTTCAAAACACATGTCATTTAAAATATTGTTTTTTAAATTTAAATAATTTTAGTTTTTAAATACTAAAAATTTTGCTAATGATTTATCGTCAATAGCAATACTATTATTAAAAAAATTCTTCTTTTTTTCATTTTTCGTAGCATTATTTTTACATATAAAATAATATTTTCGAATAAAGAATTTCGTTATGCAAGGATCTATATAAAATTAGTTCTTTTGAATAACGATTTAATTGTTTATATTAATAAAATTGTTTGATGGAATAAAACCTTTAGAATTAGCAAATAACAACAAAAAATGTTTTTTTGCATTTTAATTACAATTAAATCTTTATCTAACTTTTTCTGCAATTTTTTCACAATCAACAAACATCAAATGACATTTTTATCATACTTGAATTTTTTTACCAAAAAACAACAAAATAATTAATCAAAAGCAAACCAAAAGATCACTAACAATAATCATAATTATTTCATGTCAAATTTAATCAAATTAAAAAAAAATTGGACAAGTTTAAATTGAAAATCAATATTTTTTCTGAGCTCTATAAATATGTTGCGCAATATTTTTCTCAATTTTATTAATTTTGTATAATCCAATATATTATAATTATTAAAAACATGAAAAAACATCAAAAAAACTATAAAACGATGTTAAACGGTTTGTGTTTTTTCATTACCTTTATAAATAACAGAAGATAAAAGCATATGCATATCTAAAATAAATTAATTTTAAATTAGAATAAAAATGTGAATAAACACAATTATGAAATAATAATTATATCTATGTGATACACTTTTGTTAGATTGAAGTCGTTTGTATCCAATAAATTAATTGGTTGTTTATTTATTAGTCAATATTCTGATAATAGAATATTTTGTATTTTTGACAGTTTTGATTTTATTAGTATTTTATCGATAATATTGTTATTTATCAATTTATTTGATATCTTTGATAGTTATTTAAACGAAATCTTAGATTGATACACTTTTTTATTATTACCATATTAATTTTGATTGATGATAGGTGCAGAAAGTTTTGATAAGAGTCTGACGACTTTATCATTAATAAAGTTGTTTATTAGTGCAATTATTTTGATGTTGTTTATAAATAGACAATAGAATAAACATGCCTTTTAGAAAACACAATTATATTTACATTTTAATCGGACGCAATTATATAACAACTTTAGTACATTATTATCTGTCCTTGCATCTTAAATTTTTTTCGTATAATGCCTTTAATTTACAAAATTTGTGTTTAAAATGCTACGTCTGAACCAGAGACCGACATTTATATAAAAGTAGATTTTTATTAATAATTATATTTTTCTTTTAGGAATGCTAAATTTAAATATTTAGAATTAAAATGGCCCTCGTTAAATAATAATTTTTTATGGTTAGTAAATTTTGCATTTGAAAGATGGAATAAATAATGGAAAAGGAAAAGAGATCTTAGGACTCTTCGAGTGTAGATTTGAAATATTGCTTCAATTCTATACTTGAAAATTTTTTCAGGTCAATCTCTATTCCAATATTCCACCTTATAAACACATATTTATTGAATAAATGTGTTTTTATTGTGATATTTTTTATTTTCATTCCGTGATGTTTCATCGGAATGTTTATTTGAAAATTTTCTATCTTCCATTTTCATTCCTCTTATTCAAACTATCACCTATTTATACCTTTATTTGATAAATTAGCAATTTATCAAATCTCAATATTATATTATGCTTTAAATGTTTCATTTGTCATTTTATTTATCTAATTAAAATTTAATCTTGTTTTAATATGAATTTTTTAAAATTTGAGATTTAAATTGCATATTTCCGACAAAATGCTTACTTCAAAATTGATTTCTTTATAAAAGTAAGCAAAAATTGCTAACGAACAACAACAGAGGATAGGTATGAGTCTTGTATAAAAATTAGAAAGATTATAGTGTCGGATATTTTTTCTTTATTATATATTACATTCTCAATTTAGTGGTGTACTTTTGACCAACCAAAGTCCAATATTTGCTTTAATTCTATTCATCCTCAATTCTGTGATGGTTTCTGTTTTTCATGGGTTTTTTATTTAGTAATATTAATATCGAAGAAAATTAGGAAATAAGAGACTTATTGTTAGACGCTATAGTTTACGAAATTAACATTCGCATTTTTCGACCTTTAAGCTTTTAAAGATATAAAATCGAAAATTACGATTTTCCTAAAAGCTGACAACTTTGTTTTTATTTATGTAAACAAAATACAATTATCTATTATGCAAAAAAAATTGAGTATCAAATATTGATTATTTATAAAAAAAAACATCAGTTTAATAATTTACTGCTATAAATTTATAATAAAACTTCTCGCAAATTTAAAAAATTGTAATATTCGTTGAATAATTCTCTTGATAATTTGTTTATTTGATATTTTTTGCTTCAAGGAAATTTTTTTAATTTTGTATAGAGCCTTTTGAATCATTTTGGTGGTTTACTATGATATTATAAGTGTGAAAGATGCTTTATTAGATAGATTACAACAAAAATATTTTTGGAATGACTAAAAAATGACAAATCTTAGATATTTTATTCAAATTTCAAGAAGACATCCTTGAACATCGTAAAATAAGTTTTTTTTCTGTGAAACCATAAAAAAATATTTTATTGCAAAAAAAACACTCTTTTATGAAAATCTAGGAATTAAATATTTAAATGATATGAAACATGAGCATTTAATTTTTAATCTAAGTTCTCAATAGTTTTAAAGTTAAAAAGATAGCTCTTTTTAATGATCTACGGTTTAAAACAATCATTCTAAATTTTTTTAATAAATTTCTTGCCATAAAATGGTAAAAAGCAAATCGAAATAATAACAAAATTATATCACCGCTCAAAATTTGTAAATTTTTTATAATATGATTATCATTTTTGTCATTAAATTGTAACGAATGGTTTTTTAAAAACCCAAAAATAATTTAACACGATTAATACAAAAAAATTCCTTTTGCATGTATAATTGGTTTTTTTTAGATTAATGTATATTCTTATTTAAGTAAATTTAACTTAAAAATTTATATAAAAAACATCAGTATCCGATTCATTCTACAACTTAGGCTAATCTATATTTAAAACTGGGTATTTTTTAGTAAAAACCAACTGAATATTAGGTGTGGGAATTCTCTTCATTTCAATTTGTAATTTGGATGTTTGTTAATATTTTATAAAACATTTAAATTAGAAATTTCAAAAAAGTTGTTGATTTTTAAATTAGGTTAAGGTTTTTAGGGGATCTGTTGTTTTCATTATGTTTTTTTATTTAGTAAGAATTAAATCTTGCAAGATAATATAATTTCATAGTAAAATTATTATTCCAAATTACAAAAATCATTGGCTCACGTAAAATTTGATTCGAAAGAAAGGAGTATTAGAAAAACTCCATGAAAAAAAAGATTGGTCACTGTTTAAAAAAAAACATATCAAGCACATCTTTATGATAAGAATTATGATGATATTTCTCCTTTTACAAAAAAAAATAAAAAGATAATTAATTTCTTTTTTAACATATACCAAAACACTAAAATGCAGCTCAAAATAAAAACAAACAAAAGCTTCAGTTATTTGATTATTTCTTTGATGTTGTTGTTTATACAATCCATCGATCAGTGTACAAATGTTGCGCTTTATCACAGTCGTGATAAGCAGTTACAGAATATCGACACTAGTTTAAAAGGGATATTGCGCGTATTTATTTACAATTTAGGTGGCAAAAGTAGATTGGTAACTTATTTGAAGTTTTTCGCTGTTTTATCAGTTGTAGCTCTTTGAGAATTTTCATCTAACGCCAAATAAAGAATTTATTCGATTTTATTATTTGACTAGAAATAACGTTTTGTTTTTATAGCATAATTTTTTATAACAAATACTTTTCATTATTATATAAATACAAATTTCAAAAATTTACCAATACTTATTCGTAGATTATTTTATGCGAAATTTCAAGACAATGCAAATATACATTATTTATTGGTGTATTTAAGTCCTATAATCCTAATTCATGATATATTTATGATTTTTTTCAAAAAAATTGACCTATTTCAGTTCAACTTTATTGCAATTGATTAAATTATTGAATTTAAAATTTTTCAAATTTGGTCTTGAATAAACTTTAATAAAAAAAATGGAAGATAAATAATAATAAAATCAATCTATAAAATAAAAGTTTTATATGAACACAAAATATTAATCCGATTTTTATTATCAGGAGGAAAACCTTGAGTTTTATTTACAAAAAGCTCAAAAATCAATATATTTTGAAATTCTAACAAAATATAGAACTAAATAAGCTTAAGTTTGGTCAAGTAGATTGAAAAAAAAACGAAAAATGTATCGATAAAAATATAATTATCATAATTTTTATTTATCATTAATTTGTTTTTTTATTGCTAAAATTAATGTTTTAACAATATTAATTATTCAAAATTATTAAATAACTTTGTTTAAAATAATATGCAAAAATAAAAAATGGTAAAATTTAAATACAAGATATTCGTGTCCTATATAATATTTTTATAATAAATTTGAAAGAATTTATAGATTTAAAAATCATAGATCAGGTATTAGGGATAAATATATTTCTTATTTTTTCTTTAAATACATACAATCAGAAATCCTCAATAACTAAAAAAACACAAACTTTAAATTAAATTTGTAATTTGGCGTTATATTAAAAAATTTTAATTTTGAAATTTTCAATGTTACAATGCAACGAATGTAAATAAATCTGTTGTATAAAATCAATTTTATAACCTTTTTTTGTTTTTTTGGTATTATAAACATTTTAGCTAGTTTTTTATTTGATATAATATAGATAAAAACAGCAAAGTTTTTTTTCTTGTGTAATCATATTCAATTTGTACCATTTTTTGCAAAAAAATACCTTTTAATCTATAAATGTGGATATTATATAAAAATAGAATAAAATTGCTATTAAATCATCTATTCATTAAAAATATAACAAACAATTTTTCTTAAGTTGGGATATATTTTTTGCAAAAATGTTCGTTTCAAAAAAACCTTAATCAATTTATTTCAAAAAAATAAAAACCTTGAAAAGATTTTTATCCATATTTACTTCTTATGTTCTCTTTTTTTTATGACAATTTCTTTGTATGGTTTATAACTTTAATACTGCTTATATTATTTTATTCATTATCTAAATTTTAGATCACAATACCAAACATTAAAAAAGATTTTTTTATAAAAAGGCTGAAATGCATATTTTTTAAAATAAAAACACGTATTTTATTACGTATTCCATTTACTTTAAGCATCTTGAATAAATCCCAAATAAAATTATATCGGTTTTTTGAACAAAAAAACCATTTTATGAATTGACTCGTAGTTTAAGAATTTTCAAACAAATATGTTATTTTTGGCTAATTCTTTTTAAGCTCAAACTTTTTTTAAATATAAAATAATGACTAAATGGTTTTTATTCCAATTCGTTTTTGATTTTCGTATAATAAAAAAAATCATATAGTATAAATTTTTAAGATAACATTTTAAAGTGCTATTTATATGTATTAATTATTTTAAACATTAATATTTAAAATTTTTGCTCTTTTAACCCTATATTTGTACTAGTTTAAAAATACGTGTGACAGAGTTATGAATACAAAAGATATTTTTTATAAAAATTGAATGAAAAATACATTTTTAGAGAATTTAAATGCTATATGACTAATGAAATAGAGTTTCTGTTTCTTTTGAACTTTGTTTGTTGTGATTAATGTGCTTCTAACACAAAACCTGGCTTGTTTATATTTATAGCTGTCATAGTTTCTTTAATCAAACTGTTTTTTCTGATTTCATGGAAAAGATCCTTTAGAAAACAAATGGAATAGAAAAGATTCAAAAGAGGAGCCTGCTATTATTTAGAAGACTTAGGAATTACAAAGGATCCACAATTATATATAATATAGGTTAGAATAAAAACGTTGTTCCGAAATGCATTTCTCATATCTGCTACTTCAAAAAAACCATTTGTATCACATCTTGGTTTTACGTAATTAGAAGTTGAGGCTTTGAATGCATTAATTTCTGATTTTACTTATCTTCTAATTTTTTTATAATCTTTTAGAAAAATGAAAAATGTCAAAACGACGGCAATGTGAAAAAAACGTTGGAAAAATACATATTATAATAAATACAGATGTTAGATTTTAGTTCTTGTAACTTGATAGGTCTTGTCTATATCCTGTTTAATTTTGATAATAAGTAATTCTTTTTTTTGATAGCTGTCTTAACTTTATCATATACTGCAATCTTAATGATGTTTAAAGTGCAAACAAGCAGTAAACGTGTATTTTTTTGTTTTTTTTCTACTATTTACAATTGTGTGAAGCAATTTTTATTATCCTTTTTTTCAGAAACTGTGTATTTTTAGCATTCATTTATATTTTTTTATTTTCTAAGAATACAAAAAAAATAATAATTATCTAAAAATGAATTTTTATCAAAGATGTCATTGTTTTTTTATTTTTTAAGAAATACACGATTTCGAAATATCACTAGATTGTTGTTGTATAAAAATAGGCTTTACTAGCTAATTAATTCAACATATTAATATAAAAATTAAAAAATATCAATTTTCACAAATCTTTATAATAAGGTCTAATTTTTGTTTGTGAGCTTAAAATCCAGTTAAAATGATCAAATCATCGATCAGTGTATTTAATATTAAACTTGCATTTAAGGATCTTTTAAATCTTTTTATGACACTCTCATCGTGGAATATAACCAATTAATTGTTTTTTATAAAATACTCACGATTTAACATTTATAAGATAAATGTAGATGTTACAAACTAGATCGCAGTATGAAAATTACTACAATTCACAGAAAGAATATATAAAGTGAAAGATTTTTTTAAAAATGTCCTGTTAACTGCACGTCACTTATTGAAGTACAACATTTTTGGGTCAATTTAAGCACTAGTAATTGTAATCTCAGTGCTAATCTGCTGCATTGCTCTTATGTTTTTCTATGAGGAGTTCCGCTATTATACATATTGAGATGGTAAAATGCTCAGAGAATTATTTTTTTCGAAGAGGATAGGTATCTCTAAACAGATAAACCCACACCATATGACTCAATAGTATTTACTATAAAGATGTAAATTAAAAAAGAGTGTAAAATTATATTGTCAAAAAAATATTATATTAAATAAAATTATACGAAATAGTATATTTTTAAGTAGCGATGAAACGGATAGTGAAATTCTTAGGCGTCTATATAAAATTTTCACAATTAAAGTTTTTTATGAAGACTTCTTAGTTCTTTCGAACTAATAATTTTTGTGAAAAAGTCTTTAGAGAAGCTACACCAAGAACATCTAGGATCTGAATTTCAAATATGTGTACTAAGTTCTCCTATTGATGGTTAAAGACATTCATGTACTAACAAAAAAAACATTTTAGTTATATTTATTTGTAGAATATCAGAATTAAGAATTTTTGTGTCAATTAATTTGATTCAAATTACTTAATTTAGGTATTTCCAGACTATAGATATAAAGAGAAAAAAAGAAATATTTTTTAAATTATAATAGCTAGTATTCTCAAAAATTTTTAATTTAAAATAAAGTCAATAAACCACCTATTTAAAAAATATATTTTAATAATAACCTTGGAAATAATTTTTCTTCCGTTCTTAAATTTTTTTATTTATTCTCATAAGCTTGAAGCATAGGAGATATAATATCCTCAATTATAAATAAACTGATTTAATTATTTTGTGTCTGCAAAGAAAAAAGTGTGAATTTTGCGTAGATCTTGCTTGGTTTTTAAAATGCCGTTTTCTTTTCGTTTTTTTCTTTTATTCATGCTTGATGTAAATATTGGTCTAATATGAAAAATCAGTGTTAGATGAGATATCTATTAAATTTTAATTTTATAAAAAATACATATTAGAAGTACTTATTTCATTATATGTTTATTTTTGTTATTTAATTATTACGATAAATGGACAAACTCATTTTTTTTCATTTTCAATAAAAATCATCTGATAGAAAAGATTGAATAATTATATATAAAATTTATAATAATAATTGAATCTTAATTGGATTCTTTTTTGGTACTTATCCATAAATCATTGATCTTGATTCAACTTATAGAGATGAAAAATATAAAATATTATCTTAAAATAATAAAAAGATTTTGTTTTTTTAATGTATTTTAATACAAAATCATATTATAAGTAAATTTGATCCAAGATAACTTTAAAATTTGATAGTTGGCAATAATAAATTTGTTTTCGAAAATCATAATCCAAATGAAACGGTTGACACAGATAATATTATTTATTTATTGTTTCTTTTTTTTATGGTTGTAAATTTTATTAGTATTAACATTTTTGAAAAATACTTTTTATATATCTTGTTCAAACATCACCAAATATTTTTCTTAAAATTATTATTAAATCAAACGTATTTTATCCATAGTTGTTTTTTATTAAAAAAAAGTTTTTTTTCTTTAAAACTGTTTTGAATATGAGCAATGGTTATACAATTTCTTTTTTTTTAATGAAATTTGAAATTTTTTTATAATTTACAAAAAAATTTTTTTCTAAATCCAAATATTTACCAGAGTTAACTATTTTATAACAGTAGAAGATTTTGACTGGCATTCGAAAAAAAAATTTAGTATATCACTGTAAAATTTGTATAAACCTTAACACCAATAACAACCCCTGGGATTAGACAAAAGTCATAAAAAAACCCTTTTATGAAGAAGATAATATGAAACAATCAAAGATAAAACATATCGCTTGATTTTTAAGAATTTTTATAATACCTGTACTTTTCTTTCACTCTTTTATTTATTCCCAAAAAAACAAATTGTTTTTTTTACAAGAATCGCGATATTATTTATCTAAAAGGCACAATATAAATATTTTTTATTGATTTTTTTTGTTTTTTCTACTTAAAATAAGCTCATCAATATGATATACAACCTTAATCATTGTAATTTAAATTTTACACAAAAATTTAGAGAAGGTTGATTCAAATTACATTTTATAAAATACAACAGTTTAGTGTAAAGGATACAAATTAGTTGAGTTTTTTACTATAAACGTAAAATTATCGTATTTGTGTAAAACGATAAATGTTTTCTCTCAAATAATTTTTTTCCTTTGTTTTTTTTTTGCGACCTCGACTAATATATAAAACATTTTATTACAAATAAAAAAGTATTTTTGATTCATACACAAAAAATGGGGAGCTTTTGACTGTTTAAGTCTGCTAATTTTAAAATTGATATCTAATTTATCTTATCCTGCCAATTTTTAGTTCGTTATATTATGAACAAACTACTTACAAGTTTCTGGGTTTTTTTTTAAGATTTTTTGAATCTATCTGCAAAATATAAGATTTTTCGTTATTGTGAAAAAATTCGCAAATCTATTCTTTTTTAAGTTCGTTTGTTATACATTAACTTCAATAAATTTAAAGCTTTCCTGAATGCCAATGATAGTCTTTGTTCAACTTTGATGATTTTTTTTAGTGAAAAACATGTTAAAGCAGTTAATTTTGTTAATATAGTTGTTTACCAATATTGAGTTTAGAATCCGTAACTACCAGAAGCCAAATATTGTGTTCTATATTTTAAAGTTGTACAAAGAGACAGAAAATATACCTATAATAGCTGAAAGGTTGCAGAGTGTAGAAGATTTAAAAAAATATTAGGTTTTTTATTTATAATTGGTTTCATATATCATTTTATTCATATGCATTTTTATAGGTATTATTTTTATAAACAATGAAATCTTTTCCTCTAGTTTATCATTTTAATTATAAAATAAAACAATATTAATCAAATCATAAAAGTTAAAAATAAAAATGAAAATTTACTGTGACATAGAATTAAAATTTTTATTTTATTTGTTTTTTGTTGTTCGTTCTTTTAGTTTTGAAGTTTTGTGAAATTCAACCCAAATTTTCATTATCGTTTTTGAAACGATCAAAAGCAATCTTTTATCTTTGACTAAAAAACAGAGTCAATGCAACGGTGGTACTATATATAGCCTATAAAAATTTCACTGTCGAGAATATTATATCATTTTTACTTCAGTACTTGCTTTTTTTATCATGATTCCAACAAAATACCTTTTAATGTTTTTCATTCAAACCCAAAAAGATAAAATCGCTATTAAAATCTAGAATATAAATGTTTCATCTATATCTTTAGATTTTGTGAAAAGAGCGGTAAAATCATTGAACAATATATTTTCAATGTTTTCAATATTTTTATTATACACATTTTCATATTTTTAAGTGAAAATATTTTTAATATGTAGAAAAAGCGCTTTATCCGCGACTTGAAAATATCAATCCGATATGAACAATAATAAACTTTAAATTTTTTTGCAACGATTTATAATTTTTATGAAAATTATAATTTCATTATTACACAGAGATTAAATCCATTAATGAAGTGAATTTATATAGGAACTATTATTAAAATGATTTCAAACACTAAAAACTCTTTTCATTTGCCTCTGCTACGAAGAAATAGGAAAAATATTAAAATATTATTATAATGATATTAAAAAATATTCTCATCATCCGTTGCATGGCTAAATATAGCAAATCAGTCTTTCTAAAAATTATGAAAAAAATGATTAGCCTCACGCCTTGATTTTATTAGAATTTTTTTACGTGTTGTATAAAATTACAAAATATGAAAATTGTATGAAAAAATGCAGCTGTGTAAATTAAAAATATAATTGTTGAGGATCTGGTCGAAGACAGACCAAAGCGATTTAAGTACTACTCATGTTCACTTAAACTGAAACATAACAACCCTGGTTAGAATATATGAAAAACCAGTTGCTGACAAAGAAGTGTACAAGCGTGAAATATTCGCTTAAGAAATCAACTATTAATAAAACAAAAAATTATATTAATTTGTCTTTGAATGTTTTAAATTAAAATTTCTTAATTTATATTACATTAGTCAACCTGAATCGATTGAAAGCCATAACAGCCTATCTGTTGGCGTACACATTTGATTTCGCTGGTTAATGTAGTACACAATAAGAATAACAAGGAATGATGTTTTTTTACTTATTTTTTATAAAGTAATAGAACCAAAAAACATCAAAAATTTAAAGGCAATACTGATTTCAAACTTTTGTTTAACTCAATTCTTTTGCACAGTGTCTCGAATGGAAAAAAAGCTGTAAAAATTTGAAGAAAATCTTGAAATATAATGATATTTAATTTATATAGTTTATGAATCGCTTTTTAGATGGTATTTTCAATATTATGGGTCAGATAACGCGTTTTCAGCAACATAAATAACGGAAGGAGTGTTTTTCTTTAGAGTGCGTATAATTTATTTACACAAAAGTTATTTATACCTTTCTTATCATCTTTCAAACACATGTGTCGTGTGTTACCAGCCTTTATGTAAAACTAGTGTTATCAAGATAAGATAGTCACTGTTTTAATTTTAACAATCTAAAAGAATTGTCAACGTGTTTTTAACACGACAGTATGTTATTTGGTATTTTTTTCTGCAATATATATCATTAAGTAATAAAATTTTTTTAGTAAAGCTTTTTTATTAAAAAAATTATGAAATATCCCAAAAAGGTTATAGATGCAATCAAAAAAACAAACAACATAATTTTCAGAAAAAAAATATATGAAATATGCGGATACTGACACATTAAATTGTATTAACTTTTAGTTTACGCTATAAGATATTAGGGGAATATAATTTTTTGAGAATATATATCATAATAATAAATATCCGACATATTACCCTATTGTATGGAATGAACCTTTCGGGTTAGTTTGGTTCCTACATAAAATACATGCATAAGATATTTTATAGCCGAAAAACGATTATATTATTAGCCCAAAGAAATTAGAGTCACAAATATATGAGAATCCTAGCATTTAAAATATTTTCAAAGAGCAAAATTTTCTATTGTTTAAGACGCTTAAAGACGTTCCAAGATATTCAGTCACACTTTTCTCGCTTGTTTCTTCAGAATTTGCTCTACCAAGGCATTAACTAAAAATAAATTTATTAAAGATAACAATTTCTAACAAACAAAATATTTTAAAAAGCATATGATTTAAATATTTTTTAAATTTAGATTATAGGCTAAATCCCTAGAAATTTGGAAAAAAAATAAATTTCTTTATCGGTTACCAGACACTGACACATAATATAAATCGAAAACCTAAAATTTTGAATTTGGAACTACTAAAAATTATTTGTTAAAATTTTAATAAATCAAGCAACTTTAAAAAAACAATTGAAAGGAGAAAATATTATTGTATTAGTGTTTATATAACTATTATTAACGGTTAATTCATAAAAAAATTGTTAGGAAGATTTTCAAAGAAAATTATTTTTCTATTTATTCTAATATTTTTCGAAGATTCGTTTCTTTTTAAAAGGCTGATCTTTTGGAGAAAATCAACACTTTTATCATGTTTCAATAGACTTTTTATTTGGATGCGATGTAAAAACCTAAAATATTTTCAAATATTTTTTACAGTACTTTTACATATCTTTTAGTAGCATATTTCCTTCTTGATTTATAAATAAAATTTACGAAAATTCGCAAACACAATTCCTTGTTTAAAATTAAAAAAGTGTGAATATTCAAAAATTTTTTTTTTATTCAAAATTTGGAACAAAGAAAAAAATCAAGAACTTGTTTTCTAAAAAGAAAAAATTGTTTTTTTGAAAAAACTTATAAGTATTCATACAAAAATAGCCGAATAGATTTCTTTTTTTTTTTGACGCACATTATTAGTTCATAAAATGCAATTAAAGATAACAAATTACATTTTTTTTATCAGAATCCCAAAAATTTTACACAATAAAATATTAAATATTCATCATATTATAATTAATTAAAAAATTATGTTAAAAACTATTCCAAGTTAATCTTGAGAATAAAAAAAATATCAATGTATCAATTATTTGTACGAAAATCCAATTCATCTAACATCTGAAGTTTTTTAGAATTTTCCTTTGCATTATTTATAAAAGGCTAGAAATTAAAAAAATTCTTTATTAAACATATCGATTGGTTGTGCCAGTAATGAAATGAACAATATTCAAAAAATTATATGTGCTTTATTTTATTGTTAATCGGCAGAAATTATTGCATTAATTGCTATGAAAAATAAAATTACGATTATTTTTTCTTGTTTTTTATAGTTGTAGAATTTTTTTGGCGATTTTCATCATTTATAAAAAAATTCGTATTTTTTTCTATTTTTTTTATATATTCCTCATATTATTATAACTTTAATAAATATTTAACGTCATGATATACCATTAAATAAAAACAAGAAGGATTAACAATAAATATAAACTTTATACACTACAAATGATAGGGTTTTAAAAATTACCTTTCTTAATTAATACACAAAAAGATTTATGAAAAAAAAAATTATAACACAGCTCCTGCTTATTTATAACATTTTTTGGCACATTCATACAATTTTTCTGTAGTTGTAATAAATTTTTAACTTTACAAAACTATAAGAAAAGGCATTAAAAAGTAAAATAACAAAAACATTAAATATACAAATATTCGCAGAATAAATCTATTGTCTTTTTTTTAAAAAAATAAACTTTTTCTTCGTTTATCATAGCTATTTATCATGCTTCTTATTTTAAATTGGTTTTTATCATAACAAAATGGTCAAAAATACCGAAAAAATTTTCAGAAAGATGATTAATTGATAATTTTATAAGATTTTATGTAAAAATATAAATAATTAGGTAAGGGCTATCACTTTTAAATTTTTATGGTTAAAGCTTTACCACAATAAAAACTACACCATTCAGGGATTAATTGGGTGATTTTTTATGGCATTTTAAAATATTAAATACTGTCATAGTTATAAAATTTAAATCCACAAAGTACTAATATTAAATTATCAAAACTTACTCAAATATATAATTCGTCCAATTTTCATTTTATTCTTATAATTGAAAACCATCTGGATCAATTAGAATAAGCCATGGTTGTTTTAATCAGGAAAAATGCGCATCTTTCTTTTCTATTTGACAGAAACTAAATTTATTGTATCCTTACTGTTAGTAAAAAAACTTTTAAATTGTTATAATTTAAAAATTTGATCATAAAAATCCAACTAAAAAACGTAAAATATATTAATTTACTATTAAAATTTCTTTTATCATCTTTTGAAATACCAGAAAACAAAATTACAGTTCATTTCAAAAACTTAAATGTTTTTTGAAGCACCAAAAAAACAAACTGAAAAAATTTAAATACAATGGACAATTAAAATTTTTGAAACTAAAATGTGGATTGATTTCGAATCAAATTCTTATTGATGAATAATAATAAATAAATATTCTAAAAACATTGATTTTGCGGGAAAATGTAAACTCATATCCTTTTGAATAAAATTTAATCAATTAATTTCTTTAACACAGTAAAATTGTTTTTATACAAAATTGGCAGCCATATATCTGTTTCTACTTTTATCACTGTTCCAACATCAAGTTTTAACGAGTCAACGATATAAACTACAAAGAAATTACCGGAATTATTCTTTAAAACAGTTTTATAAACGTGATTTTGGTTTATTTTTTTGATATTGTCATTGTTATCGGTGTACTTTATATTGTCCTGTTCATCAAGAAGTTCTTCTTGGCGGTATAACGATTTAGAAATATTTAGAGTATCAACTACAGTGAATACAAATGATTCGGTCATAAATATGTTTCAAGGGTGATTATTGGAGTTAAAAAATGATGCTATTTTTTCTGTTTGATAAAGAAAATAGACTGGTATATACTTTTTACAAATATGCTTCATATACGAATGCTCAAAATATAACAACTAACTAAAAATTAGTTATTTCCGGCAACAAACGCATGATTGAAAAATAATTAATTTTACTACCTCAATTTTACTCAAATAGAAATTTATCTGTTCTCTTTAGAAATTTTGTATTTGATTAAATAAATTATTTATTGCTTTAATAGTTTTTTTAACGGAATATATATTTATTTAAAATATATTTTACGGCATTTGCTTTGAAGTTATCTAAATGCATTAAAATTTGAAAATCTTAATGTAACATTAAAGTTGTTCAGGCATAGATAATTTTTTACAGATAAAACAGATTTTATTTTTTACAAGTTTACATTCTTTAGGAAGATTAAAAAAATAGACTGAGTTGGAGTACTTCATTTCCATGATTTTATATTTTTCAATATGTCGAAAAATTTCAAAAAATATTGTGATAATTTTGTTTTTGGACCTATTTCATTAATATTCAATATCTAATCTTTAACCAATCCTTAAATTTAGTCGCCTAAAAATCAACGAAGTTAATATAACATATTATATAGACCCAAATTTTATTTTTTTGTTTTAAATATATTAAAATTGTTATGTTTTATTTATTTATATTGCGATATTATAAATTTACAAATTTTCTACTTAAAATAAACTAAAAAGCCAAAATATAGCCATATTATTGAGATAAATCTTTTATTTTTATCGAATTACATCAATATAATGTATTTTTCATGCTAAAAATTGAACAAATCGGAAGTATAGAACTTTTATGCCTTGATTGCACATTCTTAATCTAGTTTTTTCTATGATTATTCAATATTTCTATAAATATATTTGATTTTAACAAATTTAGCATCAGACAAATTTCTCTTACGTTTTAAAAAGATATTTGTAAGAGCTATATCAGCAACATAAATCAGAGAATCTTCCGGTCTGGTGCCCAAATTTCTTCTATTTATGAAGAGGTACTGTGCAGTGCAAAAACCTCGCTTTCGATTTGATGTCACTTAATATACAAACCAGCTTACTTCAAGCAATATTGAATTTTGAATTCATTTGTTATATTTTAAGGTGTGAAAGCCGTTTAGAAATAAACCGATATACATTTATTGAATTTTGGATTAATCGTGACTCAAAGACAAAAATCATTTGAAGCAGTTTTTTATACTGTTTATTGTCTATGTGAAATTTTCTATAGTTTTTAATGTTGAGAACTTTCGAAAATTTTTCACATCGTGTATTTTCATATTAATGATATCAATGCACATTTAATCAAAATCATTTGTATTTAGTGTTGAACTGAAAAAAACATATCCTGAACATTATTTGTACATAAATTTTAGGGTTTTGATAGGGCCATATATTTGGACTGCTTTGTATTGATTGTATGTGAATTGAACAAATTTTTACCAAAAAAAAATTTTATTTTTTAAATTAATTTACTTGTCACTATTTTATGTTGCTATTTTTTTAAACCTTTTGTCTGTTTTGATGCAGATAATTTTTAAGTAAAGTCTTTACAAATATTTATTAATAGAACAAAAACTAATTATACAATTAAATTTTCGAAAATGTTAAATAAAAATTATTATTAATAATTTTTCTGACCCGTTAATACTTTAATGTCCATAAAGTTTCAGAAAAACATTAAATATAGGCGAAAAAAACAATATACATGAGGAATAAAAAACAAAAAAAATTATGGTAATAATAATATAAATAAAATTTTTGATGCTTGAAAAATCCCTAAGAAAAAAAATCTTTGTTTTATCAAGAATCATTTTGATCAAATAAAAATTTTTGCCATTAAAAAAGAAACATTATTTTTTATAACACGATATGCTAAAAGATTGAACTTTTTTTGGTCTTTTCGTGTCATTAAATTATATATTTAAACTCTTTTTTCACTAAATATTCATAGAATAACAGCTTTCATTATAAAAAAAATTTTTCTCTTTTCTTATTTAAATAGTTTTTTGTGATTTTTCATTTATGAAGAAAATCACTTTTTTATTTAAGAAAATATACATAGTAGACATTATACTGGGCAAGTTAAAGTGAAAATAAATTAAAATAGAATTTTAATTATTGAATTCCAAATTTATTTTCAATACAAAACCTAAAATTTGAATTTCATCAAAAAAACATCAATCATTTCTAAATCAAACCATAATGACTTCACGAATAAAATTAGTATTAATATTTTCATTTAAATATTTATACTGGAAAGATATTGCAAATTATGAAATTTTTAAGTCTTTTTAATTTCAAATCAAATAACTGACTAAATAAATAAATATTTCAAACTTGAATAAAAAAATAAAAAATAATTGCATTATAAAATATTTTATATTGGTTTTTTAAAAAATTATCGAATCATAAAATTTTTTATGCAACATTCATATCAATTTTAAAAAAGTAAAGCATTCGAAATATCACTTTTTGATGGTTTTTTGTAACAAATCAAAATTTTAGTGAGCAAAATACAACAGTAGGAAGTAGAATTTTCTATGAATTTTTTTTTGATTTTTTTAAGATTTTTAATGTTTGTTAATTGTATAATGATCATTGTGTATCAGATGTGATAGGAAGAAAATAATTTTGCGAATTTTAGTTTAAAAAATGTGTAAAAAAATTTTATATATCAAGGAGAACTATAAAAATGTCTTTTATTCATAATTTACATATATCTGAAGAAAAAAATGGGGAGGATTGTATGTACAACAATAAAATCTTATACTTGTTATGAATATTTTTTTATTTTAATAATTTTCTACGAACTCATATCAAACACATATTATTTATAAATTTTTTCTCAATTTTTTGTTTCTAAATTACCACACAAAGTTCTTATAACAACATTACAATAAAAAAAATTCATGATAGATTATATTATAAGTAAGGACCAAATCTGTCTTGCATGTAATTTTATTGAATTCTAATTTTATATAAATAGTTTTTTCCTACAGAAATTTTGCTTTGATTTTCACTTTGCAATAATAAAACTATAATAAAGCAGTTTTCAGCAAAAATATGTTATTTACCTAGTATTGAAACTTTTCTCTGTTATAAAAACATAAAAAATAATTTATTGTATTTTAAATGCGCATTTTAAAATAATTAAATGAACATAGAAACAGATAAGTGAACAAAGCATCATGCTGTTTTAAGACAAAGTTGGCTAAATTATTTATATCTTTTTTGCATAAATGATGCAATAATAAAGATAAAATTATATTCTTTTTTGATAGCTGGCTATTTTTTTTGTTTAGTCTATTATTACCATTCATGGTTCTTTTATAAATAATTTAAAATGAGTGATATTTATTTCAAATCATTATTTAAAACAATTAAATTGTTCAACAACTTGGATTTACTTGCTAATAAAATTATTAGTGCATTTAATATTTGATTGGTGCAAATAATGATTTATATCATTGGTATGATATGAATATTTTTAACGATAAATTTATTTATTGGTTTAAGAAATCAATGAATGGTACAATTTCTTGATTGGTTTGTTATAGTTTTCTTGCTATATATAGACAGCAAATATAATAAATATGATTCAAAAATATATTAATATTTTTTTTTAGCCAAGAAGGCACATTCAACAACTATATTAAAAAATATTGCGCTCTCGGAAACTAAATTAATTTTTTTAAAGGGTTTTATAAATAATAAATATGAAAAGATGATTCACTTTAAAAATACATGAGTCGAATACAACAAAGAACAAAATACATTGCTTGTTGTTATTCCATATTTTTTTTGTGTTTATGTTTGCCTATTCTATTTTATGCGATATGCTTATTTTCATTTGATCGAATCTATTCCATATTTGGTGAGTTACATTGCGTATCCAATTGAACAGTCTGCGTTTTAAAAAATTAACAGTTAGAAACTATTTGAGATGATATTCTACAAGTAAAAAAGGAACAATTGTCCTACCGAGTTAAATATATTGTTTTAAGATAAAAAAAATTGAATTTTATATATTTCGTTATAGAGCGTTTTTAGATAGAGAAATATATTATATATTTTTTACCAAAAATTTATACTGGGTCCGTTTAGCTCGGATTTAAGTGTAAACTATTTTTAATCCAAGTATAGTGCCTTTGTATGATTTTACATACAAAAATATAGAATTTAGCTTATAGGCTATTCATATTTTTTTCGTTTATCTGTTTTATTATAAAATTTCAAATGATTTTCGTCAAATTTAGAAGAGTAAAAACCTAAAAAATAGTTTACATTGTTTTTAAAGGAATAACTAATATGTAGTATTTTCTACTAATTTACATGTTAAAAACTGTATAATGAAAAAAACAAAAATTTATTTAGCATTTAAGAAATTATTTTTAATATAAAGGAAATTTATACTTTCTTTGCTAAAAATTAAGCACATGAATGTGACATGATAAATCTTCACAGAAAAGAAATCTTTATCCGAAATAAACAACTTTCAAACAAAATTTTTCGATATTTTTATTCTATAAATAAATTTATGATAAAAAAAATAGCCGTAAAAATATGAAATTGAGGTTTCGAAACGTACCTACCTTCTTCTTATCTAAAACTTGAATTTTTTTCAATATACTGATATAAAAAATTTTTCAAATATTATACTATTTTTCTTGATATTAATATAATATTCTAATATTTTAATACTTTTATATAATTAAAATTTTATCAAGTTATGTCAAATATATTACAATTTATTTAAAGTATTATATTATATATATTAAGGATAAATATATGTTATAAATTTTAGAAAAATTATTAAAATATTCTAGTTCTACAAATTTTTCATGTTTGAGCATGAATATAATAATTATATATTACACATTATAATAATGATTTAACTTTTTTTTTAAAAAAGATGAAAATTGAAAAAATAAATACAATATCAATATACCCATATATGCATAATTAAAGTGTTGGAATAAAAATAAAAGTAAAAAATTTTTGATCAAAAAATACGATATTGATTTCTTTTGTTATAAACAAGAATCTGGTTATTTTCCTAGATGATTATTGAAAATCTTTCATGATTTAATACACGTTATATGTGGTTACTTAATGATCTAAAAATACTTCTTCAATGAAAAAAAAAATTTTATAAATTTTTCTTAAGAATTTGCAGGAAGGTCTTGGAAAAACGTAAATGTTTCAAATAGGCCTAGTGCCTTAAAAAATTTGTAAAATACAAAAAAAGAAGAATTACTAATTATAATTATAAATTAATAGATTAAACATGTAGACTATAAAAAGAGTTCAATGTTCATCAACATATAAGTAGCGTTTAATCCAATTTTAAATGGTTTATACAGACTTTGGCACAGAGCAAATATAGAATGTACAATTATAACTTCACCTTGCTCTTCTTATAATATTAGCCTATTGAAATAAGAATGAAAATGGATTTTTTATAAACCTGACATATGATTATGATATAATGGTGAAAAGCACCAAATTTATGTGCTTACCACCAAATTTCTGACGCATTTAGTTTTCTTGGAATGGCAAAAAGATGGCAGCCATCAAAAATTTTTGTTTATTTATAATCTTTTTTTATAGCTTGAGAAAATCTAATTGGTGCCCGGTCTTCTGCTTTGACCCCGAGATTCTAATTTTTATGGTTGCATAAATTCCCTCGAAACGCTTTTTTCCAAATAAACTCTTTGCTAACATTTTTTAATGATATTATGACGAATATTTTTATAATATTTGATGGTTTTTATTATATTTTAGTCTAAATACTTTTCTTCTCTACTTTCTAAATGTAAATTTTTCTTTGATAATTTTTAATTTTCTTTTGTATGAAATGTAAGAAGTTTATTAAAAGAACGCGGCGAGAATGAAAAGGCTAAGATTTGTTTGAAAAATATTTTAAGTGAAATATATTGTTGTTCCGGAAATTAAAAAGTGTAAAAGGAAGGTAAAGATATGATTCGAAAAGATACAAGTTAGAATAATTAAACTTTGGCATGCATTCTCTAATTTATGGATTTTGGCTGTTTTTGAGGCGTCTTTTATAGGGGAAAAATGCTCGGATTTTGTTGTTTTAATGATTGTTCTCTTGAAATCTGACTTAATTGACTCTTCATTCGATGATTTCACTTGTGTGCGTTTATATCTGTGTGATATTTTATTACATTCCTACATATTGAAATAAAATGTATATCTACTCTTGCAACCAAAAATACACATTTTACGATATTTACTAATCAAAATAACATAATCGCTAAGAAATATAGAATGAAATCAAAATATAAATATATACCCTTTACAAAAAATACTGAAAATATATAAACGATATATTTTTTCTCGATAGTTAGAAATTTTCACTTTATATAGAAAAAAATCTTTTAAATTATGAAAAAAATTTCTTTGTAATTATTTACTTATAATACAAGATTTTCAATCTATCAATAAATTTTCTTTTACAGTTAACTTGTTTTCAACCGTAAAAATTAAATTTAGTTCTAATTATTATATTTTTTATAACACATGAATTTCAAATAATATAAGTTGATATTTTAAAAAAAGCGCATTCACTAAATTTTATAGAAAATTGTATAATTTTTTGTAAAGAATTTCAGAATAAATATATTTAATATTGCTTTTTACAATACTAGCATTGTAAAAAATTTTATATCATGTAAAATTTGTTTAATTATGTTGATTAACGAAAAAATATTCTTTTAAATATTTTTTATTTATAATAATATTAAGCTTTCGATGAATTTATCTGAATGAATGATAAAGAAATTTTCTTATATATATTTTTGTAAAAATAAAACAATATGTAAAATCTAATGTAGGAATATGATTTGCTAAATCAAAAAAAAACATTTTTTAACTATTTTTTATAAAAAAAAAATTTTTGGTAAACTTTTTCTAGAGATGCATACTGTTATTATCATATTATTATCATTTTTGCAATTATTATTATTATTGTTATTATTATTGTTACGCTGTCTTTTTCTTAAATCTATATTTCTTTGCTAATTTCATATTTCTTGATTTAAACCATGTTATTTATTTTTTGCTAAACTAAACTATATGGATAAACAATATATGTATAATTGTATGGTTAAACATTATAAATTTTCAAAATTTTCAATAATAAAAATGCCTATTTTAAATACTAATACTTTTAACTTCGGAAAATTTTGTTATAGTAAATCTTTATTTAGCAGCTAAACTTATAAAGGAATAAAGATAGATTCAACACAGTAAGATACAAGAACTTGAATTCAATATTTACGAATAATCATATTTTAAATATAAATATGCATGAGATTTTCTAAAAAAAGGTGTAGAAAGGACTAAAAATAACAAACCTCAAGAAAATTCATATAATCCGTAGTAATCAAATAGAAAAAAGTATTATCTTTCTTTTTTATTTTTTCCAACACAATATAATGTATTTTTTGATATAGAATATATGAAATAATAACTTTATAATTGTTATTAACATCAATATATATAAAAGAAAAAATGTGTAAAAATGTGCCTTTGAGATATAATTTGATCCTTATATTTTAAAAGGTGTTATAATTTTTGAATTAATCAGTAATATTCATATGTCATTTTTCTAATTCAGAAAATTATGATCAACATTGAGTAAGAAAGACAAAGAGTGAATATATAAAGTTTAAGGCATTAAAATACAAACAATATCAGTAAAAAACATTAAATATATATATTGTAGGTTTTTCGGATATATCAAAAGTAGTTAATGTTTTTTAAATGATAAACAACATAATTATCAGTTTTCTAGGTATATAAACATTTACAAAAATAAATATTCTACTTTATTATCTACATAACAATCTTTTTCATTGTACGCCTATGAATACTTGTATTGTTATAATGTAAGCATGAAAATTAGACTCTTATTTATTTTTAATGTTTTTAGGCATGAAAGGTATGTTATATTCATACAGTTTTTGTTTATAGAAATAAAAAGATAAAGAATGTATTTTTTTTTAGTTGATATTGGCTATAGGTGATCTGTATAGTGTATATTACAGATTAAAAATATTTTTGTTGATATAAACCAGATAACATGATCATATTGCAAGGAAAAATAGTGAGTACAAAACCATACATTTCTCATAAAAATCGATTACGTATCTACTACAAACAGTTTAATAATATATTATTATATCTATATTATCTGAATAAAAGGGTAAATCATAAATACAAAACATGATACTCATTGAAAAAAATTCTAAATACTGTATATCCGATGATTATTATACATTGATTTACAAATTCTTACTGCTCATACCTAAACCACAGATTCTTTTTAAAACATACTACTTTGACTACTGATACTGAAAGTTTTTTATATATTTTAAATTTTTCATTTTTAACTTTTTTTGACTTTAATAGAATTTTGTGATTTTTTAATATTTTAAATATCATGGTTAAATTACTTTTTTTTATTTAACATATAACACCTAAATAAAACTAATTGGTATAATAAGCCCTATATGTTGTATATCTTGATAACCTAATACATTTATAATGATATCGATATATTAGGGTTATATCTAACTGATGTCCAAGATTGTTTGGATAATTTTACAATTAGATATCTAAATATCACTTAAACATGAACTTATTCGATTTCTCAGTGATAATCTAATTGTGTCTGTAAATTAATTAAATTAATATTTAATTTTTATGCCGTTTAGCTTGGCTTAATATTTTTATTATTCAGATATTTATATCCTAAATTTTTAAATAAATATTAACCTTAAAAAACTTTTTTTAATTCTCACTTAATATTTTTAAATGTGACTATAAAGAGTCAAATAGAAATGAAGCTTGTTGTTATTGTGGTATTTATTATCTTCATTCCGAGAGGTTTCATCGGAATGCTTCTTTGAAAATTTTTTATCTTCCATTTTTTATTTCTCCTCTTTTAAAATCCACACCTATTTATAGCTTTATTTGATAAATTAGCAATTTATCAAATCTCACTATTATATTAAAAAGTAAATATTTTATTTATCATTATAATTATACGATTTAAAAATAAGTAAAATTTTTAATTAATATAATTTTTGAATCACAAATAAAATTTAATTAAATTTTAATTTGAATTTCTTTAAATCTGAAATTACATATTTCCGACA
The DNA here is from genome assembly GCA_000230595.3 of Edhazardia aedis USNM 41457. Taxonomy (NCBI): domain Eukaryota; kingdom Fungi; phylum Microsporidia; family Culicosporidae; genus Edhazardia; species Edhazardia aedis. The sequence continues at coordinate 113,376 of AFBI03000075.1, forward strand.
AAGCTGAACCTCTATCTAATTTCAATAAAACAAAATATTACCCATATTAATGACACAGGGTATTTTGGAAGTGAGGCACGATATATACTAATGAAAAATTTGAAAAATGTGTTTAAGAAAATCAAAGGTGATTATTGGTATATTAAATATATATTGAATTTTAAACCTTGATTATTAATAAAGGCTATATAAACAACAAAAACTTGTTACATTTGGTATTTTGATTTGAAACATAGTTATTTATATTTTTACATGTTGATTTGGTTTTTTTTTAATGAGACTCATTGAAATTTATATGGGGGTTTTTAAAGAAAAAAATTTATTGATTGAAATAGAGAACTTTGGGATTGTAAAAAGTAAAAAAAATAAAAAGCAAACTTAAGTTACATATTTTAATATTTTTGAAAATGATAATTTCAAAAGTAATATACAGAATATAAATTTAAAACTTCATATTTTGAAGTAAAACACACAATAACTCAACTTAATTAGCAAAAAAATTAAAAAAAATACAGTGAGATTTAATTTTGCATTACTAGAAATGATAGAGAAGAACTTGTGATTCTGTAATCTTGATTTTTACTCTTTCTTTAAGAAAAATGTAATAACCGTCTACAAAAAGATATCTCTTATCTCGGAAGAGTTTTTTAACAAAACTTTCTTTACAATTAATATAATACTTACCGTTATCATTAGTAATATTTCCTTCTAACATGAATTGTATCTTATTATTGTATTCTTTAGTAAATACTTGGTCTGTATTCTTTATGGTGACATATTTATCTATTGCTTTTTCTTCAATGACATAAAATTTATTATCTAAAAAAGCTGATGTGTTTTTGTGTGGCTCAGTTGTTAATATCCTGCAATAGTGTGTTTTTTCTAATATTTCAGAGATATTTGCTTCTAATTTTATGTTAATGTTTATGTCATATGTTTTTACGTTGTTATTTATGGCAATTACTATCTGATTGTTGAATATATTGTATGTATTATTTTTGTTGCTAGACTTATCGCTTATACTTGTTTTGGCGGTTTTTTTATCGGAAGAATCTATTTCTTGAGATAATTTTGTTTGATCATCAGCGCTATCAAATTTATTGAATATTTCTTTAGAAGATATATCAATATTTTTTTTATTGCTATCATCACTATTGTTTTCATTGCAACTTGAAAAGTTTGTGTTATCATCAGAATTTATGTTATTTTCATATATTTTGAGAAAATCTTCTGGAATGCTATTCGCTGTGGAATCTGAGACACAACTTAAAGTATTTTTATCAATGTGATTGGTATCTATACTTATCGAACTTTCTTGAATTTTTATCTTGTCATCTTGACCATTGCATTTTTTATTAAAGGAATCAAAATTACAGATCTCTCTTGAATTATTTTTAGATGAGCTCTTATCAAAACGGGATTTTTTCTGTGGTTTTCTTTTAGAAATATTATCAAATGCATAGCTATTGCACAAGAAATCATAGAAAACACTGTCCAAAAACAAAATTTTAGGTGCCGATGTGATATCAAAAACCGAAGAACATATAGTCAAATTATCGTATGCCGAAAAGCTAAATGGTTCGATTCCCTTGTAAACAGCGCCAGAAAAAAGTTCACATAGCCATTCACTCTGAATATTTACTATTTTGCTCAGCTTGTTGAATATTGGAGAGCAGATTGTTATTGGAATTTTGTCTTCTTTTTTGCCAAGCACATAAAATATATGGAAAATTACTTCGAGAAAAAGTGTTACAAAATCTATTGGTATAATTATTATGCTATCTGTTTTCAGTATGTCAACTAATATATTTGTTAGTTCGTGTATTCCGTAATAGTTTCTTCTATAAGCTGATTTATCGCATATTTTTATATCTTTAGTGGTACAGTTTATATACTTACTATTCAATTTATTTTTTCTATCCATGTTATCATAAAAAAATGCTTCGTTATTATAAACTCCTAAGTTATTGTCAAAATTACATTCATTTTTGTTGTAACAAAATTCTTCTTCGATTTTTTTATCATCTGATATATATTTTTGTATATTTTCGCACGATTCTGATGAATCAGAAACAATATCATCATTTTTATTTATTCTTGGCGGAGATGGAAGCAGATCTTTCAACGAAAACCCATTGATTTGATCTGAATCTTCCTTTTTATATTTTTTTTCAATGTTTTCTACAATGGATGGTGATTCTGTATTCTCTTTCTTTTCAATAGAAGCATTTCTAGCAGTATTAATTGTTGTATCTGAGGAGTAAAGATAGCTGAATAGTGTTTTTTGTTCAGATGGACTGCTTAATTTCATGTTTTGATTGAAAGAATCTTTAGATAAATTTTTTGTTTTAGACGGTTCGTTTGTTATTAAATCTGATTCTATCTTGCTTTTTGTTGAATAAAAATCAGTGTAAATTCCTTCAACGTTTTTTTATCTTTTATTTTATTATCTACAACTTCATGTAATTTACTTTGATGATTTTCGCTGTCAGTTAAGCATATTTTATTGCTATTTATATTATTAAATATGTGTATACCTGTTAAGATATCATCTTTTTTATTATTATTCTCGATTATTTTATCTTTTAAATGATTACTTTTCGTGTTGCTAGATTTTTTAATTTTGATTTGTAATTTAGAATGTGAAACGCGTTTGTCATTGATATTATTGCTAGAATGTGTTAATTTTGTTTTTTTCTGTTTTGTTTCTGCGTCAAATTCATGTTTTTCATTTTTCATACGTGTAAGACATTGTTCAATTTCAGAATTCAATGACTCATACATGTTCTTATCTGCATTTTTGCTAGTTTCTGGAAATACTAGGTCATTTTTATGAATATTTATAGTTTTTCTAGTATCTGAAATATGATAAATATTGTTGCAAATGTCTTTATCATTATTATTCGCAATATTTTTTGTATCTTCATGAATATTCAATTTGGTAAAGTTTTTACTTTTTGTTTTATTATTATTTTGAAACCTTTTTAGATGCACTTCAATATCATTTTTTATAAAATCAAAGATATTATCACTGGCTTTTTCGTCTACTTTATTGCTTAAATTTTTACTTTTTACATTTTCTATGTCTTTTTCTTTAATGTCAATTGTTTTTCTGCAAACATCACCAGAAAACGTGTTTCCACATGTAGAAATAACATTTTGATCGGCACCATTGCCTTTAATATCTGAATTCATCATGATATATTCTAAATCATTTTTATTATAAATTGTGTTGCAAATATTTTCTTGCAAATTCAAATCTGATTTTTTGCTATCTTTTTCATACAAATCACCAAAAAAACGGGAAAAATCTTTATCGATGCATTTTTTAGCATTTTCTTTATATTCATATATATCATGTTTATCGGTATTGTTTTTAAGTGCCAAGTCACCATAAATCTCTGTTTTATCGGTGTGATAATCCCTATTTTTCAAATTTGTAAACTCTTTTTCTAAATCCTTTTGCAGATCTTGCGGATATTCGTTATCGTTGTAAATCTGATTAAAAATATTGTTATTGTCCGAAATATTTTTTAAATCTGTACTTGTAAGATTTTTAGTCTCACAAATATTTGGTGTATTACTATTACTATTGGTACATTTAATGTTATTCAAACTATTATTGTTATACTTCATATTGACATTCAAACTGATATCGCTGTTACTATAGCTTTTACTTTTAATGTCGCTGTTGCTGTTACTTTTGCTGGTTATATTGCTTTTATTATCACTGCTTATGTTTAGTCTTACAGCTTCAAGAGAAGCCTCATTATCACCACAGAAATTAAAAAGATCATCATCTCTATAAATAAACAAGTAATCAGCACGAATATCAGTTGGCGCATACGAAAACCGCGTTCCAAAAGCTATTCCACTCAGCAAGTAAATACTTATTCCGTTGATAAATTGCAGCAAATAATTGCAGTGACCGATGTACGTGCCATTTGTAACACATTTTATAGTAAAGTCATGATCTTCCACAATTTCGTTAAATTTTATAAATATACAGTTTTTCTTGAATCTCTCAATGTCAGCTTCAAAAATGTCGACTACTCGATATTGCTTACAAGATTTAGATAAATTGTTAGGTGCATCAAGTTTACTTTGTTCTTTTTTATAATAGTCATCGTTTTTTCCTATTTCATTTTTAATATCATCATTTTGAATTTTGATTTCATTTTCAGCGTTGTCAAATTCCTCCGTGGAATTTTTATTTTCCAATACATTTCCAATAATAGAATTAGTATTTTTTATTGCATTTACATCAGCAGCATCCTTCTTTCTTGATTCATTTTCAGATTCATCTTCCTCATCATCATAAAATAACCGCTTTGGCAAACTCTCGTATCTCAACAAAATCTGTTCATAAACAGGCTGTGTTATATAAATACGACAATCGCTCTTAATAAATAACACACCTAAACTATGCGAATTTGTTACAAAGATCTTTTCGTTCTCTTCACTCGAAATAACGAGCTTCAAAGGTTTTATGTTGCTACTTAAAACATGGTTCCGCCCGTAGATTCGATAAGGATGATCAAATGTAAGCATTGTGTTTTTCGTCATGACTGTTAGTGATGATTTGTGTTCGATCTTTTGTCGTTTAATAATCGCCATTTTAATACTAAGTTCTTTAAAAAAATTTATAGGGGTTTATTGCGTTCAAACTAGTCTTTTTTAACAAAATCTGTGTGTTTGTAGGTTTTTGTAGAGTTAATAGATAAATATCCACGTTATGCTAAATAACTAAGTTTTTTATTAATTCTGATATCGGAATATATTTTAATGTCCATGGTAGTAAAAATATAATATAATTAATAATTCATCTTTTTCACCAAAAAAATCTGCGCTAAAAATTCACTAAAATTTTTTTTCTACTTGAAAAAAAA
>AFBI03000075.1:118472-134708 GCA_000230595.3 Edhazardia aedis USNM 41457
AAATCAAGCCTTACAGAATAAATCAAATTATAATCTGCTAACTTTCATTAAAGCTAAAAAAAACAATTTTAGAAAAGTAAAAATGGTTGTTGTTTTCTACTTGAACGCTATAATACGGATCTAATTCTTTTTTCGTAAATCTTGACATCTTCTTCATAAAGTAAGCACTTAAATTACAAGTTATCTTATTATTAAATACAACAGAAGAAAAAATTTAATTAATCATTTTTTGCACATTTCATATAATATCACCTTTATTGATACTAAATAATATCATACAGTGTATAATTTTATATAAAATTTTTTTGGTTATACATGTTCTCTTACTATTTTATAGAAACGGTGGAATAAGTCAGCTGTCGGCGAGTCGTCTGAATTTTCATGTAGGAAGGTATCTGTATAAGATAATTGGTAAAACATGACATTATTTAGAATATAATAAATAACAATAAAGTCGGTTTAAAAAATAAATATAAATGTAATGATTTATTTCACTTCCTTTATTAATTAAATTTCTTTCTAAGTTCATTCTTCTTTTGTTGTTATTCTCCTTTAATTTTTTTCTCCATGTCTTTATCTCTCTTTATTATCTTATAAAGGTTGGGTTTTAGCTTTTATTGTTATCGATGGTCAATTATCAAGATTTACATTCTCCGCATACCTAGGATCGCAAATTCTACCATAGATCAAATAATCAAGATAATCACTTTTGAATCGTTTTGGTTTGTGATCGTTACAATCTTCCACAGTATCATAATAATTTAAGTTGCCTTTTAGAATTGAAAACTACAACTTTTTGCATATTCCGATTCCGCGAGTGATTGATAACCAAGAAGAAATATAAAAATATATACAGAAACACCCTATATATATAAATATTCGATAATATCCTTTATATTCTTTTTTTCTTTATTTGTGGTAGTAGCATAAAATATGTGCATAAAAATAATTGGATAAAAATCACATAAAAATTATTAAAAGTTTCACTAGAAATAATTCTTATGAAACTATTATTCTCATATTATTTTTTCATAACCAGTAACCTAAAACTATTTGTACTATACCAAATTAAATTCCTTCATGCATAGGTTTCTATTAATAATGTGAAATAAAAAAAAAGAAAAGGTGTGTTATTCAATCTATTCAGAAAATACAGCGACTTCACGTTAATTCATCTTTGATCCTTTGTAATCTTAATTACACAGAGTTTTTAATCTATATCATAGTTGTATTTTTTGTCTCTTTGTTGATATAAGTACTAACTAAATAATTCTATAGCTCTTTGATGGTTCCAGCACGCAGGTTGTTATATAATTTTTTTAAAAAAACGCTCTTATTACTGAATCGTTAAAGATTATAATCGCAAATCCCAAGAAAAAGTTTGTAATATACAGTAGCATGATTTTATATTTAAATATAACTACAATGATAGTCGTGCATATAGTCATTTTAATATATTGTTATACTTAATTATATATAATATATACTCAAAATGATAAAAAAAAGAATGCATAAAAACAAAATGAAACTTTAAAAAAAAGTTCGGAATCAACTATACTAAAAAATTGTTTTTTTAATTCTGTTATAATATGTTAATATTTTTGTTTTATAATAATTACAGTTTTGTTATATATATTATATCTCTATAAAATTTGTGTATAATTAAGTTGCTTTCACCACTAAAAAAATTATTCAAAACTTTATACATCTAAATGTTTTTAGAAAAATTTTGGGAATATATAAAATGCATGCTGAAAAATAAAAACGGTTGTTAGTATTATAAGAATATAAAAGTGTTCAGAACTATATACATTTTATCTATATATTATTTAAGCAATCTATTATCACATTTAAAATAATAAAAAAATATAATTCGAACATTTCACCACTAAAACCAAAGTTTATGCAAACCATATTGTCGTTTTTGAATATTTAGATGTAGCCTAGGTTATGAAAATTTTATCGTGTTATATACTATAATTAAACACATTTTAAAAAATCACACTTCTTTTATATTTGTCGAATAATATAATTTATATATTATTTTATTTCTTTTCTATTAATTATATCCAATCAAAGTTCAAAAAGCTCAAGATAAACACTTAAACGATATACTATTTTTAATAATATAATTATCTTAATATTTAGTTAATGTTAATTTTATAATTAGATTCTGAAAAAAACTTATAATCATGCGAAAAATCAAAATTGTAACGTTAAAGACATCATATATATATATATATATTTAATCATTAGATTGTCTGGATGTCTTTTCGTTATTTGAATTTTAAAAACCATTCTTGTAAAAAAAACGATATAAATAATAAACTAATTAACTCATAATTTTTTTGTGCATATGAGTTTGATATTTTGTTTAATAACAATTAATCAAGTTAATCAAATTGATCACTTTAATTGAAATAAAAAATGCAATGTGTTTTAGATATAAAAAGCTTGATTTTTCGAGTATAATCTTTTAAATACATATTTTTTATAGTAGTTGGTCTATATTAATAAATAATAAATAAATTCCAAGCACGAAACAATTATTCCAATTTTCCTAAATTTAAACACTTTTTTAACTATCAAAAACAACCAAAAACGTTTTAAATATGATAAATTAACTTTTTTATAAAATTTTTAAAACAATATAGCTATTGTAAAAAAATTCAATACTCATCATACATGGTTGATATATTTGATGTTTAAATTATTTATTTTGTACCTGATAAATTTATCTTAATTTTTTTAAAAAGAACTAATTTATTGAAAAGTATAACAGAACTGCAGATGAAAATACAATTATATACATATAATGATAGTGTTTCATAATGTTTATTCATATAGAAACATTTGAAAAGAATTGTGCTATTGATGATAAACAAAAAATGAATAAATTAATAAATAAAGTTACCACCAAAATACGAATTAAATATTTTCCTGTTTCATTAATTAATTGCATTTTCTAGGCGATTAAATCCAGAAAGAAACAAAAGCCTCTGCAAAAGGTTTTCTTATTTGAAAATAAATGTGCTGAAAATTATTTTTTTTATAAAAAATATTTTAGTAAAATTGAAAAATTTTTGAATTAGAAGTTTCTTTTAAAATTTTTTTTAATATATAAACTTAGTTGATTTTTTTGATTCGTTTTTTTTATCTGAATATTGAAAGGATAACGCAATTCAAAGTAATTTAACATAAGGAACGGGTGAAAAAATGTTTTACGTACAAATTATAATAAAATATAGTATTATTGTTTTATGCAGGTACTTTTGTATTATGAAAATTGAAATAAATTATCAAAGATAAATTTATATTATTCACATTAAAAATCATCTATAAACAAAAAGACCCTTTAAATAATATGAATCATTAAAATAAAAAAAAATATTTGATGTTGTTCTGTTGGATGAGAAAAACTTTAAAAACTATTATTACAAAATTGACTACTGTTCCGTACTATTGAATGCTCAAACTATTTTTCTATATTTATAAAATGATTTTCTATTGTTGCTGTTTGATTGTGCTATTCCACAAAATTTTAAACTTTTCAGTAGAAAAAACAGGTTTTCTTAAATAAAATATACCAAAATATGCAAAAAAATATAGAAAAACAGCATTCTTTTAATTTTTAGTATAATTTTTGAAATACTAATCAAACAGAGACTTTATAATTTCCAAAAATCATATAATTTTTTTATTGATAATTGAAACAAATAATGGGCATATAATGTGGTTTCGCATTAAAAATCAATACATCAGTCAATTAAAAACTTTAGTCTTTCGTAGTGAAGTATAAAAAGAAAAATATCTTCGCTATATCGCAAATATGTGTTTTTTTTACGAGCTAAAAATTTTTATATTCCTAAAGAAAACCCTTATACATGTATAACAATGTACTGAAACTTTGCAATGAGATCATCAAAGAAATATTTTCAAAAATAAAAAGATGATGCTATTTTTATGCGAATATAATACTCTATGGAATGTTTTTCTATGTTCATTTTTCAGAAAATTCATTAAAATAACTTTTAATTATAGAAATTTTAATTCATTTTAATTTTAAAATTTTAATTTTATAGTGTTTTTTTTACGTTGACATCGAAATTTTTCTATATAGTTAGAATTGAAATATGAAAAATAATTTTTTTAACAGACATAGTTCTTTACAATTTTTTTTATAGTTTAATCATATTTTTGTTTGCGCAGATATATTGTATTCACCCATAATATTTTAAATCAATAACATAAATAATGATAATCATTTTGTAATTCAAGTAATTAAAAATTACAATAAATAAAATTATAAACTTTGTTTAAAATTATTATTTAAATTGAAATAATTATCATGTTACTATTTTATGATAATATAAATATATACACACCGATAATAATCAACTCATAGAATGCTTATTTAAGTGTTATTTTATATTTTAAATCTTTATATTCACCAAGTATGGTTTATTTTTCTTCAATTTATTCTTCTACTGCTGAATTGACATATATTTTGCTGTCTTTAATGTAGGAACAACAAACAAAAAAAACCTTAATATGTTTTGTATTTAAATTTAGAGATGAATAAATTTTATTATTTTTTGCGATTTATCGTATCGAAGTTATTTTAATTATGTCAATAACCTGCTGAATAATCTTTCTAAACTCTATAAGATGTTTTAATAAAAAAAGATCAATATAGCTAGAAAAATTTTTAATAATCAATGTATACTGAAACTTGGCATATAGCATCTATGTTGTATAAAAAGTGGCTCAAATTTACTTATCTTTTTTTTGATGTAGATTATACCCGAAGAAAAAAAGAAACATGATAAAATATGCCTATTTGTGTTTAAAAATTAAAAAAAAGCATAATTCACTTCGCTATAAAATATCGATTTTATTCTAAATTTTTTATTCACCAATGCCTCTTTGGTAGAATATAATGGCGACAAAAACTAATTAGATCACTCATAATTAAATAAATTTTATGAAGTTGCATTTTTTAATAATACGATTAATAATATATTGTTCATTTAAAATACCTTTATTATTTAATTGGGTTCGTTTTTAGCAAAATTCCGCCCTAAATATATTTTACTAGAAAAAACCTGTTATACTTTATAAGTATCTTAAAAAAAATTGTATATGTTCTAAAAAGAGATATTATGCGGTTTTTTTAGTTATAAAGAATTACTTAAAACAAAAAAGTAGCTTTAAGATGCCTTTAGATACTATTTACTTCTTAATAAACCTTTCTGTATTCACATTTTTTTTTCCCTGTAAAAAATATTGACAAATTCAAAATTTTGTAGATCAGTATGACATCATCATCACCCAATTGCTTGTTTAAAGTTATGAATCGATGAATTAAGCTCCGTAATTATAAATTTTAATTGAGAAATATCATTAAAATATAAAAAAAGAACAATAATCGTTTCAAAAATTTTAATTTCTAAAAGTAGTTTTGTAGCCTATATCCGAGGAAAATTAAACATTTGAAGGAATTAATCATATTATATAGTCAATTTGACGTGTATTATTAACTTTTTGTGTCTTTTTCAACTTTTAATGATCTCTAAATTTTCATTATAATCGTGATAATTTCATCTTAGTTTTTCAAGATAAAAGAAGATATTTCAATCTCAATTTTTGAAAAAATTATTATCAAGTTTGTCTATTTCATTTTTTTGCACGAATTATTTGGTTTTTAGATCATAATAAAATGTTAAGATTTTGTTTAAGGCACTCGATGTGACATGATTTGTTACAGTTGCTTGCTGCGAAAATATAAGCAGTTTGGATGGAAGAAATAAAAACTAAAAAACGAATATGTTTTCGATACCATAACCTTTCAACACTACTTAAAATTATACAGAAAAATCAAGATAAATTTCAATATGTAATTTAGTAAATACATAGGGTGTTACGATAAAAATTTTTTAGCTTGATTCTCAAAATATCCTTAGTTTTGTGATTGCGTTAGATTTTTCAAAATATGACATTATATATTTTCTAAATCAAATCATATTTGGCAACCATACCTATATCTCATGCCTAAATCGGCATTTTTTGCTTAAATAAAATTTAAAAAGGAACGCAAATGTATCAAAAAAATCCAACACATCATAATTTTTCCGGAATAAAAATAGTTCACATATTAAAAAATTCTTTTTAAATAAAAGTTGTCTGAAAATTATTCTTTAAAAAACAAGTTCTAGCAATTCTTGACTATTTTGTTTTTTACTCAATGTAATATTAAATTTTTTAAGTTAACCATTTAAAAACAGCAATCAAAGAACATTTTTTTTAATATTAAACTAATATATTTTAATATATAGATACACTTATAATAGTGCATTATTTACTAGGTTTTCTATTGATATCAACAAATGAAAATAAAACTTTTTGTGCAACAAAAAGAAAAAATAAAAATGTAAGAAAGGAAATAACATTAGAGCAGATTTTTCTTTTATCAAAAATTTTATCTTATAAACATAAGATAAAAAAATAGGTGCAAGAATATATATACAATTCATTGTTTTGTAATTTTTTTCAATTTTTCGACCTTTAGTATTCTTTATGTGTATTTATTGCACATTTATAATAATTTTTGAATTTTTATTGTTTTTTAAATAAATTTATGATTCTGGTTTTCATATTCGTCCAAATACAAGAAAATTAGTTAAACCGCTGATTTCTTGTTTTCGTTTTATGACGGCGAATATATAACAATTTATAATTAAAGATAATTGAATGTTATAATGATTAAATTTAAGGCATCTTTTTCCCAATATTTTGCGCATAATCAGAAAAAAGGCTGTTTCTGTAAAATTTAAAAATCTAAAAGGCGTTTTTTAATATACACATCATTATATATAATATATGATTTTAGTACTTAACTGAATTTTAAAATTAAAGATAAGTTGCAGGAGAAAACTACCTTGCGATTTATATGTTATTATAAACCATCTATATGTAAAATTAATTATGTTCATATTTCCATATAGTGGTATAAAATTGTCAAATTTTATCATTAAAAAAATATTGACAGTTAGAGATTGTAATATGAAAAATAAAGGAGCATAAAATTTTGCATAAACTTGAGCAACCAAAGTAAAGAGATAAAGACATAAAAAACGATTTATAAAGTTGAGATGTTAACAATTGTGTGAATAATAGGGCAATATACAGTAAAAAAGAACATCTAAAATTGTTCGTTAACTGCGACAGAAAAATTACTCAAAAAAAATTAAAAATTCACAACAAATCCGTATAAAGCTATCTTTTGTTTGTTTTTTGGAAAAAATACACTCAACACATAAAAGTTAAAACGATAAAAAAATTTTCTATGAACCATATATTTCGATTAATAGCGCCCACAAATCGTGTAATTCATCTATCGACTTTTTTTTACAATTTTTTTCCAAGCTAGATTTACATTTTTTATATTTAATTTTTATAAGTGCGATAAATAATGCATATTTACAAGTCTACACCATAGTACTTATCCTAATGCAAACACATTGGTCTTTGGCAATTTTAATAGAAGCAACTGATACTCTACACTCTTATTCTATCTCCTTGTTCTTTTTAAAAGATCATATCAATTAAGTTGCTCCAAAAAGATATTAATGGGAATTTGAATGGAAAGACAAGGGCAGGAAGAATGTCGGTAGGTAGGTACTCTCTTGACTAACCAGAACGACTGTGTTAATTTTAAAAAATCATTATAGAAACCCTTTTTGTCTTCTTATTCACTCTATTTACGCTATTTTAATTGACCACTTTTGGTGTATAGCAATTATGTTTGTATAAATATACTTTTGTTTTAATAAAAAAAAATATATTTATAAGCTATTTTTTCAAGTATGATTAACATATAGAAAACATGCAACTTTTATTATCATAAAAAAATTCTAGATTACCTTATAAGCATTTTTCAAGTTTATTATGCAAATTTTTATCATTTCACTTCTTTTTATATCAATTTGATATATTTTTAGTATGTTGTCATGTCCACATATACTTGCAATAATTTGATAAAGATTTTTATGTTTTAGAAAATCAAGTATTCGTAAAAAAACAGCGATACAATAGTAGTTTTGATATGTCTTTAAGATTTTTTTATTATCTAATAGACACTCCAACCATCATTAATAATGTTTTATAACATAGAAAACAATATTAATATTGATTCTATGATTTTCATAAAAATGTAAATGTGTTGTTTTTAAAAAATTTATATGTGTAAATTGCAACTTTGAGGAAGTATTCTTTTCTTAAAATGTCTAATTTAAAATTGAATTATCTTAAAATCTATAAAAAAATGGGAAAATACCCAAAAATTTTATCAAAATTGTACAAACGTTAACACGTTTTTTACCTTAATTCCGCTTATAAGCGATTTGAATTTTAATGAAATTTTTTAAATGAAATTACTAGGGAAAAGACATTATTTTATAATTGATTTAACTACATTTCAAATTTCTTAAAGTTTTAAATTGTATTTTTTGTGTTTTAATATTTTTTGGTTTTTTAATTTTTTTAACAATATTTTTTCTGTGTTTCGTATTTTTCATATCTTGCAATTTTTTTGTAAAAAAAGCTGTTCAGTAATTCTCGAACTAAAAAATTCAAATGTGTCAAAATATAAATCCTTGCAACACCAACAAAATTACAAATAAACTTATAATTTATTTTATAAAAATTTTTATCAACATAAATAAAAATATTAACTACAATATTGTCCAAAACTTACTAAATTTTATAAAATATTTAGTTGCGTGAGCAATCAATTTTGTTTTTTTTGTAATGTAAAGAATATTTGAACTATTGAAAATTACAAATTGCATTTTTATAAAAATTTATCATTTTTTATTCGCATTTTTACTATTAATATATGATCCAATTTTTTTATCAAAAATTTCATTAATGAAAAAATAGGCAATATTAATATTGATTTTTGATTGTTTTGATCTATATTTGAGCATTCACATTTAAGTGGTCTATTTCATCAAAAAATATATTTGAAGTAGCTAATTAGAAACAATAAAAATAATAGAGGTATTTTCTTTTGATATGTAGTATAAGATTACAATTCAAGATAGAATACAACAATAAACTTCATCCAATGTAGCACCCAAAGCGCTGGAAAAAAACTTTAAGTTCTATCGGAGGATAAAACATGATATATTTGTTTATATTTGTTGGTCAAAATGGACTAAAAATATAATTTTTTGATAATCATAGAAGGTCGGTTATCAAACCATGGTATGTTAAAAAAATCTTTTTTATGCATAAAAGCGACCGGTTATATGTTTAGCTATCATAAAATCTTTATATCTTTTCAAACCAACTTATGAATCATGTAGTAATTCAAAATGTTCTAAAAAAATCATGTACAAGAAAAATCAGATGTAATTCAATTTCTCTTCCAATGTTTTTTAAGATTTTTTAATATATGATGTAAAATACAATAAACTAAGTAATAAACATGAATTAATATGAATTATTGTGGTAATATGTTCGAAAATAGGAACCAAAATACTAATAAATGTCAAATTAGTTACAATTTGTTTTTTTAAGCGTTCCTTTTAAGTATATTTGTTCAATTTATAATCAAAATAAGAAAAATCCGGAACAAAAACAAATACATAAATATTGTTAATGCATATTTCATGCCCTTAAAAAAATTTTTTAAGTTTTTTTCTAAACCGGTTTAATAGCGTCCAGGAAAGAGACGAGGTTATAAACAAGAACAAATCGTGCTCATTTAATTCGAGACGGTGTTGGCTTTTGTAGAAAACTCTATACAATTTTACCTATTCCCTTCCTGCAACAGCAATTCTTTTCTGATATTAAAAATTCGCGGTATATAACTGATTTTTTATGTGTTATAGTTGAAGATCATCCGAAATCAATGCATACGAATATAAACACAGCAATCTTTCAAAAGAAACAATTTAAAATACGATTTTTCCATATATTTTTAAAAAACATACTTTTGTTTAGTTGGTATTTATTTTTTTCACAATTTTATATTTATAAAGTGTGAATTTTTCTTTTCGATAAAAAATGGATATTTTTTTGTTTAGTTTTGGCATTTTTACTCGATTTAATAGATATCATTCTGAAATATCTGCTATATAAATATGTATTCTATAAAACAGCATTTTAAGCGTTTTAAAACGGATCTACTTGGAATAATATTATTTGTTCTTGTTGAAAAACAGAGAATATAAAATTGCCTGGACAATTCGAAAAACAATTTTTTATCTGTGATAAACATCTAAAATTAAGGAGTAAAGATACCGATATATAGATATTATTTTTAAAATTACAGATAGTTTATTTATTATTTATTAATTTTTTATAAGTTGTTATCATTACAAAAAAAAATTGTCTCTCTTCTCTCTTATTTCACATTTTCTTTGTTTTTCTGTCCGTGAGCTACCACTGTGTATCATTGAACTCAAATTTTATTAATTGCATCACATGCTTGTATTTAACAAATTTAGATCTCTTTATGATTTTTTCAATAAAATTGTTATTTATGATGGTGAAAGTTTTAATTTTCACATTATTATACAAAAAGTGGATGAATTATATCTTTCTATCCTCATAATAATTGTGTTAGATTTAAGTATCGAAAAAAATAAATGTAAAATTATTAAGAAAATTTTTAAATGTTATTGTCAGTGCTACAATATCCCATGTTGTTCACAAGTAACTTTATTGGTTAATTTTTTAAAAGAAAAAAATGCTTGGGTTTTGTTTTTTTTATGATGCTCAAAAACAAAAAAATTCTGATAAATACAAGTATATCGGTATATAACTAAAACAATTCTGTACTCTATAAAAAGAAGATTTTTTGTTCTATAATAATTTTATAATATGTAATAACGTTCTTTGTTATTAAATTTATTGAAGATATTGGTTTTATATGGTCTTTTTATTTTAAGCATTGCTATTGCTACTATTATTATTGCTATCTAATCAAAATACACACTAGTATTACTACTAGTAAACAAATCTCAAACATTTTCTCTATTTTAGCACATAAATTTCTTTTTCTGTTTTTATATGAAAAATAAGAATTTTTCTTAGGTGTGATTATTGTAAATTAGTTTGTTATGTATACTTATATCCTGTAATTTCACAAGAAAAATAAAATTTAAAAAATATTCAAACAAAATTTATATTGTTATTGGTTTTTATTTAGATACTATAATATTGAAATTTTTCGAGAATTGTGATTGTTTATTTCACATTTATAACAAGAAAATTTCATTAATTAAACACTTAAAATTTTTTAAGATTTAATTTTATCATGTTAATTTTTATTGTTGACGAAGAAATCAATAAAAGATCATATTGAATATTTAAATTTACAACAAAATTGGTCAAAGCTTTTTGTTTTGTAATCATTTCTATTTTTCTCTGTTAAATTACATAAAAATTTGCAATCAGATATTTTTAAAAAACATTTTCAATGATATTCCTTTTTTTATTTATAACTAGAATAGAAAGATCATGTAAATATGATACAAAAAATTTTTATTTGATCTTGCGTGTGGAATGTTAATATATCATTGAGAGTATCCAAGTAAAAACAAAACTTTTAAGCCTATTCTATTAAAAAATATAAAATTAAAAAAGTTAAAACCACGAATGGTTGGTTTTTAATATTTTGTTGATCAGCAATTATATTTTAGAAAATTGTTATAAAATTAACCTAAAATAACAATACGGTACGTGAAACCACTTAATTATGGTAAAAATATTTTTAAAATGTGACAATTTTGTATTTTTCTTTAGAATAATTACAATTTTGCTAAATTTACAATGCTTGGACATAGATCAAAAAAACAAAATTTTTCCTTATTAGAATCATTATTGTTTTTTAATCAATATATTAAATCACAATCTAAATCAAAACATTTAAAAATATTGCGTCTTTTCTGTAACGAATAAACAATATTTTGATCATTTCATGCTAACGATATCTTTTCTTACAACTGATTTATAGTGAAACAAGATTAGCCGAATATTTTTTTATGGTCAATGTAGACAGCTAGTATGAATGGCAAATTATTGGAATACTAATTTGGTTATTTAAACGGCACATATATTATTAGATATGTAATTTAATTCTATTGAAATACACAAATATTACAATTTTGAAATAAAATATAAATAAAATATTGCGTTAAAATGTTTTGATTTATTATTTTTTGGAAAAATTAAATATAAGGAAAAATCAATTATTATCATTATTTTTAATTAATTAAAATTTATGATGATCTAAAATGTATTATGTAATATTCTAACTAATGAAATAAATTTTTAGCTTTTATCGACAATAAAAGAATTCTATAAAAATTTTTTCTTGCAAGAAAAATGGATCTTTAAGATAAAAAACATTTTTAAATTCGTTAGTATAGCAAGTAGATTGCTAATTTCCAATCTTATATTTTTTAAAAACATGCAAAATTTTTATGGTTTTTATATGAGAAAAAATACAACTTTAAGTTTACAATCAATAAATTTAAAACATGATTTCAATCTTATATATATCAAACTTTTAAAAATTTATATAATTCATTTATAAACAAAAAAAATCAAACATTTTGAACTGAAATTTTTTATTATTTTTTAAAATTTAAAATGAAGTTATATTGTTTTTAATAATTTTCTTTCAGAAGATATTAAAATACATAGAATTTGAAAACCCAAGGAAATTTAGTTTTTTTGAAATTTTAAAGGCAATTGTGAGCTTTTCACCGCTTTTTGTAACTTAGATAGAATCCAATATAGTTCAAGAATTCGAAACCAAACGTAAAACCAGAAAACTTCGAAAACATAAATATCATAACAATAAGTTTTTTTAAAAAATCAAAGTGTAATACAAGATAATTATAAAAATATAATGAAATTATATGTTTATAATTGCAAACTAGTAAAAATTTTTCCTTTAAAAACCCATCATTTATGTAATTTCTTAGAATTTTAATTATTATTGATCCATTTGGCAAAAAAAATTAAATGAATAATAATCCCCTTTACAATTTTTTATATTGATAATTGCATTCAATTCAATATTCGAAGCATTAAATGATCTTAAAATTTCATTTTTCAATAGCATTAAATCAATATTAAATATAAAGATTAAGAAATCACCAATCTAGGTTTTTTTTAAATTCATAGAGGGTTGACGAACCATAAATGGCAGATTTGAATAAATTACAGATAATAAATCTTGTAAAAATTAATCAAGTTGATAAAAAATTTTATTTATAACCTGGACACCAATAAAAAATTTTGATTAAATTAATCTAAAACCCAGACAAATTATTTGTATAGATTTTGATTGGCTAAAAAAACTATTTAAGCAGTGGTACGAAAGAATGTATAATGAACAACGAGTGGCAAAAAAAGGCAAGTGAACTATTATCTAAACATTTGAACAATGAAATGAGATCATTCTATATGTACCACGCATTTGCAGCGATAGCACAATCGTCTAAATTCTCATGCAGCGCCTTAAAGAGATTCTTCACAAGACAGTATAAAGAAGAATTAAAGCATGCTGAAGGCGTTATCGAATATATGAACCAAAGAGATTTTGAAATTAAATATGAAAAAATTGAGCTTTCAGTGAATTTAGAAGAACTTTCATGTCCGATGATGTTGTTCAAATTGTGCTTGGAAAATGAGGAAAAAGAAAAAGAAGACATTTTATCTCTTTACAAAATAGCAGACGAGAACGGTGATGTCGCAACGTGCCTGTTCTTAGATCCTTATGTCAAGGAACAATATAAGTCAATAAAGGAAATCAAGGATTGGCTAGCAACAGCTGAAAGATGCAATAAAAGTCTTGCTTGTTGCATGCTTGAAGGCAAGTTGAATGCACTTGAGGACAAAAAGGCAAGCAAAAAAAACTGAGAAAAGATTGAAATAGAAATTAAAAATTAAAGGTTTGCTTTAAAATTTTCTTTTTATATTTTTTAATATTTACATTTTTCATGAACACTTTGTCGATAAAAAATTTTAAATTTCTTCTTTTATCTAAATTTTTATGTTTTTTCTTTTTGTATATAAAATTTCACGTGTATTGTATTGTGAATTTAATATCGTTTTATTGCACATAGTTAGATGATAACTAAGCCACTTATATTAATATAGACTCGGCAATACTTTGAAGATTTAGTAAAAAAAATTATTTTAAAAAATCTTATTTACATTCGTTACTGTGATTTGATACTATGTTAAAGTGGTTTTTTTGAAAAATGAAGTTTTTTTCATGTTTTTCTATAAAATTTTAATTAAGGAATATTTATTTATATACAGCTATAGTTTAATTGATTTTTTTTTCTTCTTATTTTTGCTTTTATCTATTTTAGATTTGTCGTTTATTTATATTTCATAAATATAATAGTATTTTATAATGATTAATAAATTATTAAATACATGCCATCAATTATTTTGGTTTGAACCCAATTATTTCAATTTTTTTCATCTCTATATATATCAAATACATCTTGCCATCAAAATGATATTGAAATTATTTTAGTACTTTTTATATTTTTTGACTTAAGATACCTGTTTATCGAGATTATTTCATTATTTTAAAAGTCTTAAGAACCATGAATTGCTTAGTATTATCATTAAAATATATCAATTCAGCTTCTATTTAATAATTATGAAAAAAACCAGGATATTTCTTGCTTTAAAAATAAAAAAAGTTTGTAATCTCTTCCATCGTTTCGTAATTTCTGGTAATTTAAGAATTTACTATTTTGTTAATGAAATTTTTTTTCGGAACCTATCATTAATTTTTTTTAAAAGATAAAAATAAATTTAATTTGAGATTTTTGTTTTTGCTTTTTCCTAAATTCTTAATTTTGTTTTGAACATATTTTATTTAATAATAAATGTTAATGTAGTCTAAATTTTAAATATGAATTTCTGTCGATATTCATTCTTCACTTGGCATTAAAATCACTATTATCTGTTTAAGAATACTTTTTAACAAGGATATATGTACAGTTATTTGCTATTTTTAAGGTGTTTTTTAGTTTTTTTTTGTATTCTGCTGTCTCTTAACTAATAAATAATTCGATGTCCAAGTAGGATACATGTGGATAAATGCTAATTTTTAATAAAAATTAAGGTGCAAAAAAAGATTATTTGTATTGGTTATATTTATTATAAACTGACAAAATAGTGTAAATTCTATAAAAGATTAATTATTTATATATCGAATTTCATTGTACAAACGGATAAAAAATTAATATGTTTTAAGAATACCAAAAAATGTCTTTTTGAAAGCTCTTATAATTATTTTTTAAAAAATACTATAATTTTGTTGTCTTTTCTTTGTAGCATTGATTTCTTCATTTTATTCTTTTTTTATTAATCGCACAGTTAGGTGTAATTTCATAGACATATTTCATGACTTTTAGCATGATAATATACTCAATATTCTATATTTTTAGATGGTAACAACAATTCTGTTATATTAAACAAGTATGTGAAAAAAGAAGAATTATTCATCTTAAAATTTTTTTTGATCTATCTTTATAAGTTTCTCCCTTTTAAATGTAAAAAATAAATACATATAATTTACCATATGTTGATATCAATTAAATGAAGTTTTTTTATAATCTGTAAAAAATATATTTACATAATATTTAAATTTCATTCTTTAGTTGATTTCAATTTAAATATAAAAAACCCAAATTAAAGTTTAATTTTTTCATTCTTAGATTTTCGCATTTGATTGTAATTGAATTATATTTAGAAAAAGTTATTATCGTATAATATTGCACATGACATAATATAAATTTTGTGCTTTCGTTTGATTATTATTGGTGTATAATCGTGCTAATTATAGATTGAATTTCTAAGATATTTTTTTATCGAAAATTTTTTTTCATTTTTATTGTATTTATTTGATTGCATAATTCTATTAGAGATAAGCAATTAATGCAATCTTTGATAAAATATAAAAAAAAGCTTAAAACGAGATTATTTAAAATAAACAAAACCGAAAATTTCAAAAGGAATGTTATAAATAAGTGAACCTCAAACATTATTAAAAGGAATAATGTTTAATGATGAAAATTTAAATTAAAAAATACAAAATATCGTTCTTATTTTATTTTTAAAGGTAAAAATTAATAATAAACCATAATTTATCCAACAACATTTTATTTCTATCCAAACAAACTAAATTAA
>AFBI03000075.1:134728-195207 GCA_000230595.3 Edhazardia aedis USNM 41457
AAAAAAAACATAATAAGGATAAAAATTACTATAATATTGCGTATTGTTGTTTTTTTTATACAAAATCAACATTTCTGATTTAAAAATAAATAAACTTGTGGATAATTAAGATCATAGCTTAAAAAACATTTAATCTCCTAAACATTTCAAAATACTAAAATTTCAGCTTCCTCAACATAAAATTTAATCTCTACTAATATTTATGTCTTCATTATGAAATTGATTGTATTTTGAAACATTGATTTGGATAGTATTTTTTGAATAATTGTTTTTCAGATTTTTTTAAATCAAAAGCTAAATAATTTAAATAATAAGTCGCAATATTTTTAATGGAGTTATAATACAAAATAATTTGTTTCTTATGTGTATTAACAAACATATTTTTGCAATTTTAAAATCTTGGGTCTATGTTATGCAAGAAATATATATACTTTGATCTATTAAAAATAAACTTGCTGAAAAGCTGAAAAACATAAAAAGATCACTTGTAAATCATAAAAAGATTCCAACAGTTAAAAAGGTTTCATGCTACTATTATCTTTGTTGTTTCAGATTTTTTTTGTATACGTATATTTAGTATAATTTTGTTCTCATACCCTTATCATTGAAAAAATAAAAATAATGAATTTCTGTTGATATATGCATGTATATGATTTTAAAATCTTTATGTCCTGCCTTGCACACCTAATACTTGTTCTATGGTATTGATGGAACAAGGATTTTACCATACTGGTATCATTTCCCATTGGGTTGGGTTGGTACCAGTGGTTGGTGTTATGTTCGGCAATACATTGGTTGGAAGTCTTAAATAGTTAAATTTTAGCATGGGTTATTTAATTAAAAACTGTTTATAATAAAAGAAAAACCGGAAAAATGTGTTTTAGGAAGAGGGTAACACACTTTCAATGCATTTTTTTGATGTAAAATATAAAATGGTCTAATTCAAAGCATAAAAGTAATTGAAAAACTAAATGAAATCAAAAATATATAAATTGGAAATTATTTTATTATTCTCTTGGTTGGAAGTTATGATTCAACCTCGATTTCTTCCCAGACTTCTACCTTCTGATGAATTAAAATATCAAAGCTTTATTAAAGCTTTTCTTTAATCAAAATAGGTCATACAAAAAACCTTTCATTTTTGCTTATCACCAAAAAGAACCAATCAATATCAAATAATGATCGAATTGTTCAAAATATTGGTCAAGCAATAGGTATCATAAAAAATACCGATAAAAAGGAAAAATGTAAAAAATACATTTTTTCTTGATTTGAATAGATATAGAGATAAAAGAACACCAATGAAATAAAAACACAAATTTAATAGGAAACTCGTTTTAATACTTTCTTTAAAGAAAAAAAATTCGTGTAAAGAGCGAAAATCGATAGTTTTGAAATAAAATTCTAAAATATTTACAAAGTTTTTAAAATTTTTTTAAATTTTTTTTATTTATTTTGATATTGCTGTTAATGTTGAATACTATTTTCTTGATTTGAAAACCATGAACATTTCTCTTCTAACTATATAATGTTATATTATCAAATGTTTCCTATATTTTTTTATCGCATCAAATTAACTTCTTGTGGTTTTTTGATTGATAAGATAAATTTTCTGTTTTAAATATGAAAATATCCTCAAATATTTTTTTTGCATATTGATTTTAAGTTATTTCAAAAGAAAATATATAAATAAGAACATTTTATAACTCTAAATTTTATATTAACACAAAAATATGTAAATTGACTTGCTAAATAATATAGTAATGTGTATGAATTATGTAAAGAATAGAACTAAATCTATAAATTTTCTTTATAAAATTTGTACTTTTTTATTCCATATTTATGTTATTGATGTAAATTTGTATAAAACATTATATTTTTAGCTTGACATACTAAGTTATGGTGTAGAACGATAAAAAAAATAATGAAATAGCAAAAATTTAAATTTCTATTTTTATTTATGTGATCTAACATTATTTAATCTTTAATTTTTTTTATTCAATTTTAATCTCGATCTAATGGTATAAAAAACCAAAATGGATAAGTTTATTAAATGAAAACAAACAAGAACCGAGAATCAAGACTTCTTGTAATATGATACAACTTTTATTCACATGAGCTCTTCGTTTACCTCTCGATTACAGAAAATTTTCACATAATTTATACAACAAAATATTTTTAATGATTAACACTAAAAATCTAACATAATATCAAAAGAATGCCTAAGAAGGATATCTCATTCATCTTGGATCAATACATCTATGGTCCATATCTCCTCTATACTAGAATCACGGTATTATAAGGACAAGATTAGGCATATGGTAAAAACATTATAAGTCTATGTCAAAATTCTATACATCTGTAATATTTATTTGTAAAATTTCCCAATCTCCCGCAAATAGAAATGAAGGAAGAATTAAAAGTAAAATTGAAATTGAATTGAATGAATCTATACCAAGCTAATAGTTAAATTTTTTATTTCAAAATTGATGATTTATTACACTAAGGATTAATATGCTTTTAGAAATATCTATTTTTTACTCTAACTGTAGCGACTCAAAATTCGATAAAAAAACTACAGGTATGTATTTAGGGTATTTTTGGTTATAAAAACCATAATAATCGAGCTAGTCTATATTGGAGCATCTGACTGACTATCTTTTTGTTTTTAATACTTCCAAATAAAGTATTAGAAATGTCACTATGTGAAATTACTATAAATTTAGCGATTTTATAAAAATTTTTATGATAAAACCATATGTAATACGAAAGTTGGTTTACATATTATAAAATTTTTTTATATGTGAGTTATCTAGTGAACTAGGATTTGATGTTTATTTAAACTGTTATTATTTCCACTATCATCTTGTTTTCTCGCAAGATCTCGGGTCATTAAGGCTATAAAATAAAATCTTACATCAAAAATTTTTATTTAAAATGAGATGAATCCGAACTCTTGCTTTGAAATTAAAAAAAAAGCGCAAATACATGAAAAAAATATGACCATTCAACTCTTAAATTGAATATAAAGTTGATAATCATTTGAAAAAAACCAGACCTTCGAGTTTACAATTCTAAAAATAGTGAAGCTTTTGCTCAATGGTTTATACTATAAAAAATTATATTTTGATTATTTTACTTAATTTGTATTAAAATAAATTTTATCATCTGCGTTATCTACCATATATTGTATCATTTGTATAATAACACTCTAGAAAAGAAATGCTATTATTGTATCTTTATATAAAGAACAGGTATTTTTAATTTAAAAATAAATGAATGCGATATTAATTCGTTTTTTCATCTCTTTTTATATTATTTTTTAAAACTATATCAATTATATGGCATATTAATCACTAAATTATAGTTTTCCCATTTGTTTATCTTATTTTAGCGTTTGAGACTACGAAAAAACACTGAAAGATGTTGAGTGAATAAAAAAAAAGTTGTGTAACTTACGTTAATTTTCGCTATGATAAAACATTGCCAATATCTTGAAATAACAGTATATTTGGTTTTGTTCTATTATAAAATAACTAAATTGAATATACACACCCGAAAATTTTTTTTATTTGCATAAAACATCAGTGAAAAATCTCTCAATCCATAACATTTATATCTGATGCTAAAAACTGTATAAGTAATAAACAAAACAAGAATTTATATACATAAAATTTTGTACATATATTTTAAATACATTACTTAAAGAAAACTATTTTTTTAAGTCTTTTGATTTATGCAACACTAAATTTACACTGCGATTTTCTTTTTATTATGTTTGAGAATCATATTATTTGTACTTATATATCAAAGACACACAATATCACTTGTTTAATTTATTCTTTCAATTTTTTTAAAAAAAACTTAATTTATACTTTTTTGTTTGTCTCAAATTTGTTCCATAGAACAATTTTCCTCATAGGTGATTCTACGGCAATAACATTCAAATACGTATTTTTCTGTATTATTTAGTGATTTTTTTTTCCAGAAATCAAACAGTATAAAAAAACTTCTAAATAGTAAATTAGATTTTTATTTTGAACAGTATTATACTATTTTATAACATTTTTAATCATCAATTTGTTGCCTTTAAACAAATAAATGGTTTTTCTGTGAAAAAAATTAGTTTTTCTATAAATAGGCTAAAGATATAAATCATTATAAATATACAAAAATATATAATAAAAAATATTAATTATTCATTTCTTCCAAATTTATTGGTTTTTTTTATTGGTTATATCTAAAATATGAATTTTTCGTGTTTTTAAATTGATTTTTTTTATTGCTTTGTCAAATATATAAATTGCAAAATATAAATCGTAAAATTTTTATTGTGTTCTGATCAGAAAAAAAAATAAAAAATGATATATTGTATTAGTCTTTATTTTTAGAAATTGTATAAGTTCAACATAAATCTACTTAAAATTTAAAATATTTTTTCTAATTAACGATCCTTCAAATTTAATAATAAAAAATAATAATTAAAATTTTTATAACTTTTTGTAATCATTATTCAAAACAGTCAAAAGAGCACATATACTAGTAGTATATAGTGCGAAATGGTTTTGAAAGCGGAAAAACCCAGCCACTAACATATAAAAAATGTAGATCTCACTTATTACAGTACATCGCATAAGAATTATAAAGCATTTATCATCCCAATTATTCATATTATTTTAAGATGAATAAGTTTCATTGATCTAAAATAAAAATTTGAGGCAATATTACTAGTAGTATATATTACGAAATTCTTTTGAAAGCAGAAAACCCAGCCACTAACATATAAAAAGTGTAGATCGCACTTAATACAGTTCATCGCATTAAAATTATAAAGTATTTATCATCCCAATTATTCATCTTATTTTAAGATGAATAAGTTTTATTAATCATAAATAAAAATTTGAGACAATATTATATGTAGTAACACAAAAAAAATATAAAATTGTGATATAAATATTACTTTCCATCTTTATTGTAAAAATTGAGATATAGAATAGCATATTATAATATTTTATTTTATTCGCACAATTAAGTATTTTTTGAAAGTACTTTGAACTTGACAAGTTTTAACAAGTTTCAACAAATTTTCATATTTAAGAAAAATAGCGGAGCAATTTTAAAGTCTTAAAAAGAAGAATAATAATTTTAAGAAGAATACAAAGAAAGAAAGATAATCAAGATTAATACTTTAGAAAAAGGTTTTAAAGTAGTAGTAGTAACAGTAATAGTGAAACAAGGATAATAGTAATATTTATTCTAAAAATAAAACCAACAATTTAAAAATATATATTTTTTTTATAAATACTATTATAAAAATAGTTCTTTACTTGCGTTATATAACAAAAATTGACGATTTTTTCATTTTTTGTCTACTTCAAAAATTTGAAATTTGTGCGAATGAACAGTTAAACTACTTTTTTCAATATGAAGACAGATTCATGGTATTTTTTTGTGTTTATATTTTCAATCATTTATAATTAGCTTGGTTATAGAAGAAACGACACTTTTCTTATTCTAAAATATATTTCATAAGTATATTTTCAACATCTTTGAATTATAGGGTACTTTTTCAAACCCTTTTGTATTTATTTATGCATGTAATAACAAATCATTTTAGTCATTTTTGAGCTTCTTTTAACATTTGGAGGCAATTTTAGAATTGTTTTGACTTGATAAATTTTATATTTTATTGACTAAATCTAATATATAAACCGAATTATAGAGGTTTTTTATAAGATTTGTATACAATTTTTTAAAATAAATATATATAAACTTTTACTAGGTCCATAACCGATCAGATTCTTGTGGTTTTACGCAATAAATTATTTTTAGAATAATAAAAAATTTTCAATTGAACGTTAAAACGGCATTTTTTGTTATATTGAAATGATTTAGATATCCGAAAAGGTTACTGATTCTTTCTATGGTACCTTTTTATTTCAGAAAGTTTTTTTGAGAGGTTGATAAAACAATTATTATTCTTTTTTCATAAATAAACTTTTTATTTCCAGATTTGTTTATATCAATTAGATTCGATATAAAAAAAAGAAAATTATAATGGTTTACGTAGAATACGAACATGCGTAAATTATAGTACTTCACAATGAATTTAGCAATAATAGATATGAATGTGTACAAAACATCCGAAAATTACAAAAATTTATGGAAAAAATTTTTTAAAAAAATATTAGTAGAAACTGAAAGTCATACAAAAAAAATTCAATTAAAATTCCAATATGATCCTGAAAAAACAGAGAAATCAGGCGCAGCAAAAGTAAGAAAGACGAAAAAGATATGTTGTTGTGGTAAACAACAGTACCACATACACCGACGACACCTGTCGTGGTGTTATAAAACATAATCCCTCCTTAACAGATAATATTTACCTCCAAACTTTACCTCCATGCTCTCTATAAAAATAATATAACCCTAAAGAATAATGGATACAATAAGGTATGAAGGTAAAGGTAAAGGAGATCAGCTAAACCCAACAAGCAGGCGTAACCCTGGTTCAGGCAGCTTTAAAAACTATAATAAAGATCTTTCTACCACTAACACACACCTTTATTGTCTTTATACGTTATTTTCAAGCCGTGTCAACCAATCCCCGTTGACTTACGGCAGTTGTATATTCGGGCATAATGAGAAAAAGATTGTATAAAACATTAAGAATGCAAATTTTTTAAAGAGAATCAAGTATTTTACTTTCCAAAAAGATACATAAAAAATACATTTTTTAAAAACAATATACACATTAAACACAACTTTTTAAACTGATATCATAATTTAGAATGTTATTTAGGTTTTAAAAATTTTAGGGACTAGTCAAAAAAACAATTTTATGTATTTATTAGACCATAAAGGCTACTGAAATAGATTTTTCTTGCACAAAATTATAAGATAGATTTTCAAACTGAAATTTTTATAGCTAGCATCTTTGTTGAAAATTTAAATGTAAATTTTAAAAATTCACAAGAAAAGGGTTTGATGACAATCGATTATCATAATTCAATAGTTTTGAAAAGGTTTGAAAGGTTAACAGCATAATAAAATTTGTTTATTTAATATTTATGCATCAAATAGCTCGTAAAAAAAAATCAATTAGCTATATATTCGTACTTATATAGATATTAACATATAAAAATAATTATGAAGATTAAAGCGATTATAGAGAAACATATTACCTTGTTTTTGAAGGATCTTACGAGAATTATTTCTATTTAAATATTAAAAAAAAAGAAATAACAAAATTTTGAGAAAGGCACGAATATATACCAGAAATAATATGAATAACCACACAAGTAATACGTTTATTCATTTTAATATTATTGTTTTACAGATAATACTAAACTAAAGAAACCATCCGATCTAATAAATATAATAAATATCGCATTCATTTTGATATAAAGCATATATAAATGTCAACATAACATTACGTACAGAAACAAAAAAAGGATTGTGAAAGCAAACGATTTTTTTGCATTTAACAAAGATCTTACAGAATAACGACATAGTCTCTGTAGATAGAACAAAATTTGATACGTGGGTACAATATATTCGAAGTTGCTAAAAATTAGATATCAAGTATTGTAGATTACTATAAAAATATTTTTAATCTATCCCAAATATTTAGTTTTGTTAAAATTTTATTTGCCTTTTTGCATTAAGGATTAATATGCAGTTTCTAAACAAGAATATTTATACATCAAATTTCATAAAAAAAACAAATAATATGTCAAGTCATTGTCGTTTATTGTGTTTGTAAAATTTTCATCAGTTCGAAATAAATTAGTAATTCAACCACTGTTTTTATTCATGTCTTATATGATATTAAGAATTTTTTAACTATTTCAAAGATTAGATTATATAGATAACAAATTTAATTCAATATTTTTAAAAAGATATCCAAAATCAATGTTTTTCCAGTTAAAAACTTATTAAAAAGACTATAAAAATTGTGGTTAAAAATAAATTGAGCATTCAAATTGTATGAAAGTTATTTATGGGCATATAAAAACATATTTAAAGTTTTTGATTGTCGCATTTTTAATGTATTTAGCTATAAATATATTTTCTAAATAGAAAATATATGATTTCAAAAACAATATATTTTTTTAATGTCAACAATCCGACCTCATCAAAAATTCACGCACAAATTTTTAAATATTTATTTACTGCAAATTATTTGTCAGACACAACCAGAATGATTTCGTCTATATATTGGGATAAATTTTAGCGTGAAATCGTTTCAGTCATAAGAAATCTTAAAAAAAATAGAAAATAATAAAGGATAAAGTTTTCCGAATATTTGCTAATAATAGCTGATAAATTTAAAAGTATGTTCAAGTTAGCAAATAAAAACAAAAATAATTATTAGGCTTATCTTTTGAATATTTTTTTTACAGAGTATTTCAGCTTTTTAGACTTACTGTTAAATATAAAACATTTATTTATATAATAGAAAATTAAGATTGCCTGAAAGCTGTTTTTTAAATGATGTAAATAAACAATACAATTTTTTTAGGAATTTTTTACGAGTGAAGCCCCTGAAAGAAAAAAAGTACTACACAAAAAACGACAACACAAAAAAGAACAAAAATACATGAAAAAAATGCACCAATTGCATTAAAATAGGATTTACATACAAACTGAGATATTAAAAAATGCCTATAAAAAAACTATTTACAAGAAATAAAACGCACAAATATTAGATTGTGTCGAAAATTCGTGCAAATAATGATTTCGTTGCTTTGCAAACATCAACCAACATTAACTTTTCTACCAAAAGAAAATAAATCAGCACTTTTCTATTGTGATGCAAAAATCATAAATAAGCAAAATTACATGACACGCATCAATTTACAGAGAAAATATGTTCATTAATATAAATAAATTATTAAAAATTAAAGAATTTAGGGAAAATATAGCAAAAAATTTTAGCATGATTAACCAGAAATAAAAATGATTATCTATACTATAAAAATATCATGGAAATTAAAAACTACGTATTGAACAACATAAATGACGCATATCTCAAAAAAAGTCGATCTAATCGTAGATATTAATAGTGGTAAAATGAAGGATAATAAAACTTTCAAAAAGCGATTACCATCACAGATCAAATTTCTAAATCAACATAATGTCGCACAAATATTGTTATGACTACAAAAACAACTATACGTAAAGAGTTTTAATATTAAAACCGCAAATTAACGATATTATATAGAAAAACTCAAAAAGAAACGAGATATAAAAATTTTAAATAAAATTTGGGTGCTAGTTAATGCCGAATTTCCGATAAGATAACAAAAAATACCATAACATTACATATAAGAGTATAAAAGGTTTATTGATAGGCCATCAGAAGGATAAAAGGATTGGCTACATTAAAAAAAATAATGTAAAATATATGTAAATATTATACACCACAAGTCTAAAGATAGAATATTTTAATACAAACATATATATTAGAATAATTTTGAGTTTTTGATCACTTAAAAAACTATTGAAACAATAAAAAATTATAAAAAACTAGAATTCTTTTTGGACACATATCAAATTTACGCAATTAAATAAAGATAAAATAAAAATTTCGAAAATTGAAATTAAAGCTATACAAACATTTGAAAAAGATTCAAAAAAACATATTACTACGTATTTTTAGGCTTAAAGTGTCAATGAATGATTTTTATCGTTTACAGATATATATTACGTTTTTTATAAATTTTATTTGATTAGAAGAATATTTAAAAATCGACCGAAGCCAAAAACATTTCTTTCAAATACATAATAAGAAACCCAGAATAAAAAAACATGGATTTATAATTTTGAATACAGAATTTCTAGTAATAATACAATAAACCAAAAATGTTTATGTGTAGCTTTGATACATATAATGCCATATAACACATATGTTTAGTTTTTTGGACCTAAATAACGATAATGTATCGTTCGGTGAAATATTGCTCCACAATTTCCATTTAAAAAATCGGATTATATTTTGATAATAATAAAATTCAAAGTATACCCTGATAAATTAGCTTTGCACAAAACATTAATATGAAAAAAATAACATGTGATAAAAAAATAAAACATTAAAATTTGACCATACCATAAAACATAAAAAAATATGAAAAATAAAGTAAAAAATTTCTAAGTACATTATAGGAACATTATATTAAAACTTCTGCAGTATAAATATAAAAATGCAATTATAAAGTTAAAAAAATCCAATTATGTTTATGTACGATCTTACAAAAACAGAAAAGATATTTTGAGCTTTCAAAAGCAAAATTGATAGCAAAAATTCACTAAATTACAATTAAACAAAAAGATTAGTTGCAGTATATAAATTCTTGTTTTTTTACAACTAGAAAACCAATACAATAAAGCCAAAAGGTAACAATTGGAACTACATGAATCGCGTTAAAGAAATAAATTAACATATTTTCATAAATAAGTGACCAATAATTTACACAATAATATAAAAAAGGTTTTCTAAACATTTTTTTAACTATTAAATATAGTAAAATTTTTTCTCTCGGTCAAGAAAGAACAAATTTTATACACAAATAAAAATCAGATTTCTGACAGAAGACATAATGAAATTATTACTAAGAGGTAATATTACCATTCGATTAAAATTTTGAAAAGCGATAAAATGTACTAATTTTTGTTTCCTAATAACAGACTAGCACAAAAAAATAAAAACATCATAAATCTATTGATTTTATGCAAAAATTGTTTCTAATTCCTCTAGAATAAAATTAATAAATAGAAAATAGATTTTAAAATTAAAGAAATAATTCTGATATATAGATCTACTACAAAATGCATAGTAACAATCAAGAATATAATTATAAAAATCTTAAAACGTTTGTTGAAATATAATAAACAATAAGTTTTTTCAATACATCACTCATACACCAAAAAATTTTTCTGCGTACAACCAGAGAAATCAAGACGAATTTAAGAGAACGTTATTTGCAAATAAAAAAGAAAATAGGATTAATACGTATAGGTATTGTAAAATCATAATATTATATGGAAAAATAATTACCAAAAAACCCATTCGTTTTTTATATGGTAAATTCTGCATCTTACCATGCACAATTGAATTTAAGAAAAACAAAAAGGAAAAAGCTGTACGCGAATGATATGAACAAGATAAATATTTAGTTTATATACAGAAATACAAAAAAAATCTGTGGTAAACGTTGAAAAATAGTTATGAAGATAATATATGATCACTAAAATAAATTGCAAATATAAAATTCCCAGGATTTAAAATTTCATATATTAAAAATTTTAGACTCTAAGTATTTTTTTAACAAATTACACAAATTTAAATAAAGGAATAAAAATTTTTCAACTATACTTGAAACTAGTAGTGACTTAAAAAAAGATAAAGAAACTGTGTTCAATACAATTTCGGATGATTTAATTAATTTCAAGTAAATTTAAGAAATATAGGAATGAAAAACTAGTGTTTAAATCAAAAAATGTTCCTTTTCATTTCTTATTACCTTTGCATGTAATAAAATAATAACCATCTAAGCCTTCTTTATGACAGAAAAAAAACATTAAGTAAATAAGAGTTATTAAAATGATTCATGTAACATATTATGTAAACAATAAAAATCTAACATTTTTACTCAAATTGTAAAGGTGTTTTTTTCATTTACTTTTCTATAATGATTTTTTTCTTTCGAATTTGCGAGGATTCTATTTGACTTCTTTTTTGTTCTTGATGATGAATCTATGTATATAATAGATCAAATGGTAATTTAAAATATCTTTCGAAAAATCGAATTCCTGAATTTAAGAAATAAAGAAAATTCATAAGATGAAAAGAAAATATTTTTGATTGCTTTAGTACTTTTTTTATATATTAAAGTTTATGAATATTGTTTTTCAATATCATATATTATATTTAAGTCTTATTTCTTATATTTTGTGCTAATTTTTATTCAAAATTCTGTTAATTATTGTGTAGTACTATCATGTATGTGTTTTGCTAATTATATATAGATTTTAGATATTAAGGCAATATTCATCACACTATAATTGTATTTCAATAAATTAAATCGAATATATATTTTTAAATTCTAAAAATACTTTCAAAATAATAAAAAAAGAATAATTATTGTTGACTAAAAAAGTGTAAAAATAGTGTTTGCAAGCGTTTTTTGAATTTTGTATCAGTCTAACCACTGGATAGAACATTCTGAGCATCAAAAATTGATAAATCGATGGTAAAAAGTACATATGTAAATAGAACCAAAATTTACTATTAGAGAAGATTTAATTTGTGTTTTGTTTTAAAAATTTGTACGTTCATTGGTTTCTATTTTAAAATATAAATTTTTAGTTTTTTGAAAGTAAAAATAGTACCTTATTAAACAAAAACTGTTGGTTGGCTGATTCATCACATACTATATAACAGTAACATACTTGGTATTATCATTTTCTTGAGACATTATTAAAGTTAATTTTAATAATTATTAAAATGTCTAAGCACCCCAAACATTTTTTTTAATATTCAATTTTTTCTATGTTTACTTCATTCCAGTTTTAAAATTTATCGTTAATTAAAGCTCAGTATTTTATTTTATTGCTAAAATACACACAAAAATCTTTTATTATTATAAATTTTAAAATTTATTTTGAAAATGCTGTGAATACATGATTTTATGTGCAAATTTGATTGATAATATTAAATCCATGAGAGTGAAATACAATTTGCTACAACAAAAATGTTTAATTTTTATTTAATTACATTTTGATCTATTTTTATAGAATGATTTCAAAACAAAATCAAGCACATCTGAAATTTTCATATCTTCTTAAGAAAATGTGTTGTACTATATATAATAAAATTGAAAATATTATTTATTTTAGAATGATATAATGGGA
Organism: Edhazardia aedis USNM 41457; assembly: GCA_000230595.3. NCBI lineage: Eukaryota > Fungi > Microsporidia > Culicosporidae > Edhazardia > Edhazardia aedis. Next base: position 147,644 of record AFBI03000075.1, read on the forward strand.
AAATTCCTAATAATCAATATTATAACAAACTATTTTGAAGTATTTTTTATTTAGATCGTTTTACGCTCTGTAAAGTTATAAAATAAAACATTTTATCAATATATTATTAGATTTTCTATCTTGAATATATATTTAAGTATAATAAAAGGTTTATTTTTAAAAACAAATTTGTATCTAACTTTGTATATTATGTAAAATTTCTTTGTTTTTGTAGTAGTCATCATGTAGTTGTACAATTTATACTCATATTTAATATGATATATTTATTTTTATTACTATTATGATAAATAATTTTCGCGAAAAAAACCATATAATACAATTTTTAATATTTTTACAGAATCAACAATAACTAGATTATTGTCTAGTATAAAAAACAAAAAAGAAAAATAAATATATGAATATTTATATGTGCTAAAAACAGATTAAGGTAAATTATATTGTTCATAATCCATTTTTCTAAATAAACTTACTATCTAATAAGTTTATAACATAAAAATTTATCATGGATTTTTGTCTTTATCAATTGATAACTCGAAAAAATAACACATAATAAGCTGATTCATGCGAGATTTAGAAATAAAGTCAATTGAACGCTCACATACTTTTAATAAGATAAATGTTCAATATTTAACCCTTTTTTATAGTTTAATAGTGTATCGAACCCAAATTGATCTTATTCGTGATTAAGGTCTAAAGAAACTTTAATCCTTATTATGTTGCCGCATGTTTTTTTTTCTAAACACAAGAAAGATTCTTTTTGCGCATTGAAGAGTTTATGTAAATCTTGATAATTTGAAGAATCAAGAATGTAAATGAGAAATAAAAGTGATATTAAAAAATAACTTCGGAAAACATTATGTTTTGAATATATTTTATCATTTTAAAATGTCTTGAAACATTTATATTTTTCTGAATTTCGGACAATTTTTATTCGCAATTTATTTCAGCAGATTATCACAATTTTCTTTAATTATAATTTTTTAATACAATCAAAATTTACATGCTCTAATACTAAATATAAGCATATGATAAAATATTCGGTGTCTTGATTCATTGAAGTCTAACAAAAACAGATTTTTTGATTTAATATTTAATATAATTATGTTTTTTTTAGCATGATCTCTCATTGTTTAATAATGTAACGGTAAAATCAAAAACATCTTTTATTACAGCATAAAGCTGAAATTCGAGAACAATTCAATCCTCACTATAAAGATCATTATGAAGCCACAAAGTTGGGTTAGAAGATATGCAATTTTTTTGTAATATCATCTAGATTTTAATTTTTATTCTCATATCAGAACTCGCTGCATAAAAAAAAACACACAAAGATAAAAAAAACATATATATGTCAGTGGTTTTATTAGATCATTACAAATTAAATTGTATCTGTGTTACTAATATTTTATGAAATCTTTTTTTTATTTTATATTTTTCTATAAAGGGCGTATTCCGGAAAAATTTTTGTCATTTTTTTATATTATAGCCTTTTATATACGAATAAGCTTTTGTTTTAATAAACATATTATTGACTGAAATTAGATTGTCAAAACAACTTCTTATAATGGTAACTTTATATCTACTATTTTTTTAAGTTTTTATTTTTGATTGGTATGATTTAATAAAACTGTGTTGATATGAGATATTTTAAGTCAAATTAATATGCTTAAAATGTTGTTTTTTTTTCGCTGTATTACTAAATTTTTTTTGTGAATTTTCGTTCAATTTTGGATCGGTAGAGGAATTTCATCAAAAAGCCACATTGAATGCATAAAATGGATATTTTGCTGAAGGTTGTTGCATAAAATAGACATAGAAGAGGTTTTAAATATGAGAATTTCTTATGTTGAGAGGCAGACTTCGATCATTCAACCCAAGGATATAAGTATGATATAAAAAACCAAAAAATTCTAAGCTGAATAAACCTTTTAACATCATTATATGACTGTGGTAAATCATATAGATCAAGAGACGAAAGGAACGCTACATTTCAATGCTAAAACATTTCATTCCAACCCAAAATAACACCCAATATTCTCTCCATTTCTTCCTCTTTGATAAATATCTAAAGTGATTCCTAAGAACCCATATGATGGATAAATAAAGGAGCAGAGGGTACTCAAAAATGTCACATCAAGGACATCGTAGTTGCAGTTAGTACCCAGACATACAAACGGACTCATAAGAGAGAAATAAATGCTCATTTCTCTCTTTATATGCACTTTTTTCACATTACTCACATCTAACACCTAGTGAGTTTTGTAAAGACACATTACATATTTCTTCGATTAAATTTTTATTGTTGACAACTTCGGTAAAACCTAAAAGAGTTCGGTAAAAAATTAATACTGTGAATATATGAAATAATTTATTTTTTTTTGTATTTTATAGTTTTAACTTTAAAAATGTTTTATATGTGTATTGAAATTTCTGTTTTCAATAAAGAATAAATTTTGATTTTTAATTGCACGTTTATATCTCATTATCTGGGAAAATAGGAAAATAATGTATTAACGTTTTTCCGTTGAGATTTGATTTATATATTAAATATGTTGTTTGATCAATTTCTGATCAAATTGATCGTTTGTTTATGATTATTGGTACAAAGTTTACCAATAATTAAACGAAAAAATTATATTTTTTGATCAAAATGTGATGGGTCACTTTTAAGCAAAATTTATCTTAGCAGAAGCTTTATTAAACAAATTTATCGAGATTATGTTTTTTTGATTTTTTGTGCACAACCAAACAACTGTGACGAAACGGAAGACCGCGAGGTCAATCCAGATTACATGTAGTGTGAATAGACAAATAATAGATTTATTTTTTATTATAATGTGAATGCGATGAAGAGAAGAAATATAAAAAGTTCAACCCAAATTCAATATTTATTTTTCTGTACTAGTTAACCTGAAAAAAACCTTTAAACAACTTTTTGGATAGAAATCCAAATGCCTTTTATTCTTAAAACTGGAATAAAAATGCTATTATATCAAACATTTTTGTATTTTCATATCCCTAACTATCTTATAAAAACGCGGGCTCTAATATAATTTTATTTGCAGATCCTTTATCAATTAAAATTTTTAGCTTTGTAAATTGAATAACCAAATTATGTGCTTACAGCCTTAAATCACCACCTCAAACGAAGCGAATGAATTTATAGAGCAATAATAAAGCCAGGACACATTTAGTTAGCTTAAAAAAATATTCATTATCTTTTCTTATTTTGGGTTCGTCTTAAGAGTACACGATAATATTTATATAACTATTGCCGTATAAAAATCTTAGAAAAAAAATAAAATTCTACTGCTTGTTAATATACAACAAGTCTTGTCGTTATATTATATTTATTATTTTTATTTAAAATTTTGTTCTATTGTTAATAATAAGCATTTTTGTTGTATTTTTAAAAAATTTTAAATTTTAGAATTTAGAATCTTTAAAAATTAATATGAAGTTATTTTCATTTAAAAATGTGTAATTTTTTCCAATTAAAGAAAAAAACATTAAAATCTGATTGTATTAATTTGAAACAAAAAAAGAGTAAGTTTAAAGATTTTTTCGAAATAATGGTAACAGAAGAAATACGTGTAGTATTTGTGATGATAAAAAATTGATATTCAAAACTTAGATAAATTTAATTTCGCTATCTGAATTATACGATGTGAAGATTTATATTATGAGACAATATAATTTAAAATTCCTAAATGTAAATTATGTTATGAAAAGTTTTATAACGTAAAAAACTTGAATTATATTTATTGCATGATAATTAAATGACCAAAAGTATTTAATTTTTTAATAAAATTTGATAAATTGTTAATTTACCAAATAAAACTTAAAATAGCTGCGAAAATCGTGAGGAGGGAAAAAAAAGAACAAGATATCAATTTGTAAGAAATTTCGATGAAAACCATCAAAATAAAATAAATAAATTTGTATATAGCAACATTTGTAAAATTTTTAATATTTTAGAAAATTTAAAATCAACACTAATTCTTATTTACAACAATTTTTTTTAATATATCTCTTCGATCACATTCTTTTTTTCTTAATGATATTATATTCTGATTTTAAAATATTTGAAAGTGCTTAGAAACCAATAAAAACATTTTATAAATCAAAGAAAATTAGACAGATAGAAAATTGACAAAGAAATGTCATATATATGAAAATATATCAAAATAATTATATTGAAGAAAATTTTAATGATTCATTTAAAAAAGATTTATCGGAATACATAATAACACTGTTAATATAAATATCTTGATAAATATTACTCATTGGCATTAAAAATTGTATTTTTCTTGTACTCCTTAGATGCTTTATAAATTTTCTTCTTAACTTTTCAACGAAAAAATTTGATTATTTTAGTTAGAAACTTTATCATTTTCATTAATTTTTTATGTGTCAAAATAAATTTTATGTGAAGAGTAAAAAGAAAAAAGTCCTATCACTGATGTAATAATTGTAGACAAAATATGTACTTATGACATCATTTAATAGATTTATTTGTCATTCAATTTTCTTAACAACAGTTTAAAATTTTATTATGAAAACGTACTTCATTAATTTGTTTATTTGCCCACAGAATGTGAAACTTGACATAAAGTATAGTCGTTGTGATAATTAAATTTTTTTTAAAAAATTGTCATATTAGGTATATTGAAACAAAAAGACTAATTTACATGTTGAGTAAAATTTAAAATTCTTATAATTAATTAATCATGTATTTTAAAATGGAGCTAGTAAATTGCTTAAATTTAAAGGGGAAACTTAGAGTTTAACGTTATCCCCTAATTTAAGAAATTTAAGAAAAATATTTGTAATATCCCTTCAAAAATGGCTTCAATCGGTAGTGTTTTAAATGATATCCCGAGTGTTTGGATATATATTGGCTGTAGTATACTGTTTTCTGCTTTGCTCTTCTTTGGAAGATGGTTTTTAAAAAAACACTTTAAAAATAGAGCTAATAAGAAATTTAAAGGTAGTTTTGATGAATTAATACAATCTAGTATTAATTGTAATCTTAATATTGTCGAATATATCACAAAAAACATTTCATTGCAAAAACAAATATGGGACGATAAGAAAAAATATGAATCCAGTACAAAAATTAAACCCGGAATGGCAACCAAGGTTCATGTGGAATTGTTATACAAGCTTAAAGTTCATCTGTGGACAATTTGCATACAAGCTTTAGAATCGGAATATAACTCTCGATATAAGCAAGAAATAATCCAGTTTAATAATAGTTTATTTGATACTCTTCTAAGTGAAATACAAAGTTCACTTGGTATTGATTTAGATAGTGATTTAAGTTACAATTATCCTGTGAGATATCTTATGTTCTATAAAAAATTACGAATGGTTTTTGAAATGGTATTTTTAAACATTGGTTCGAAATTAGCGATCAGCGAAGAGATAAAAAAGAATGGTGATGATCAATTATATGATACGGATTTGGCAATTGATGCTGCTGAAAAAAATTTCATAACCAATATAAATAATATGCGTGCTTATAATAGCAAGCAGATGAATAAAATTATAGCAGCAAGTATGGCAATTTTAAAAACGATGGAAGATAATTTATTGTGTTGTTTTAAGTTTTTGCAAAATTTAGACTTAAAACAAGGAGATAGTTAAAAATTATTTAGATCGTAGCTATTGAATATCATTTCATTGCTATTTTTCCAGATTAAAACATCATATCTCTATTTAAAAAAAGTAATATTTTATTATGGCATTTAAATTTTGAATTGATTGAAGATTATATTTTTTATTTATTTGTTGTTGCAATAATAATTTGTTAAATACAAAAAAACAGGCTAATTTTACAAAAATATTTTTTAAAAACTTTATATTTTGATCTGTATTTTTCAAATGTATTTTTATATAGATGATTTTAATTCATTATTATCACTTCTTCTAAATAAGAATCACGCTAGAAACAAAATCAAACCCTCAAATTATTTGTCATCAATTCATAATATTGATAATATTATCCCATTACGCATGTACAATATGATTCAAACATCCACTATTCAGTTTTTTAGATAAGATTTATGGGAAAATAAACATACATATTAGTAATGATTGGCTTTTTTTTGCCAAAATAGAAAAAAGTAAATCATTGAAAGAACTCTTTTCTATTAACGAAACTATTAAATTTTGGATTTTTTTACACTATTTAGATATGTATCAATTTATTTGCTAGTTATACTTTTTTGTTTTTCTTTCGAAAAATTTTAAATCTTCAGTTTCAAATAATTTCGCATACTTCTCACTGATATTTAGAACTCTAGTTTCTTAACCATTTAAGTAAAGGTATTAAATCTGTTTTGCTTCAGAAATCTTTACAAATGTCACAGTCAACAAATGTAGCTTTTGACATTTGTGATTACAAAAGAGGTAATTAATTAATTTTTTTTATCAAAATGGTCGAATTAATAAACAAAAAAATTTTCGCCATTAAATTTTAGAATTTCAAATGATTTAATCTAAAATTTTTAATATAGATTATTTGTAATTAAAATAATTAATTAAAAACACAATATTTTTATTTGTGATAGATTAAATAATCTAAAAAAATAAATTATCTCATTATAGAAAATTTAATAAATGAAGGGTTTCAAAATATTTTAAATAAACATGCATATTGCGCAAATTCTATTTCATTTATGTTCAGTGTATTTACACAATACTGGTGTAAACGATCTCAATGATAGTGACGGTAGGTGCGAGCACCAAGATAACAGAATAAATATATGCCACTGCAAGTGTACGTTGGGTGTTAACTCTTTGCCTCCAATCACTAAACATTTTAAATTTTTCACAGAAATGTAATCCATGATGAAAAAAGAAAATGGTAACACAGAAAGCATTCAAAACAAAATTTATAAAATATATTATATAAACGAATTCTTCATTGGAAACAAACACTTTTTTAATAATACCTCTTCTACTGCTTTACTTTCCAACTAGATCTAGTGTAAAATATTGTTAATAAAAATAAATTTGATTTTTGTAATATATTTAATTAGAAAAGTTCAAACTTTGAAGATATTATTTCAGAAAAAGAATAAAACTAGAGTAAATTTTAATTTTTCTAAAAACTAGTTCTTTTAAAAGATCATTTTATAGTGAATAGAACAACATACATCCATAAAAAAATCGCTTATAAATGAGGATGTTGCTACATGTTCTAGGCTATTTGGTCAATTGTGAAAATATTGATCTCATATTTAGAATACAATTTTAAGATATTTTAACTATATAGACTGAAATGATATTATTTATTGTACTATTGGTATCTATGCTAGTATAATAACAAAAATAGTGGATTTTTCTTATGTTCTTGTTACTTCAGTTAAATAGTTTTAGGTTGATGATTTGACTAAATTAACGCTTTGATTAAAAATTAAACTGATTAATTAAAAATAATAAAAAATAGTTATGCAAGCTATGTAAACAAACTTATTTTGTTTTCTGAAACTAAAAAGAATTTTTCTACAACTACTTATGATTTTTTATACTATTGGATTATCCGGAAGATTTGTCCTTCTGTAAGGTTTAACTATAAGAGTTTGAAATGTTTTATGATTTAATTCACTTTTATTTGTAAGTTTTTTAGTGTGTCAGACCTGCTTTACCAACCCTATAATTTATAATTTTATAAACCAAAATATTCGCTCACGGCAAATCCTGCACATTGCCAAATTAATGGATTTCCCTGTTTAAATTAGTTTAAAATTTTATTTATTCTTGCATTTTTGGCAATACAAATTGCGATACATCAAATAAAAAAAACTAATGATCATAAAAATATATTTCAATTTGGAAAGCTCTGCCTTAAAAAATTGATTTAAAAATACTTTCTATTCATCTGCTTCATATTAAAGTCGTAGTTATAAATATAAAAAAATATCATTATTCTTGAAATTTTTTATAGTTTTTTTTTCTTTAACGAACTTTTACCGGTAAAAATAACGCAACGCATTGAAAAAATTATTAGATTTAAATTCGTTTAACTTATTTCAAGAAAAACAGTATGGTACAGATGAGCGTGTCATATCATAATTTTAAAGGGCTCGTTTTGGATGAGCAGTGTTTTGATAAAAAGAAAAATTTTAAAATTGAATGCAACAATTATGATAAAAAAGAAAAAATGAAATCTAAAGCTAATTTTTGTTAACCACCAAGAAAGCAGCAATAAAGAGATGTGCAGATAGATGTCTCAGAAAGAAGAAAAATCACTCGCTGAAGCGACCTTCAATTTACTCAAAAAATAATAATTTTCTTTCCATTTATAATATTTTTATACACTCTTACAGCTAATAAAAAAAAGATGTTGTTACTCTTTTCATCGATATTTTTATATTTATATAACAAATTATAAAAGAAAAGTTCCAATTTTCACTTGTGATAACTTTTAAAGTTTTCCAATTATGAAAAATATCAAACCCTTAATAACAAAAAGAAATTTTTGTGATAAGAAATTCTCGATTATATAATGTCGGAAATATGCAATTTCATAATTCAGCTTTAAATAAATTTATATTGTATCTTAAATCAGATAAATAAAATGACAAATGAAACATTTATTTTTTAATATAATAGTTAGATTTGATAAATTGCTAATTTTTAAATAAAGCTATAAATAGGCGTGAATTTAAGAAAGAAAATAAAATGGAAGATAGAAATTTTTCAAATAAACATTTCGATGAAACCTCACGGAATGAAAATAATAAATATCATAATTACAACAAATAACAAACATAAATGATCATGAAATGTGTCAAATAATGTGAAATAAATACTACATATAAGTTATCAATATATTTATTTGTTTGTTCAATTTTAATTAAAATTATTAAAAAATATCTACTTGAAATATGAATAAAACATGTATGTAATTTAGAATCATTTTAATTTAGTTAACGTAAAAAATTTTCATTGATATCATAATTTTCTACGTTCCAATTGGTGATTTTTAGAGATAAGAAAAATCAAAAAAGAAGTATTATGGAAGAATTTAAATATAGTAATAAAAATAACTTAGGTAGATAAAAAAGTGAAAATAATAACTCAAATAACAAAAATAGTAATGATAATAGTAATTGAAAAGAATTGGCATTTAAATGAATATAATTATCGTAAGCGTGTAATAAGACAAATTATTGATATATTTGAAAATGAAAATTTTATTTATTGCAATTCTTAGTAATAATATTACAAATGACATTGACATTTTGCTTCATATCAATCAAAAACAGAATTTTTAAGTTTAAATACTTGTCGATAATTTTTCATTGCAAAATATAAACAAGTTAAGAACTAGTAAGAGTGGCTAGAAGAAGAAATCATCAAACTATTTCGATATGAATAAACACTACTTGAAACAAAACAAATTTATTTTTTCTGTTTTCGGTTTATATTTACGCGATTCATACCAAAAATATTTAGAATACGACTTTAAAATTTACTGAACAAACAAATATTTATTTTATTTTAAAACGAACACATATCATTCTTTACAGGAAAAATGAAAATGTTGTGTAAATCGCGAGACAATTTGACTTTAAAATTATTATGTAAATTTTGGTTAATGTGAATACTTTAATTTCACTTTTTCAGGGATTGAAAATTTATATCTCTAAATTTCATTCTTTTAAAGTATGTGATATCTTTTAAATCTGTAAAATTTGCAAATCATACAGAAAAAGAAGAAGATTTTGCTTTCTACATTTTTTCAAAAAAATGATTATTTTTTATATTTAAGATGTGTCCACGTCAGAAGTATGCTCTATTTAGAAAGAATTTAATCATAAAAATTTCTGTAAATAAAAAATCAAATTGAAATTTAATTTTAAAAAATATTTGATTAAAAAAATTTATTTTTAAAATAAAATCATATATTATATTTATTTAAGGAAATAAATTATATTTTATTTAATTATAATAAGATTAAAACATAAATATAACTTTTCGATAATATTACAATTAAAAGCTACTCAAAGACATATAATATTAATAAAAAGAGAAAAATGTGGAATAAAGTTAGAAAAAAGAACTTAAAAAAGTATTAATTGGCGGCATTCGGGTCCAAAACACATCTTATCGATGATCAAAAGAATCTCATAAAGAGAACAAATCATTGCGACTTGATTCCAACAAGAAAATTTTTTTGAGTAAATAAAAATTTAACAGAAAAATACCGTAGAAAACGATATTCTGGAAATTACGCATAAATATCATGAACACTGATGATTGGCTAAAAATATAATTAGAAGCAGGAAATGAAAGTAATTTCAAAAAGGATAGAAAAACAATAAATACTTAAAAAAACCGAGCCACTTTTTCTGATAGAAAGTATATTATAAATTTAAAAGATAATGTAATGGCATCAGGCATATTTCAACAGTATTTTAGGAAATGCAGCGATTTAATACTTCAAACAGAAAATTTTTTAGATGACAAAAAAATCATGAATAACTTGGATTAAAATAAATTATACATTTTGTTTATAATGATTTTACCATTAATTTGAACTCTTACGAAAGTCTGATAAATTCTTCAAGATTAGAGAAATATTGTGTATTTTTAAAATTTTTTATTTATTACAAAATGCGATAATGCAGAAATTTTAGACTTCAACTATTAATTTATTTTGTATACTCGGCACAATTTAATAACTTAACCAAAAATTTTTCTGCGAGCTTTTTTATTTGGACTTCTATTCATTGAGAAATCACAATTCGTATCTACATATCTTATTGATCTCCTATGACTGCTACTTGGTGATGCTTGATTGACTAGCTGACTATCTTTTGTTCTTTTATGAAAAGCAATTTCTTTTTTTATGTCTTTTTTTTTGCGATTTGAAAGAAATTGTAATTTTATATCATATATTTTTCCATTTGATTGAAAAATTTTGCGTTCTTCAGATTGGTTACATACATTAATAAGTTCGTTATTTGTTATTTTTGATTCTTTCAAAGTTTTGAATGTATTTACGTTTCTAAAAAGTATTTCAGGTCGTATAGGATTGGTGTTTTCATTGTTTTTCAATTTTAAAACATTTGGAAATATCGTTTTTCGTAAAATTTTTGTTCGTGTTTGTGCAGAATCGGTATAATTAATAGAATTTTCAATTTTTATATTGGGATTGCAAAATTTCTTTTCATAATTTTCCTTATTTCCCGAGTTTTCTAAACTATCACCAAGATTTCTTGATTGTTCTGTATTTTTTGTTCCTAGATTTTGATTTGAGATTACACAAGCTTGTGTAACATCTGATTGATGATTTATTATATTTGTATCTGTTTTCCTATGCAAGTATTTTGATGGTCTGCTGGGTTTGAGCATTTTGAAAAATACAAAGAATTTTAAAATTTTAAATTGCATTTTTTGATTTTTTTCGTATAAATTAACCATAAAGTTTTTTAAATTTTTAAATAACGTTTTGGAGGGATTTTTTGCTGTTCTAACGCCTTTTTTTAAATTTAATATTCAAAAACATAAAATAAAAGAAAAACAATAAATTCCCTTCAAGCATATACTACAAAAACATTTAATGAACATAAAAAGTAAAATGGAACAGTAAAAAATTAGATAATTGTGAATGCCATTCAAATTCAAATTTTAGCTCAATTTTTTGCATCCTTTGATAAAAAACATTTAAAAAAGATGTTTTTGAATTATTTTATCAATTTGGATTGTTAAAATTTATTTTAGTTTAGTATTATTTGAAAATTTTACAATCTCAATTGACTTTACATACCAAAATAAAAAAAAATTGTTTAAATTTTTATAATTCTATCTGAAAAAACAAAAAAAATAAATATAAAAATATGAATTCAAAATTCATGCAATTATAACAAAAAAAATATATGATAAGAGTAGTAACCTCATTTCACAAAGAAAACAAAATCGATTCAAATATTCTTTGGAATAATATTAAATGCTTTCCCATCGAGTTAAATATTTTGAATATTAGATAATATTAAAGTGTGATAAATATCACATATTATTCAATATATTAAAATAGTTGATTTTTTAGTTATAATTATTATTTTTAAATGAATCTTTTAAAATGTTAATTTTGAATATTTTAGATTGAAAAATAATTTATTCCTACTAAAAAAAAAGAAATAAATTTAAATGAAAATTTTGTAAATGATTTTTTAAAAATAAGAATTATCACAAAAAAACATTTAAGAATAAAGAGAAAAAAAAGAAGAGGGAAAACAAATGAATAGTTTTAGTGTAAATTGTATTGGTAGAAATAATAGTGTTCTTGGCAAAAATATTGTTAGTAACAGCAGTTCAACTAACAGTAATAACAAAAATTATTTAAATAAATATAACAATAACTTTCATATTATATATTTAAGTCGATATATTAATATTTTAGAATTTTATTTGAAAACTTTTTAGTTCCTTCATTATAGGAAATAAAAATCCGAATTTTTTAAACTTTTGATATCTATTAATTTAATTGTAGAAAATATGCTTACATATTTTTTTATATCTGTGACGATTTATAATTAAAATAACCAATACAATACATAAAGAAATGTTTTGAAAGTTTTTTGTTTCTATAAAATATTTTGTTCTTAATATTAGAATCTAAAATATTTAATCACTTTCTCGAACTATTATTTGTGTTTTAAACAAAAATTTCAGTGATGTCATCGCAATATTTTAGCCTGTTTAGATTAAGTAAGATGTCAGTACATTCATTTTGAATTTAATATTCAAATTTAAAAAAAACATATTTATTTTTAAATTTTGAAATACAAACAGAAATTTCAGAATTAGGGATCCTAATGGAAAAATTTTCTTATTTTTTGGCCGTTTAAATTTCAAATTACTAAAATAAGAGGATTCGATTATAAGAATTCGGTTGATCCTGTTGTGTTTTGTAAGTTATCGTATTCAATTTTTTCATGGCATTAGAAAATTAATCGTGAATATTTTTATCGTAAAAATTAATTTGTTTAATTCCCACATAAGTAAGAAGAGAATTTTTAGTTAAATATTATTCATGTCGTGCATCCTACCATTGTTATCTGATTCATTTAAACACATGGCTCATGAGTACCCAAATTATCTTCGATGGAAAAAATATTATTCTTTTTAAAGTAGTTTTCAAGAAAAAAAAACTATTGTTTTTTTTAAAAGCGTTTGGAAAGATATTTCTACTAAAGTTAGATTTAATGTTAAAATGAAAAAAAAAGAAATAGAATGTTTTAACTAATTATTTTATTTTTTATTGATTTTATAGTTGAAGCATAACTAATTTGCAAATTTCTCTATTCAGTTAATAAGCTAGATTTTAGATGATAAATAAAAAAACATATTTTAAACTGTAGAATTGCAAATTTAATTGTTATCTAGATACAATCAAAAAATCGATAATAAGCAAAAAAAACTTAACTGTTTTGCTTCTACTGAACATTACCACACGTCTTATGAATAATTTATTTGAAAAAAACAAATATGTTTTTTTTATTCCTTAATTTGAAACTTGTTTTTGTCTGTAAATCTATTCATTCCAAAATTTTTTGTGTATAAGTAATGAACTTAAATAAATTTGTTTTGTTTTATTATATTTTTATTATATTTAGGCTATAAAGCTTTTCGATTTACAATTTAATTTTATAACTAAAAATAGTGCCTCTTTTGCATATTGAAATGACAAAATCATTTTTTCTTAAAAAACATATCAAAAATACGTAAATTGATTAGCTTTTTTAAACAGCAATAGATTTTTGCTGTTATATATATTTCAAAAAGGGCTTTACACTTATCTTTATACACGTATGTACATTTAACAACTACTCATCTAGCATTTGATAAATTTTCTTGATCAATGGGTTGGATGATCCGGGCTGACCTTCTGGTCTACCCGATCTTTTGCAATTAGACGAACTATTAATCTTTTTGAAAACCATTTAAAACACCTTATTCTTTATTAAAGAAAGCTATTTTAGCCTTTTTCTGATCATTTATGATCAATCACTTTATTGATCAAAAATGATCAAAACCAAAAACATCCAACATCAAGAATATCTTGATAACAAACACCAATGAACCCGAAATGGTGATCAAAAATGATCAAATGATTGATCAAGATCAAAAACATCAATTAAATATAAGAAGCATCACAAGCATCAAAAACATCAATTTTTGACGTTTGAAAAATTTACAGGTAATATTTTTGCCAATCAGAATGGATAATAATTTTCACACAGAAACATTATATCCAACACAATGGATTTATACTTTGTTTTTTGCTACTGTGTAGCAACATAACATAAAAAATTTAAAAAAGCATCAGGTCAAGAATTTATCGTATGAAAAAATAACACTATTTTTGATTGTTTTTTTCAAAAAAATTGTATATTACAGCTTCATTTCACAATAGATTTGATATATTTGAGCCAGATAAAGTGATAGTGTGAAACAAGTTAAATATAAACAAGTGTTGAATATTAAAGAGCATAAAGAATTTAGCGAACATTATATTTTAAAATTCTATATATTTAAGGAAATTTCAGTGTTTATTTATAGAAATTGCGTCATTAACTTGTGGAAATGTAAAAATTATATTCGACAAATTAATCTTGTCATAAATTGTTAAAAATGAGGAATAAAAAATTGTCATTGGTTAATTTAATCATTACCAATGTAAATTATTTATTTTTACCAAAATTGACATAAAATGATTGTTGATTGTTTACTATAAATTAAGTGGTTTTTAAGTATTGATTTTATTGACTGATGATTGTTGATTGATGATTTGTTTAAAAAACCAAAAATAAATTGTATAAATAAATTATTTTTAAATAAATATGCATAAAAAACAATGTTTAATTTTATCTTCATTTTTTAAAGATTCTAATCGACCTCCATCCAACAACAAGGAAAAAAACTTTATATGAAAACATTGCAGCATCATTTCTAATGCTTTTTCCTTTAGATTTTTTTATAATCTCTTAATTGTATTCAAATATTCCAGGATGTGGCTATTTATTTGAATTGACGAGTGGAAAGATTAAATGGAAAAATCATAGTTGATATGAACGAATTTATCGCGCAGTTGATAAAAAAACATTTTTTAATCCAATCCACTATGTTTCATTCATATTTTGAGTATATTTATGGTATATGTTTGTTTATAATAGAAGCTGAAATCAATTTTAAAAAGTAATTTTTTTCTTAAAAGCCTTAAATAGACAAAAACACAAAAAACACAAAAAACAAAGAAATGGTCGTAGATCATAGTTTAACCATGACTTTCTATCATTTAAGGAATACAATGATGTTAGTGAATTGTGTTTTAAATAAATTTGTTGTGATTATGTGTAAGTTTGCCTTTTAAAACATGTCTTTAAGCATTTTAAAAAATTAATTATGCTAGATTCAAACATAAATGCGTTAAAACGGTGGTGATCGAGGCTACATATGTTGTATATATAATATTTTTGATATCAAAAGATTTAATTTTATCCTGTTTGCTGTACCATGATTGAAAATATAGGTCGATTTTATGAGTAATTTTATATATGTGTGATAAACTTTTTATTGTAAAATTATCTCGTGCGTTTTTTTATTAGCTATTACTACGAAAACGGTTTTTAAAAATAAAATTAGAAACAGCAATGAACATAGACGCAGTTTCTCATAAAAAACAGAACAGACAAATCGCTTCAAAAATATGAAAACTTCCTGACAGAAAATTTGTAAAAACAAGAAGCTTCTAAGAAATTATATAATGTGATGTGTATTTATACATTCTTTCCGAATATTTTAGTATCATCAATACAGTTAGAGATATATTTTCCCTCCAAAAACGTTAGAAATTTTAAATATACTTGAAAATTTTCTACTGTAGAATTTTTATGTTTATTTATAATATTCACGAATTCACAAAAAATGATGACGTTCGGCTAGGAATAAATATAAGCTAAATTTAACACAATAAATTGACTATAATCGAATAAAATAACATAGTAAACATTAAAAATCACAAAAACTATATTTTTAGATATATTAAAAATCGTAAATTCTAAATTAAATTTTTGAATAAAAAATTTACTGTTTTATTTATAATATTTGTTTTCTTTGAAAGTTGAAGGGTATCATGTTTTGCACACAAACCTACAGATATACCTTTTATTACTATTTTTTCGTCTATTTATTATTTTTTAAAAAATCTAGGTTATATTGTAATCTATAAACAAAACGTAATTTAAAAATACAAAAATTTATCTGCGAATAGGAGACAAAATAATCTTAAACTTGATTTTTAAAACAAAGTAGCTGTTTAAGCGAGAAAAAAAATGTCAAAAAAATTTTACCTTATAATATGATACCTTTTTTATTTCTTATTTTATTTTATAGGTTTTCTGCGTATAAAAACCATTATATTTTAAAGTTCATTGTTTTCGAAACGTGGTTTTTATAAGATTCAAGATTTTTACCTCGCTTTATATGGTACCAATGATAAAAAGCAATCTAAATTTATATGAAAATTTTTTTTACTTCTAATTAATTAATCTAATGAAATTGTATATTCGAATTTGATCAAGTCTGAGCAACAGAACATAATAATAAACTGGAAGGGTTAAAAAAATTATTAGAAGGCGGTGGTTGTGCGTTTTTCAGATAATTAGTGTCTTTAATATTGCAAATACTTTATCCATTCTTTGTATTTTTGAAGTAAGAGCATTTTTATTGGTTTAAAGGTGCATGAGAAAAAAATATTAAAAATTTGACTAACAGGTGGCACATTTATATTAACTTGCGATTTAAACCCGAATTTTTATAAACTACCACACGCATAATATATTTTAAAATGTATATTAAATTTTTAAAAAAACTTAAAAAACTTTATTTTTAGTGATAAATCTAAAAAACCTATCAAAAAATATAAATATTCACACTTGGATTCGATTAAAAAATCAGAAGTGAATTTTATTTTTCATATGCTAATAATCATTAAAAAAAATTGATTTAATTTCTTCCATATCCTATTTCGTTTATTATTTAGTTCTTCTTTGAGAATCTCTCATTGTGAATCAATGTTTTGAGCAAGAATTTATTATATAAAATTTAATGTTATAAAATTCGGTATTTAGAATGGTACCTTTATTAGAAACATTCAAAATTAATGATATTGATCAATAAACTTAAATCTATCATACGACTTGGAAAATAAAAAATTTACTGCTTCAAAAATAGAAAGCGAATATAACACTAAATCACTAGGCATTCAAATAAAAGCAAACGCATGAAAATTAAAAATTCTGTTATTTTTTGAATAAATATTTTTATTACATTTTAAATTTAAATTAATTATTAATTTTTATTGTTTTTATACAATATAAAGAAAATTGATCAAACTAAAAGAATGAAGACATTAATTGGAACAGTATCACAATTTTTTAATAGATTTTAATATTTTCGGCAAACTTAACGCATTAGAAAAATTTAACATTGTTGATTTTTTTAAAGAGAAAAAAAGTTGTGTGCATACGAGGCTCAAAAAGACTTAAATGGGTAAAAAATAGTTTTCAAAATAAGATGATAGATAGAAAAACATCTAATGAATTAAAAACAGAATTTAAATTTTACATTCTTACACTATTATCCTAATTTACGTTAATTTATTTTTAACAACTTAACAAGTATAAACAATCTTAAAAATTAGCTTTGCAGTATTTCATATGTCAGAAATGAAAATTTATAAAGTCAGATGTAAAATAAATATACAACAAAATTGTACTCGATAAAAATTTAATACCTTTGAGATTAATCAATTTTTAATATCTTTAAATAAATTTGCGCATAATTTTACACAACTTTAGCCTGGTTCGTAAACTATATAAATATTTTAAACAACATAAACAGATATATTTGTCTTATAACTAATAAAATTTATTTTTTTTAATTAATAAAGTAATATTTATTTGGATTTTTTCATATATTATTATGCAATTACTTAAAATTTATAATTTTTTTGTTAAAAAACGAATAAAATATCTAATAAATAATAAAATTAGTATTTTATTTTATAAAAAGTTATTTATATATAATTTTTTGTTTATGAATGTGTTTTTAAAACATAAAAATTAATGAAAAATTTTGACCGCTTTGGTAAAAGAATATCATAATTATTTACACAAAGATATAAAAGAAAATAATTCATAATATAAAAAACAAAGCTATAAAAAAGCAAACGCATAAAAAATTTACAAAATGCTATTTCATTTTTTCGATTTTGGTTTTATATTCTACACGAAATATAAATTTATCAATATTTTTGACTAATTTAAAGTGAAAGATTATCCGAGTAAAATATATTTTTTTTGAATGTTTTCAAATTTGGACTTTTTATCAAGAATCTGATATAATTGCTTTCGAGTACATAGTACAATATTTTATGAAAAAAAATTAAACATTTACCAGAAAATTTGGACTTCTATTTAAAATACTTTAGTTCTTGTCCTAAAAAAATAATTGTAGCTGTGAATTAAATAGAGATACCAATTATTCATAAGGATTTTTATATTACATGTTAAAGGAAAAATTTATTCTAGTAAATTTACTTGAAAAATATATCATTGTCATAAATAAAAGTTTTAGATGGATTAGTTCTATATTGTGCTTTATAAATTGTTAAAAGGTCACGCATATATCAAAAAAAAATATTTAAAAATCAAGCAATCAATCTACAAAATTTGTGTGCGCAATTTGATCAAAAAATCCATCTTAACAATTAAGAAAATAGTCTGGCATCAACAAAAGAAGAAAAAAATCCAATCATTCCAACAAGAAAAATTAAAAAAATTCTAACATCAAATAAAAAAAAACATATAGATTCAAAATATTTTAATATTATTGTTTAATTTTTATATTTTAATGTTAAGTTTAAACCATTTAGTATCAATGTTTTTTTGTAAAAATGTATAAAAACAAATTTTTTGTATCTTTTATTTTTTCTTTTTTAAACCAAATGCGCTATATTTATGATTTTAAGCATCTTTATTGGTAATTTTTATTAAATATTATAAGTTACAGGCAACAAAAAAACATTTTAAATAAAGTCAAGGATTTTCATATAAAAAATAATGTGAATTCGAAAAATAGATGCATCTACTAGTAAAGTTTAGAAATAATTTCAAATACGCGTACTCATCTAATTAAAATGGGAAAACAGTTTATTAAATGTTTTATATGTGAAATTTCGTCTATTATAATTGAGCAATCTCACAAAAAAATGATTTAGGATATAAAAAGTGTACATAAATAAGCAGTTTGCAAAATATTTCGACAAAATTAAAAGAGCATATTAATCACAAAATATTCGTTCCAACTTTATAATGAATTGTAAACACCACTTAAAACTTATTAAAAATAAATAAAAAACGTTTTAATTGTTTAAATACGAATAAATAAGCAATAACCACTAAAAATATTATAAAAATCAATGTATGTTTTGACGGATTTAATACCATACCTCTGGAAATCATATAAAACTTAAGATTATAAAAATTTAGAATCATTCAATAAAAATATGTGGTTGGAAGTTCTGGGTCGACCTCGCGGTCTTTCCAGTTTCCTATTATCGGGTGAATTGGTATTCAAATAAAAGAAATTATTTCTCGTTGTTCTTTATTTAACAAAGCTTTAAATAAGCTTTTCTTTGATCAAAAAAGACCAATCATATTTTGATTAAAAAAAATCATAAAATCAAAATTCTTTCATTTTTGCTTATCTGCAAAAATTATACCAATGAAGATCAATAATGATCAAAATTTGATCAAACGTCAAACGTCAAAAAACATACCAATAAAAAGGAAAAATGTCAAAAATAAATTTTTTTCCTTGATTTTCAAAATTTAGAGATAAAGAGAGACCAATGAAATGAAAAAGAATTTTTCAAATGCAGTCAGCATTTCCCACTTATGTTAATTTTATTTATTATAAAAAGTAGAAATTAAGATAAAAAAAATGGAAAAATGTTTCTGTTTATATTGAAAATTAAAATGTTTTATCATAAAAATTAACCAAATAAACATATAATTTTTTAAAGCTCTATATTAGTATTCGAAATAGAAATAATATAGATTTTTTATATACAATTTTTATGAATATATAGTTGTAAAATCATAAAAATTTATGCAAAAAATCGAATATTTATACGTTAAAGTTCTGTGATAACAAATAATAAGCATTAAAACATAAATTATTAAGTTTTCTTAACTGGTGACAATTTATTTAATTTTGTTAGATAAATATATCACTTGCAAAGTTTTTGAATTTCGAAACGTTATATTCTTATTTATATGCAACTGATCAGAAACTGGGACTTTTATGTGTTTTTTAATTTTCTACCCTATTTAATTTATTCGAAAATATGAAAAGTAGCCTAAAGTTTCAGAATTGTAATGTGCAGTGTGTGTAAAAAGAATTTCAAAACACACGAAAACCCAACAAATTTTACAAGAAAATTGAATTCTAATTTCTTGGTTTGCTGTAAAAATCAAAAATTTGGGTTTCAAATCGACTGTTTTTATTTATCGAAATTTAAATTTTTAAGTACTTTATATTTCTTGTTTGAATTTACAAGTTATCAGATTTATAACTTTTTAGAAATTTTGTAAGATTATGATATTTTTATTTTTTAAAATTAATGCAATTTTTTTACATTTCGGAAAATGCATTTTATTTCAAAATTCCGATAATTGTAAGAAATTTATGTGTCTAAAATTTTCATTACATCATGTGATTAGTTACATAAGAGCATGAACCAAACGTAGTAATACTTATATTTTGTAGCTTATTTTAAAATATAAATTTTTTAAACATTTTTTATTATCCCATTTGGAAATAATCTAGTCAAAAGATATTTTTTAAGATAAGTAGGTTTGAATCACCTTGTTTTAAATCTTGAAAAATAAATTCATCAATAATGTAAGAAAACTATTTTGTATAGCAATGAAAAATAAAACACGTATTAAAAGACAAAATTACAGCTAGTATATGAATTTATGGCAACATAATAATCAATTTTTTTGGTTATAATTGCGATTTTCGTATCAAAAGCCCGGAAAATAGACTATTTCAGAACAAAAAAAATTAAATAATATTAAACCTTTAGTAGTTTATTGATAATATAGTGAACATTTTATTTTCTTTTATATGCAGTAAGATGTTTGTGTGAGCACAAACAAAAAATATTCAAACGCATCTCATGCTTTGCACTCACAAATCTCAAATAATAAATTTAAAATTGTCAGATGTCCACAATGCCAAATTCCAATCAAGGAATGTTAGAACCTAGACATTAATGAAATTAATATTTTAAATAACTTGTTTTTATAAAAAAATAAATAAATAATTTTAGATTAATATTTATGCAATTTTAATGAAAATTATTTAATATTTGAAATTGATAAATTATTCAATCTATCAAATAAAAGTATAAATAGAGAAATGAATAGGAGAAAGGAAGAAAGAATGAAAATTATAAATAAATTTATAATCATGAATGTTAATTTATCTATAAATAAATCTAAATGATTGAAATTTATTGAAAATAATGTATTTTAAACACTTTATTTGTTCAACAATTTGGATTTACTTGAAAATAAAAATATTGCTGCATTTAGCATTTAATATTTGATTAACAAAAAAAATGATTAATATAGTTGGTATGATAAGAAAAATTAAATGATAAATGTATTCAAGTCGTTTCTGAAATCATTAAATGATCTGATTTCTTTATTGTTGATTATGTATTAATTTCTATAAATAGACATCATGTAAAATAAATATGTTCCAAAAAGATTTCAATATTTTATTTTCTTTTAGCAAACAGGACTCATCCAACATTGATGAAAACTCTCATAGCAATCAAAATAAAAACCATAAAATTAGAAAAATTATTTTAGTTTAAAATAAATTATTATCCATGAAAAATTAAGAATTTTTTATTGAAAACTGTGTTACGAACAGTGTGCCGTTACTGCTTGTACGAAAAAATTCCGATTGCATGATATTTTTTTATTATGGAGAAACTTGCATTTTCTGATGAGTCACAAAAATGTAATTTCATTTGTTTTGAGGTAAGATTAAAATTATACATAGAATATGATGGTAAATTTTTCATAGTTTATATATTTTGTGAGATTTTTATGCATTCAAACATATTTGTATTTTTTTTAAAAATAATTTTATAAACCAAGCAATAACACTTCTATCTGAATAAACAGACTTGAATTTAAAAAGAGAATAAAAAATTGCTTTTTCAAAAAGAACCTCAAATCATCAATAAAATTCAAATACCATTTAATACATTATAAGTGTTAAGATATAATGTATACAGTTAATTTAAAAAATATTTCGTTAAAGTAAGTTGTTCTTTTTATAAAGTTGTTATATCTTTAGTGAATAAAATTCAAACACAAAATTTTCTTATGTTTATCATAAGATATTTACGATTTGCTGTAAAGTGGTTTTTTGTTGTTTAAATTTGATTAAAAATCGAACAGCGCTCGTAGCTTGTTGTGTGCGCGACAATTTAGTAGAAATCATATATAAAAATTTGATATATTTCAGAGTAGATACAAAAAATAAATTTCCCAATAAAACAATGCTTATTGCGTGGATAGCATTTTGTTATTAGAAGAAATATCTTAAACATCATTATTTATGTGTAGATATGATAACCCATATAAATTTAGTTACTTTATTTGTTCTCTTTTAATTTTCTTATCATACAAATTTTTAATTTTTTTTACTTGTCAGTTTAAATTCCTCTTTATATTTTATTAATACTTATAAAAACATCAGAAAATTTTTAGTACATGCGTTTATTTATCTACGTCGTTTGCAAATTTTATAAAATGAATTGTTTTTTTGTTTTTGAAATCACCTATTTTTTCATTTAAAAATCGTATAAATAACGATTTCTAATAAAATGTGCTTTTATAACTTCAAAGATCAAAAATTTGGAAAAATAAACGATTTCATCAGTATATAAATGACTGTTAGATGATAAGCATCGTTTCATCATGTTTAAAAAGAAAAAAAACTAATTTAAATTACTATAATTTATAATCAATCAACATTAGAATTCTATTTGATTTCTTTCTTTGAAATTAACGAATTAATAATTTCAAACTTTTTAACGTCAATAAAATTGACAAAAGAAAATACCAGTAATGCTTACTAGTGTTTATAACATTTTAAAAAAGCATAAAATTATTCCTTCGTAAACAACATCAATTTATTAAGGAACGGTTGTTTATGATATAAAATTCTTTTACTAATAATTGGTTTTTTTGTGCCGGAAATCTAAATTAATAGTAGAAAATACATTCTGACGCAATAAAAATTTTATTGTTATATTTTAAATAATTTTCAGTCCGAATTATGACACGAAAATGCTTAAAATGTTTTGTAAATTTCATTTTATCTTGTCAAACATAATATTGGTTGAATTTAAATATATCTTCGGGTTATATATTCAATTATTGTGTTGTAATATTATGTTTCCAAACAAATTTACATAAAAATTTTTCATCGTGTAAATATATTTTGCGCGATTGTGCAGGTTTGTGTTAAAAAAAAATTTTTGACGTTGACAGAAAATTATATCGCAGATGATTATGTTAACTGAAAAAAAACACAATAAAAATTAATATTAATATGTGGTGTTTATTGATAGAATAATCGAAAAAAGCACACAAAAAAATTAACGGTTGATATTTGATAAATGACGTTGATATTACAGTTATAAGAGTTTTAATAAAGAAATACTTTCAAAGCCTTAGATACTTTTATCAAAAATGAAGGTCTATTATTTTAAAATCTTAATTAACTTTATACATATATTTGATTACATATAATTCAAAATTAAAATTATCATTATTCTATATTAATCTTAGAAAATTCACACTGCCGTACACCAATGGTGATACATTGGTGCGGCGTGCAAATAAAGCATAAAGGCAAAAAGAAAGATTAATCGATGATGTATATTTATTAATTAACGGTAGGCTCTGACTCCCAGGGTTGTTCCTGCTGGGGTAGTCCATTCGTTGTGCTTTCTCCGGATGCTTTGTATCCTTGTGCCTTTGTTCCTGCATTATAAACCTTAAGGGCTCGAATGGGAACCTTTTTATAGGCAGCAAAGAGGGACTTTTTGGAGGGAAAAATGGGTAAAAGCGAGGCAACAGTTCTTTTGTGGGTATCAGTAGAGCGGTCGCTTGCTAACTCTACTGATTGGCCTGTTGCCAAGCTATTTCTCTTATTTGTGGTAATTTTATTTACCACACACACGTTTGTAAATCAATGTAAATAAAAAAATATAGCGTTTGTGAATAAATATTCATTTTTTAAAATTCAATGAATGCGATTATTATTATATTTTAACCAATTTAAAACCCTAAAACTTTCAAACATTTGTTTTAAAATGTGTTGGTTATTATTTATATATATATTTAGATATGAATGTTGTGGCATAAAAAGTAAAAAAAACAGTTAAATATAAATTTAAATGTCTTTAATATTTGTTTCTAATTGTTTTTTTTAGAAAATTTATAAATATGATATCAATCTCAATTATAAGTCTAACGCAACATTACCGGTATGACATTTCTGCTCTAATTTATCATCGGTAAAAAAAATCAGACAGTACTATTGATGACGAAAGAGTAAAAAATTAAACGTGGGAAGTACAAGTATGTGATGTATTGCAGAATTGCTTAAATAAAAGTGAAGAATCTATAGACCCTTAAAAGGGGTGTAAGAGAGAAAGGTGAGAGAACTAAGAATAAACATAATTAAACATGGAATAATAAATAAAAAACAAAACAAAATATTCAAATAAACATCCTTAATAAGTATATATTATATATAATTTATCTTTTCATCGTCTTTTTATGCATTTAGCATATAGAATATATTCTTTTCGGTGCATTACCGAAATTAGCACTTCCCTTCTCATCAGAACAACAAGTAAAAAGATAAATATTATTATATTTAAAAAAAGGTATTATAAACCCTGATAGTTTTATCATAAAAATGTATTTAAGAAATGCATTGAGAAAATTTTGAATGTGCTAAATCTAATAAAAGAGATCCATCCCAAGGAGGAACCCAAATCAAGAAATAAACAAATAGAAAGCCGTAATTATATTCGGTTTCATTTACTATTTCTTACAATCATACTTATATGTTTTCATTCACTATGTTTAATTTTACGAAAAATAACTTTTAGAAATCACAAATTTAAAAGCAAATCGTAATTCATTACCATATGTTTTGCCACAAATATATCTTAATAGAAGATTATGAACTTTTGAAATATCTTTTTGCATAACAAGAGGAAAAAACTTTTCAATGAAATGATTTTGCGGATCACCCTAAAAAATATTTTGTAGAGCATTTTATAAATATTAATAAAAAAATGTTTAAAATAATATAACGCATTATGTATATGATTATTTGATATTTTGTTCAGATTTTTTTGGTATTTTTTTCCAATAACAAATCGTTGTCAATTTCTATGATATTGATAAAAAAAACAATTTTTTTAGGTCAAGAATCACAGTAATTCATACTTAAAAAAATACTGTATATATTTTATTTTTTCCGCATAATAAATATTGAGAAAATCTCGTTTTTAAGCAATAAATGTAAATATAATTTCTAAACAACGCATAGTTTGCTAAAAAAATAATTATAAGCATTTTTTTCCACTGGAAGCCCACATCAAAGTATTAATATCTTATAAATGCGGTGAGAAACTATATAGATATAATTTTTTGTGTTTGAATTGTAGCAAATTTTTTCTTTTTGATAATATTATACAACGTTTTTATATACAGAGCGAATATAAAAAAATAAAAAACTTATAATTTTTTTATAAACATAGAAAGCATTTTTATACGATTCTTCACAATAGAGACCGGTTAGCGTTAACAAAATGGCATTAAAAACACAACACACCATCTATCCTTATACTTAGTTGTGCATTTTTGGTGAAAATTGACAGTCCTTTGCATAATTGATGCCAATCTTCAGATATCGAAAACCCAGCTCTTATGATATCATTCTACCATGAGTTGATGTTGGGAAAATTTTCCCTGTTCTTCCGCACCTTCTATAGTACTGATTCATATCGCCTTCATAAAACTGGCCTTGCACCATGCTAAACTCTTCAAAGCACACCCCACATCATACACTCTGTAGCATTTTTATTAAAGATGTAATAAGACCTTGTTTTCTATGACTAGGCTGAATTTGGCCACCTTCTATTCCAGGTGAATGGACGTAAGGACGTTTTTGCCTATGAACGAAAGGTCTAGATTAGGGCACTTAAAATTATCCCGTGGCAGCTTCTTATTCCCTCTTAGGACTACGAGCTTGCTTAAAATCATTATGCTTTTGTTGCGTTCTCGGTACATATCTCGAGTCATCATACGATGCAAAAAATACCTGGCAAAATGTTAATTCGCTTGTGTAAAATCATAGAACTAAATGTTTCTGTGTCAAGCATTCTCTTTTGAACCGTGGATCTACAGAATGCACAACCATTCTGGTAGCACAGAAACCCTATCTGAATACTTTGGGCGCCTTCTAAATGAGAATGTAACCTTAGGATCTGGGTCGGAATTCTGACACCAAGCTGAGAAGCCGTCCTATTCACAACTTTATTATCAGTTAACCAGATTAATTTTTTTTGCAGCTGTCGAAAGCTAGCAAATAATGCTATCATCAGCTCTCGCCAATTTTTTTTTTGCCGAGCGCTGGTTAAAACTGCTAAAACCGCTGATTAATTACCTGTTTCGGGAAATATATTCTGTCTTAATCGCTCATTAGTTCCCATATACCAAAATTGCTCTCGTATGCCTTGTTGGTTAACAGTACGTATGAATATAAATTGAAACCTCTACAATGTGCCTACTTATAGAAAGATTGCATTTAGGTAACGCATTTCGCATGCCAATCGAAATGATGTCATGTTTTTGTACTTCGTATCCTAAAGAGTGAAACATTTTCAAGACACAAACGATGGTTTTTGAAATTATTTTCGCGAAACATTCATCACACTGGTTGTTATGACTAAATATTTTATGCTCAAAGACAGCGGTTGAAGCCAAAAAAAATTTTTGTATAATATTGTCGCTCTAGCTACTTGGAGGACGCCATTTGTCGGCATTCAGTTTTATATTGAAATGTGCTCTCAGATACATGTATTCGATCACAATTTGAACATATTCATGTGTAAAATGATTTGTTCATACGTTGATTGATTCTTTACGGCGTTTCTGCAGCACCATAAGACTTAACTTTAATGGGTTGAGAGCCATAACTGAATTATCGTGATAACGTTTAAACTACTTTATCTTTTCGTTAATTTCGGTTTGACTATTGCATACCACAACGGTTCTATCGACAAATACGAGCCCTATATCACCAAAATCTAGTTCTTGAATTCTAACAGATCTGTGTCAAACATTAGTGAGTCATTGAAAAAATTGAAGAGTATTGAATTTTTCGGCCATCGCTTAGCCACGCCCGCTGGCATCGGAAGATGTCGTAAGATTTTCCCCAGTTTTTTACTATGTTGACATTATCATATAGCATTTTTCTTCGTTTACGTAGCGTCGGACTGATTCCTCTCTTAGAAAGTACACGGAATAGCCTCAAATGCTTGACCATATCATGCAACATTCGCATTTTCAGGTGAGGTGTATGTCGCCCATACAAAATACCACTCTTGGTAGGCCTCTAGAAAAAACCCCAATTTCCCACTTTTTTCACCTCTGATGAATCCTGTATATTCTGTTTGTAGAAAGTTAAAGATCACAGCGACTTCTTGAAGGTTATTGACTAGCACTTTTGTATTAAAAGCTAAAGTTTAGATAAACGGTTTGCCTATAAATATTGGGATCATTCTTGTTAGTTTTCTCATTAAGAAGTATAATAAAACACTCATTCAACGGTCTTGACACCACCGTAATCGAAGGCGCTATTTAGAACAGTGTTTACCAATTCGTGAAAGAAGTCTTCCTTCAAATTTATAAGCTTCAACATATAGACTAACAAAGATTTTTTCTATCCCTGGAGCCTTGTTTTTGAGCATAGATCTTAATAAATGGTATATATCCTACCAAGTTATCATTGCGCCGTTTGCTCCTGATCGTATTCTGTATACTGGCTACTTCTGGATTATGGTTTTATTGTTACTATGGAGACTTAGATGGTGCATCAAATTCTATACCCAAATTTTTATCCTTTCAAAAAGATCTTTCAGCAGAATAGAGTTCCTGGGTTATTTAAAATCGGTAAATTTGTATATTATACGCCCATAACTGCGGATCTAGTATTCATTGATACTTCACGCAAGAATCGTTATACCTAAAATACGACATTCTGCGTTTTATCGGCACAATTTACTTTTTTTTCTTATT
Organism: Edhazardia aedis USNM 41457; assembly: GCA_000230595.3. Lineage (NCBI taxonomy): Eukaryota > Fungi > Microsporidia > Culicosporidae > Edhazardia > Edhazardia aedis. Next base: position 176,143 of record AFBI03000075.1, read on the forward strand.
GCTTCGGATCACAATGCTGAAATCTTTTCGTTTTCTTCAAATGCTATGGACACTCATTGCCGTTTAGCACCTATCAAGCGACCTTCTTCTCTTACATTAAGAAGTTCTTTACCTTAGTGTATAGACTTACTTGTTAAATTTTTGATTTCTTATCCTTGTTGTTGCAGATTTAAAGAAATTCCATGTTTCAGCAAAGATCCCTACGATGCCTGCCCCGTTTCGCATTTGCCTTGCCCTGGAGCTGGCAAATACTTTTTTTTTCTGACATCTATTAGATCTAGACGCACTCATAAAAGACCGATCCTTGTTCGGAGCGATTGGTTACAAACTTGGCCATGAAATCGTATACATTACTGGGTAGTGGTCAGCAATGTGATATTTCGTACTGCCGATTGTCTTAGAAAAAAGTGCTCATTGTTACAGATTACGTAATTAACATTTCTTTTTGGTTCCAAAACACAACATCACGGGTTCCCTTAGTCAGTCTAGTTTGGGGATATACTGCAATGCAACCTTATGGCAATGTTTTTATACGAGTTGCCCATATTTTTTATTCCGATAATTTATTAGGATTATCTTCTTCGTCAATTGCCCTCTTAACAGAATATTAGCTTTATGAAATACTTTTCCGCCTTATACAGCTTGGTTTGTAGACTTTAAAACATTTATGAAGAGATGACGTCATTCTTACACAGAAATCACAATAACTTAAGTTCATTGTTCTAGCGCTTAAGGTCAAAAAATGACGAAAAGCCAAAATGGTCATTAAAAGACATCAGTAAACACCTCCTTGTGCGTCTCTAAATTACATACCCAGGGGATAAGTGTTTTTTTTGAACAACAAGTTGAGTCACGGAAGCAGACCATAACCGGATTAAATCTGTCATAAAAGACATAGATCTCCTGTAATTTAATATTGAGTCATTTATAGTTAAGGCTTAGGATACTGATTAGGTTAACAGTACCAACTTTTAGTTTCTAAATTTCCAGTTTATCCAATGTGATTGGCAGCTTATTGTCCACTATTATTTTCCCACAATCGCTTTTTTCCCCCCTGGAATTTCTTAAACAAGAATTTCTTTCAATAATCTCATTCTTTTATAATACACAAGACGTTTCCTATGCGCTCTACATTCTACTGTATAATTTTGTCATGTGGCATAATGTTCTACTAGTTCCTCGCTGCCGATGTGTCGAATTTCGAAAATGAATTCGCTTGATGTTTTGAAAAAAAAACTTGAGCCCAATTTTCGCTGGAAAAAATCCTGCATTGGTCAAACGACGGTTATGGAATTTTATTTCCTAAATAATGCGTGCTTTATATGCATTGCTGAATGTACCCAAATGACTTAATTTATCGTTCTCCTGACAATTACCTTACATCTAATTCTTTTTGAGCGAGTGATTCCATCCTTAATCAATTTGACAGAAATATCATATTTTGCTTTAGTTTTTTTTTCCTGTCTTATAGCATGATTTTTAGAAGCTAAAGCATTGTCAAAACGTAATTTTCACTAATACATGTATCAGAAATAAGAACAACAGTTTCATTATCTGTACGTCTTAGAAGTATTCTGCCTTCGCCTGCTACTTTAATAACTAGCGATATGTTTCGTCTATAATACTTAAACGTAAATAGTAAATTGAGGACTAACATGACTCTTCGGCTTATAAATCACTAAGAAACTTTCTCGCATTAACTCGAAAAATCTTTAAGTTAAATGGAAAACATCGAAGTCAAGTTTTAACTGTTAATATAAAGAGTCAGACCTTTATTGGAATATTTAGTGCAATCACATTCCTTTTGAACCACGACAGCGACTTAATGAGCACGTCTATTCGATGTCAAGGAAATCTTTTATTTCGCGATTTTTTTCGTCCGTGTTGTTTGTGGACCCAAACATTCAAAGATTTTTCTCAAAACACCATTGAAAAATTACGACATTGAGATGTCCAGTGACGGGTGATTCGCGACCTCTACATTGAATACCCTACAATCGTTTTATTTTTTCCTAAAACTTTTTGCAATTGTCTTTGTTTGTACCGAAATACACTGCATTATGGTTGTTATTTCATATAGTATCATCGTTTTTCTACGCCTATATTATAGTTTTAGTACCTTTCTACGCGTTTCCACGTTGTTCATACTAATTCAGTTAATACAATGTCTGTCTTTATCGCGGGTTGCCGACCTTATAGGTTTGGTATTACTTAATTTACTACTTTGAATATCATTTATTGGGCTTAGAGCTTACATGTTTCTGAGTTATTTTCCTTTCTGCTAGAGTAGTGTTGCATCACCATTTTTAGTACGAATTGGTGACACCCGAAATGTTAGAATCCTTTTAGTTCCCGATAACCAGTGTGATTTTCAAAAATATCTTTTACGCATTTCACGGATACAGACGCGTAAGAATTACATAAGGTTTGTTTAACACATATTTTGATAAGCAGCAATATCTTACCTGATATAAGCATCCTGATAAGGTTCTTCTGGATAAAGATGATTTGAAACCCAGACCGGGTGGGTTTTAAGCTCATCCTACTAAAGTATAGGAGAAGTCTGCCTTGATGATTATAAGACTGCATTAGATTGAATATTCACAACCAGTGCCTAACAGAAGCAAGAGTAAAAAGGTAAACGATTATAAGTTGCTTTGTGTGCATTAGTAAATGACTCCCACCTTCATAGCTATGTTATATTCTATCACACCCCCTAGATCTCTTGTATCAATTTTATTCTACAATTCAATGGCTTATATATCAGTTTTTGACTAACACTGGTTAACTTCTTGACGCCATTCTGCATAATGTTCAAGGTCGCACCTATTTGTTTCAAAAACAATTTTCTAGCCATCACTGTATAGGATTATCGCTTAAAATGATTTAAATGCAATATCTGTTTTAAGGCATTCAACAGCAAGCATTTCAGTATCGAAAGCACAACAACTCATAAGAATAACTCAAGGAAAAGAAAAGAAAGTAATGATAGAGAAGTATTACAAGAGTAGAACAATGATAGGAATATATATATAAATAAATTGGAAGCAAAAAAAGACTACACATTTTTATTAACAATAATATTTATCAAACCTGTTTTAACGATCCTTTATTTTCCCATCACTCTTACGAATATTTGAATAACCAACCACACACCCAGTGTACCATTTTGGACTCGTGGTCCAACATCTTACTTCACAAACACCATACGTCTGCCGTAGTTACTATTTATTGTTGCAATCATCTGCAGAGGTTCCTTCTTTAGCGCCAACAGGTGGTATTTATTTGTACTCTATTTTTTAGAGGCCGAATAACCTCTATTTATCAAGCCGACTTGTCTTAGAAGCATCTATGCATAATCAAATGAGGGTTTTAGACTGTCTGTATTGAAGATTCAGAATCCAAGCCTGCTTCTACTCAAACACAAAAGAAAGTTTTATAAGAACCTAAGTTCGGAGTCTGTCGTGACGCAACCAAGAAGAGGCATTGCATTTTTTTACGTTTTGAAGCGACGGCGTGTCTTGTAATAACCGAAGACTGTTTTTGGATTTATTTTATCGCAAGTTTTTCTCTAACTCGTGGTTGGATGAAGAAAGGTTCTATTGGAAAAAATTTCGGCATTCGTGAAAATTCTGTATAAAAATTTGCGAATATTTAACATTTTTGGTGTTGAAAGGTGAAAGAAGAATGATCTACATATTTGCACAATCAAAATTTATGACTAACTTTAATTACACACCATTTTTAGCTTCACTGTATTTTAAGCTATCATTTTAATGGTATATCATGATGATTTTATGCCAGCAACAATATGATAGCACTATCGTAGACTGAACAGGTTTTCCCATTAATGGCTTCTCCACTAGGTGCCCTTTTTCGCTCACCTAAAGAAGCAGGACCCATTGAAGAGGTCTTCTATATAATTGTATACTACTCATCGTCTACAAAATCTCTGCCAGGATTGACATCACGGTGCGTCAGTAGACCACTGCTTGTTTTCCTGTAATCAGATGTAGTCAAATTCAACTTTTATCGAGTGCTTACACGACTAAGCACCTTAATCCTAGTCAAACTTTCTTCAGTCGAAACATATGTCTTACGTTGGTCTATTAGCTGCTGATATGTAACCCAAGTAACTTTAATATATCTATAGTAAGTGGTCTTTGATTGTAACGCGAAGGATAGATCTTAAATTTAGCCTGAACTTTCTATACATAAATATTTTTTAGAATTCTAAATGCTACTCCCACAGATAATTAAAGAAAATCACAGATATTTCACCTGATTTTTTAAATAGTAAATAATTACAAAAAAAAGTTTACAATTAATGGTTCATATACTATATGGCTAAAAAATCACTTATAAAGTAAAATAAAAATATCAATAATATTTCATAAGTGCATAGCTACTACAAAAATAAAATCTAAATAATGTTTTTTTATTGTAGAAAATTTATAAACAGTATAAAAAGGAGCGTCTGTTAATTTTTTATTATTATTAACATGAATTTATCTTGTCACCCAATATCTAAAGTATTGTTTAAATTGTTTGTTTGCTATACAAAAATTTTTCTTTGATTATGTAAAATGAAAAATGTCTTTATAAGTTTTATTCTCTTATATTTGATTATTTTGTCACAAACAAAATAACAATTGTGTCAAATAAAAATATAGATTAAGAAAAAATTTTGTATAATTAGATAATCGCATCTAGCTTCTTTTGGATTTGTATTGTTTGATTATATTTTTTAAAATTATAGTTTTCTATTTCAATTACTATTAGAATTTATTATTTTTGAATTGAATTTCAATTCTACAATTTTATAATATTCAAAATGATATGATTCGCTACAAAAACATCTAAAATACACTAAAAACATATATATAGTACATTTTACTTAATGCTACTACTCACTGTTGGATGAAAAATCCTGTAGTATTGGAAATAAAGTAAAACAAGAATTATTTTGTTATATAACTATTCAAAAAAGCCTTTTTATAGGCAATATAAGATTTCAAGCAATAATTTAACATTTGAAATCTATCATTTATTCATCAATCAAATTATTTTTATAACTATAGTCTAACAAATTTACTATGATTTCAAAATTCTTATTATAGCAATATTAAATTTTTTATGCGATAACATATAATGCATCAATAGTTATATATAAAAATTGAATAAGTTATCGATTGATTCTTAATTTTATCTATTGTCGATTTCTAATTGATCCAAACGTACATGCACAATTTGTGTTAATTTATTAAAAATAAAACACATTCATGTAATAAAAACAAAAGAAAATTACGTTGAACAACTGTTTAATTTCTTCCATATACAGAGAATTGTGTTACATATAATAAGTATTGAAATATAGTCATATAATTAGTATAAACAAAAATTTTATTGGTGTTAATAGAACAAAAAAATAATACAACAAAAATTATAACTTGAATTAAAAAATCGATACTAATGACATTTTTGGATATGCGTTGTACTTCTAATTTTTTAAAACTTTCTTCTTTTTTTTGAAATTTTCTTTATGGAAAAGATTTTGAAAAATTTTACTTAGTATTTTCTATTTTCAATCTATGTGTTTTTTAAGATTTTTATAACATATTTTTATGCTCTCTTATAAATTTATATTAAAGGCGAATTATTCGATTTCTTAAGCAAAAAAAAGAAAACCGAAAAAAGCATGCCTTTAAACAGTTACTTGTTAATTTGATGGTTTATCTTAGTCATTTTTTAAGTGCAAGACTATCTTTTCATGCCTATATACATACCTTCACAACCAGATTAACTATTATTCAATAATATTTACCTAATCTTGAAAAGTTTTTTTAATCTATATTTTTATTGATATCTAAATTAAAATCATGTAAACTTAATAAAAAATTTATTTTTTGGGAATCGCTTTGTAATTTAAATTTTTAATAAACAACGGAGAAATTAAAAAATTCTTTTTTTGTTAGTATAATATGCTTTTGATTAATTTCAAAGTATTGTATACATAACAACAAAACAATTTATTTAATATGGAATCTAACATACAACATGCTTTATATTTTTTTCTAATAAATTTTTTCTTCAAAAAGCTATTTCAACGATTAAAATTTAAAACATTTGATTAAAATAACATATCTTGTTTGATTTTTATAATACTTTCTATATATTTAATCTTTAAAAAACACAAATAAGTGCTTTTTGGCCACACAAAATAATACTTTCCGAAATTATAACTTTGTGTTTATTTTGATTGTTATTAATCGATCACAAAAATTAGAAAACTGGTTAAAAAGCCTTTGGATGTACTGATTATTCTAAGAATTTCTATTGTGTTATAAATATTAATTTAAATTTAAATTGAATCTTTTTAACCTTTTAAAATTAAATTTTAAAAAAACTAAAATTTTGGAAACAAAAAAATTGTAATTTAAAGAGATAAATAGAAAAGGTTTTTTTTATGCTACTTGTGGATAACTTTTTGTAGTTTTTTTTGTTTTTTGTATTTTAAGAAATTTTTATAACAAAATATGCTATGTAAAGTTTGAGTTGTTTCATCTTAATCCGAAATTGATTTAGAAAAAAATTTTAATAGATTCTAGTTATTGAAGTGTATTTATTAAGAAAAAGGGTTCATATATTTACTATTATATGTTTTACAGCGACTTGTAGTCAATTTATATCAAAACAAGAATGATTTTTGTGCAATATTAAATTACAACGGTTTTTATTTATACTTAAATATAAAAAAAGACAAAAACGATCTCTAAACTGTAAAATTAGATTTGTCGTTACTGTACAAAAAAGGATAAAATAAGATTATTCCATCAATTGTTATAAAGAAAACATTCGTTCCGAATACAACACTCACATCTAATATATATACGGAAAAAATAAACAAAAAAGGCGCGAAACCCTTTTCACATTGTAATAAGATACTTTTTTAATATGTTTTCGAGCCACATGACTCTAATAAAAATTTTAATTTGTAAAATTTATAATAATGAAATTTTAATTCCTCTAAAATAAAATCTTAGACAAAACATAATATACATGTCTTTTTTTAGATAAGGATTTATAAGATATAAAATAAATATGATTATAGGTTTTATATTTGTTAAATGATAGAGAATATTGTTATTCTATATATATCCTATTTTTTTTATAATAAATTGGTGTATTTCCATGCAAAAGTAGACCAATGGTAAATTTGTTTTTTAATAAATGCATATATGCAATTCAGTGGTCGCCAAAAATATTCTTACTAAAGAAATACTTCCTTATTAACAACAATATTTAAAATAGTAAAATAAATTAAAAGAATTTTTCTTATTTGGAAAATTTTTTTTTTAAAAAAAAAAACATTTTACGTTTATAGTAAAGCATAACATGGTATATTACATTATGCACATGAAATTTCTACATCAAACGGAAAAATATTTGTTTGTTCAGTTTATTTAAAATCAACAACTAATCAGTTGTTCGATGTAACATAATCTCACAATTAAGTAAAAAACAACTTATTAGCGTTATAAAGGTTGTAATTGGCGTCCGGTACCACAGAAGAAGAACGAATAAAACCTTTTTGTAAACTTTATGCCATATATTTACAATATTCTTTTTATTTTTTTCATCGATCGAAGTGCATGTTTATCGATTTTATCAACTTAAAATTTTTGAACCTAAAAGTTCAAGTTTTGATTAGATTTGCAACTGCCATTTAGAAACAACTATTTTGTCGTCAAAATAACGATTTGCCTCATCTATGAAATATTTAAATTGCTCTTCGACACAACAGCGACACAACAGTAATCTTATAAAATATAATATTTGAGTCGAAAAACAGTTTGAAAAAAATTTTTCAGTGAAATCGTGCCTTGTTTAATAAAATAAAAGAAACATATTTAAATAACTAATGGGTTGCTTTAAACATCAAATACCTTAGCTATAAAAAATTTTTGGGTAGTATTTTGTTGTATTCTATAATATTATATATCTGAGGATAGCTGAAATTGTTTTATGTTAGGTCAAATGTAATTTTGTATTCATATTTTAAACACAAAGCACAAAATTATCATACAAAGTTAGTAATTTAGAGAGAAATAAGAAAAAAACAGCAAGGACAATCTTAATTAAAGAAAAAAACAAGAAAAAGCAGTTTGTTATGAAAATTTATATATTAAAAATAAAAAAAAGGAAATGGTCGTTTTTTAAAAAAGTGAAAGTTAGAATTAAATAAATTTAGTAGCAAAAAAAATTTAATTTACGAATTTAACGTTAAATTAATATTTTTTGTGTGAAATGACATATTTTTGAAACAGTGTTCTAAAAACCAGATAAATTTTAAATAAATTTAGCAACAAAAGACGCATTCAACGTGATAATTCCTCAATTGTATGTTAATGTTGTTTTTTGCATATGGACATGAAAATCAAAAAAAACCATTCTTCTTTTTTCTTTTAAAATAAAAAACGTAGAAATTGTTTAAACAAATAATATTTTATATGTAACGCTCTAAATATATACCAAAAACATAACAGTTTTATCAAAATCAATATTCTTCACACAAAGTTCACATTTATTTATAATATGCTGCTTTTTTCGTTATATTAATTTTATTTTTTCGAAAAAAATTTTTATAATAAATGTATTACTTTCAATTTTAATCATAGAGAAAATAATTTTACACAAAGCAAGAAACCAGTATAAGATATATTGCATAAGGGAAATATTAAAAGATTGAATAACAAATTTTTATGAATGAAAACCACATTTCATCAATAATATTTACTTTTTTAAAAAAAATGGACTAGAAATCCAAATAATATTATAATTTGATTTAATACAAGATCTTAAAATTACAAAACTTGGTATAAATATAAGATTTTTTTGTTTTGAAAATTCGCATTAAATGTGTGATAAATATGTTATATTCTTTACTCATATTTTTTTTCGAATCTAGCTTTATTATTGTTGTGTTCTAGGTTTTTCTGCCTAGAATCGTGCATATAGACTGTGAAAATAGAATAGTTGAAATTATTTTTGTCAGAGTAATAATAAATATATATTTTTTAGTTTGAAATTTTATTCTGTTATGTAAAATATTACCTTATTTATAGGCAACATGTACCGCTATCAACATTTGTAATTAATCACAAAATTTAAGATATTATTAATTGATTGTCGTCATCAAACTTCAAAGTAAATTTTAAACACTATACTAAAGTTAGGAATATAGATTGTAAGGTTCAAATGTCGTAATATGAAACCAATTGTTTTGTCTTATTTTTATTACGACATTTATATATAATTGAATTATATGTTTTTGATTGTGCAAGTAGCATATTCAGTGTATTTATTTCTGATTTACTGTATAAAATAGATAATGGATTGTTTATATTTCTATTAATTGGCATTTACTCAGAAAAAAATTATCTATTAATAACTGGATAAATTTGTGTCTTTAATCTTATAAAGAAATGATAGATTGAATGTAAGCCAATAAATTCAAGTGACTAGTTAGGAATATTCCTCAAAAATTAAAACAATTGCTTTAGAATTGATTAAATCGCATATAATCACATTAGTTTACGATCATAGACAAAAAACACATTTTTAATATTTATCTACTATGTATTGAAGGTATTATAAATATTGGAATTTTAGTAATAATATATTTAATCAAGACTTTAGTGGTGATTTAAATTTATTGTAGTTGTCCAAAGCAATTCTCTGAGATATCAAAATTCTTATTTTTTCGGTTCATTTCTTTTTTGTCAAAATTTACTTTATTTCTTTTTAAATTCATTCAGATTTTCCCGACATAATCTTCACAATTTCTTGCTTGCTTTCTGATTAGTAGATCAAATTGGATTTTGGTCGACTTCGATTTTTAAATAATGCATCGATATGCTCTGATTGACAAAACGTGAAAGTATTTTTAACTTGAAAAAAGTTAAAAAATTTTAGGTAAAAAATTAATTAGCAAAGTACCATTAAAAAAATATTCTCGTTAGAACAATAATAAATAAAAAAATTGCGGAATTCTGCGATATCCTCTCTAGATTGGACGAACTACTGTCATTTCAATAATTTGTATAAAATGATTTCTGATCACAAAACAAAAAAAATTATTCAAACAATTTTTATTCTAAACAAATTTGTTGTCACAAAAATATTTTCAATGTGCATTTTATAATTTCCATCTTATTTTCATTTATTTTGAAAAAATTTACCAAATTTAATTTAATTGTCCTCCACAGAAAAATGTGTGATAGCAAAAAAACAGAAGAAAAGCAAAATACAAATGCACCACAAATTGAACGAAAATTTGGAATAACAAAAGATAAATCTGAAGATTTTAGCGATTGGTACACGCAGGTATGCCTTAAAGCAGACCTGATTGATCTTTACACCATTCGAGGCTGCTATATCATGAAGCCCGCGTCAATGTTCATATGGACACAGATTAAAAATTTTGTGACAACATTTATTGAAGGTGTAAATGTCAACGAGGTATACTTTCCGATGCTGATTTCGCACGAAAACTTAGCGAAAGAACAGAGCCACATCGACAACTTCGAGCCGGAAGTTGCGTGGATAACTAAAAGCGGAAATACGAACATCGAGCCGCTTGCTGTGAGACCAACCAGCGAGGCTGTCATGTACCCGTATTTCAGTAAGTGGATAACCTCACACAGGGATTTGCCGTTGAAAGTCAACCAATGGTGCAATATCCTCAGGTGGGAAATCAAGTCAACAGTACCTTTTATCCGAGGCAGAGAGTTTTTGTGGCAGGAAGGACATTGTGCGTATAATTCGAAAGAAGAATGTGACAGTGAGGTTTTGAATATTCTTGATTTGTACGCAAGAGTTTACAAGGATTTGCTTGCTGTGCCTGTGGTGAAAGGAAAAAAAGTGAGAATGAGAAATTTGGTGGCGCTGAGTACACTTTGACTGTAGAAGCTTTCATAAAAAATAGCGGCAGAGCTGTACAGGCGGCAACTTCGCATTCACTTGGAACAAATTTTGCAAAAATGTTTGATATCAAAGTTGAGACAGGCGCAAATCAATCTGAATTGCAGAAAAATACAAAATCAGAGAAAAAAGATTCAAAATCCACCAAGAAAAAAATAAAAATATGACAAAAAACAATTCAGAAGTTAAAACAGAAAATAAAAATAATGCTGATAATGTTGATGTGAAATTATCGCAAGATTTGGAAAAAATAAATTTAAATACACACAAGTTTGTTTACCAAAGCAGCTGGGGATTAACAACAAGAAGCATTGGTATTGCTTTGATGACACACAGCGACAGCGTTGGCGCCGTCATCCCGCCAAGAGTAAGCCAAATCCAAGTTGTCATTATCAGATGTGGGAAATCGTCAGAAGAGGTCGACGAGTATATAAAAAAAATTCAATCACAACTCATAGACCAAAATATTCGCGTAAAATTAGATGACAGAACCAACGTAACAGTCGGATATAAATTTAATCACTGGGAAATCCGTGGTGTGCCGTTGAGACTTGAAATCGGAAAAAAAGATATGGCGGAAAACAAGCTGGTTGCTGTTAAGCGAAATAAGTTAGAGAAAATTGTGCTGGAAAATATAGATATCGGTGTGAAGATAAGGATTATGCTTGATGACATGCATGAAGAAATGTACAATGCGGCTAAGAATATATTAGACAATTCTATCAAAAGAGTAGATTCGTGGGATGTTTTTATCACTGAAATTAATGATAAAAATATTGCACTAATTTCATGGTGTGGAAAAATTTCTTGTGAAGAGAACATTAAAGAAGAAAGTTGTATTAGGAATGACGCAAAAGAGGTTGTTACAATGGGCGCCAAAAGCTTGTGTATTCCTTTCGAGTACCAAGAAAATGTTAAAAGTTGTATTAAATGTGGTGATGCCGGTAAGTGCATCGCATTATTTGGAAGAAGTTATTAAGTAAAAAAATAATGAAATGTTTTATTTGAATTTTGTTTTTAATGATCTTTGTAGATTGTTCGTTGTTTTAAATGTGTATTTTTGTGAATTTTTACTTTATTGATTATTGAGATAGAGACGACAACCAAAATTTACCATAAATCGATACAATTTTTATTGGTTGAAATTACTAAACATTGATTTTGTGGTACTTCACAATATTAAGAAAAATATAAAAATTGTTCTCAAATGATCCCAGATATGGTATTAATTAGAAATTGGTAAAACGAGGCTGTCGTTTCCCAAAATGGGACGACTAAGCCCAACCAACATGGCGCAGTAGATACTACTACATTCATGTTGGATATATATATTATTACAATACGAAGAAGAATTTGAACCGCAATTAGGACTTTTATTTATTTTCATTATTTTTCTTAGAGGGGTTTCGAAATAATAACTTATTTAAACCTATAATAAAATTATAAAGTGAATTAAGGATTCATTGAAATTAAAGAAAAAAAAGGTTGGGTTTAAGATGGTAGTAAATTGTGTTTTATTCCAAACACAGCTTTTTAGCTCAATTCCCAACAGAGGCTTTTTGTATTCCATTTTTGAAATATAAATGAATTAATAATTTTATCATTTTTACTGATCCATAATTAGAATATGTTTTTGTTTTATTAAAAAATTAGCAATTGGCTGGAAAGAGAATATTGGAATAGAAATTTGCGTGAAATTCTAAAATGGAAATAGTTTATGTTTTTATAGAAAAGTACATTCAGTCTTTAACCATTATTTCGTAAATGTAATCACACAGATGTTTCTAATTGTCTTTTGAATATACCTCGCAGAATTTTGCCTCTTTTTTGTATAAAAACAATATTCCCAAAAAAATGTTTTAACGAGATGATGAAAAGCCATGGAAACGATAAAATAGGCAATACTTACGCCAACAAAGATACGAAGCTATTCGCAAAATATTTTACTGTATCCTTTGATTTGTGACAATAAATCACTTTACTTATTTTTCCTAGATAATATCAACCGGCTACCCTTGACAGGAAGCAGTTTTATAAATTGTGAACAAAAAATATTATCATTTTTCTTTAAAAATCTTACTATCTTGGATTATGATAAAAACTACTGTAAAATCGGCAAAACAAGATTTGGATTCGCTATTTATGAAAATTTAATAAAAAAATAACCATTCAGTTTGCTCGCAGAATATTGCGAAAAATACTTCGGAAAATTCTGGAAAAAAAACAAACATTAAAAATTCAATTTCTTTAAAATATAGATGAACAACAGACAGATGATCAGGAACTTTTGAAGGAAATCCCCGAACAATAAACCAGAAGAATTTATCTATAAAATATATTTATCATAAATGTTTTAAATGAAATGACAATTTACACATTGGTTCTAGATTTTGTTTTATTGTTTATAAATTAAACAGATTAAAATTTTATTAGTGTGATCTGTTTGTGATAAATATAGTTTATTGATTTGGTTTTAAATGTTGATATTTTATCAATGTGATATAAATTAATCTGATTTAAGATTTGATTAAAATTGACCAATATTGATTAGTGTTAAAAAAAATTAAACATTTGTAAAAAGGCAATCTTTGAATAAAAATCCTTTCAAATATCTTCTAATTAATCTAAATGCGATAAATCGGGAAGACGGTAAAGTTGCTCCAAATCATCTAAGCACAAACACTTTCTTTATATAATATTTACTTATGTTGTATTCGCTTGGTATTTTGTTATACCTAAATAATACTCTAAATTATTTTATTTATAAGTATTAATATTATGTTTAAAAGAAAAAGAAAATATATTTTTATTCATTTTTTTATTATGTTTATTAGCAAATGTAAACTGTTTTATAATTTATAATATCACATATTTTTCAACATTTTTTATTCTTCTTTTTTTTTATAGCAATTTGCAACTTTTGATAAACCAAAAGCACATTCTATTTTCGGAACAACCAAAATTGATAAACATACCAATTCGTATCCAATTAAAAATTGAAATACAAAATTTCATATTTCACCAAATTCTAATTATTCATATTTGCTGTCATAAAAGAAGAATATTTTCTACTTATTTTTAATATTGTGAAGTACCACAATTTAAATCATAGATTTGACTTTTTATTTGATATTCCCGTCAAAACATTTTAAATCATATTTTAATGAACATAATGGTAAGTGAATGTATGGGGTTTTATCTATAGTCTTTTTCCAACTTATTTTTTTTTCTAAGCCATTATAATGGTTTTTTGAGCACTTAGTAAAAACTTTCATTAGTATGAAAAAAAACATATTATTTTTTAAATTTTAAAATAAACATTCTTTATGTGTTTTATTATACAATTTAGATATAATTTTATTTTATATTTTTATTTTTTTGTTGAATTTTTTTTGTAGTATATAAATGCACAAAAAATACATGATATTCTGTAGAAAAAACACAATTTCCTTTTTATTCTTGATCGAAGAATTTTATCCTACATTGATATACAAACATCTCGAAGTTTAATAAATTTTATATAATTATTTCTAAAGTTTGTTTAATTGAAGTTTATTTAATGATTGGTTTTTTATACTAATTATCCTTTAATTTATTGGTCGAACCAGATTTTGCGCTTAAGACATTCAAATAATTTTATAATTGTGATAAGAATAAATAAACAAAAAATAAAATGGCATGCTACATTGTTCAGTAAAATTAGCAAATCAATAATATGCAATTAAACAAAGGCACAGAATGAATACAGTTATAAATTGATTTTTAACAAGGAAAACCAAACAAAAAATAACAGTAAAGAATAATGATTAGATTTATATATTTATTTCACATATTTAGTATGATATTACAAAAATTTGTGATAATATGTTAGCTCAAACCATTCGAGAATTCTTTAAATCTCAAATTTTTATTATTTAATGTATAATTACTTCTTTAAGCAAAGTAGTCCATAATATTTTGAATTTTCGGTTATAAATACGCCTTTTAAATCTTTTATTTATATAAAAATGCACATTTGAAAACACCTGGTGTTTTATTAGTGGTATCGTAAAAATCAACAAACAAACAGAATACACTTTCTTATAAAGCAATTTTTATGTTAACTTCGTGGCAGTCATATGAATTCTAGCTTTTCCTAGAGCATTAAGTTGCTATGGAGCGATTTTGATGTGGTCACTGTTTTCATTCTCTCATTGTCGGCTTTCCCATTTCCTAAAATCGAAAGTATATTGTTTATATGTGCATTATTCATAGTGTTATCAAATGGTGATTCAAAATAATTTAAATAATATTTATATGAATCGCATTCTAAATATTATTTATACAATGAAATATTTTCCATAAAAAACATATTACAAAAATGAAACACATTAATCAACTTTACAGAAAATATGATCACGTCTATTAGTTAGATATATCACTTTACAGAAAATAATGTTTTGAATAACTGTGATTTTGATATAAAATAAAAAATATCTTTTAAATGTTGATATTTATTTATTATAAAATTTCATTTGTATTCAAGTTCTTTTCTGTGGTAATACTAGTGAAATACTGGAACCACAATTTAAATAAAGTGAAAATTTTACTAGCTTGTTTATTTTCGAGGCTATTCAATGTTATGTTATGCTTTGTTATGTGCAATTTCATTAGTTTATTTTAGTATTAATTAAGAAAAATCCGGAACAAAAACAAGCATAAAAAACTGTTAAATAAAAAAAAACCATGACACAAAAAAATATTTTTTAATCTATAATACAAACCGGTACAATAGCGTCCAGGCAAGGGACGAGGTGAAAAATAAGAACCAATAGTCCTTAGATAATCCGAGGCGTGTTTTTAATATTGTAGAGTACTTCCTACAATACAACCAAGTCCCTTTCTGCAACAGCATTTTCTTAATGAATTTTTTGTCAAATTACAAAATTTCTTTTAATTTGTACAAAAAAATGTCAACTGATTTTTTTTAGAAAAAAGGTGCTAAAAACATGTCTTTTAATTTTTTATTTTTTTATGATGTTTTAACTAGACAAGATGATTATGCAAACCTTAAAATATAATAAAGACTGTTGCTTAGAACAAAGAAAAAACAACTTCTTTTTTTGAAAAAATCAGTTTTTGCATAAATGGTTTTGTTGCACCTGAAAATAATACATTATTTTGGATTGATTGCAATGTTAATCAGAAGAATTGAGCAATTTTTTAGACAAGATTAAATTTAAAATGTGAAATTACAATCTTTTCGCTTTTTTAAAGAAATGAAATTATAGTTATTGATAACTATTAATATCTTTTGTGATTTATTTAAAAGAATGAATTGTTTGGGGGTTTCAATATTTTTAAATTTTTTGGGTTCTTTAATTTATGCTAAATCATTTATTTTGTTGTGATTTCTTTTCGTGAAAAATACTTTTTAATCTAACTAGAAATGATATAAAACACTAATTAATCTTTGTTAAACGTCATTTTCGCTAAAAATCGAAACACAAATCGTTCAAAATTGTAAAAACTAGAGGATTTTTCTATATCGAAAACTTCTCAAACATAGCTAAATTTTTTGATAACAAATATAATATCCATAAAATCACAAAAAAAATTATATAAAAACTAATACCCCAAAATATCAATATTAAAACTGGATTAGATTGTAAAGTAATTAAAATTATCTATTTCGTACGTTTCATTCAAAAAACTAAAATATATATGATATTAATTGTGATGAAAATTTTACTCAACGTAATATTTTAAAAAGTTTATTTTCTTTGGATATTCTAGTTATTGAATCTATTTTGAGAATTAAATTAATTATTTCGATAATTTTTAGGAAAAAAAAGATTTTAAATATAATCTTCATTTTTTTTATTATAATAAAATATTATATTTAAATGATGAATTTATAACTGATATCTTCTTAAAATATTGTTCAATACAAAAATTATAAATCATCCTCTTTTGGGGGCTTTTATTTATCTGTATCGTCATATTGAATTATATTTGTATAATAGCAAATAAAACTATAAAAAGATCAAATAAAAGGAAAAACTGCTAAGATTATGCAAAATATAATACACAACGGTTCATTCAGTTATTTCGTAATCCCGAAGGCATTAAGAAATTAAAAGCAGATATTTCTAAAAATAAAAATTTATAAGACACATTAAAAGTGCTATCGTCAAACGTATCTTTCAAATTCTTATGTTTTATCATTTAAGCTATAAATCTGCAAAAAAAACACATATGGTTGGAAATATTGTTATTAATGGAGACTGTTTTCTTATTTTGATAAATCTTCTGAAATCTACTTAACTTTAAAAATTAAGATATGTATCAATTTTGGAATTTTTCTTTAAACATTGGTGTAATTTGACATTATTTACATTTGATCATTTTTTGATCAAAATTGATCTTTTTTTATGATTTTTGTTGGTCTTGTTTAAAGATAAAGAAGAAAATAAGCATTTGTTGTTTTTTGATATTTTTTGATCAAAATGTGATTGGTTCATTTTGATCAACAATTGGCTTAAATAGGCCAAAGTAAATAAATATATCGTGAAAAAAATGCCTTTTATTTTTAATACAACATCGAATAACAATGATAAATCGGGAAAGCCGAGAGGTCGACCCAGAAATTCCAACCCATGCAAACAGTAAAAAAGTGGCTGCACATTCGATATCCAAAATTTTTACATTTGAAAATATAAATCAAGTCAGTTTACATAAAAATCAAAAATTCACAGATTATAAAATTTTTTTAAAAACGTATTCAAGGTTGATTAAACTTTGAGTCGTTTTTTTTCGCTCCTTTTACTTAAGATTGTTTTTTTTATTTAAAATTCAATAAATGCAAACATGATAGTGTTAAAAGTTATGGTTTTCTTAAGTTTTTATTATTATATTAGTTTTTCTAATTCAGACAATTCCTTGGTCAATTCAGATATCTTTTTCCCACACTCATCAAGGTTTTATTTCTAATATGCATCCACAAAAATTCTTTATAATGCTGCCATACACCAATGGTAATACATTGCTGCTGCGTGCAAATAAGCATAAAGGCAAAAAAAAGACTATTCAATGATGAATGTTTATTAATCAGAAGTGAACTCAGACTCTCAGGGTTGTTCCTGTTGGGGTGGTCCATTCTTTGTTCTTTATCCGAAAGCTGGTATCCTTGAGCCTTTGCTCCTGCGTCATAAACCTTAAGGGCTCGAAAGGGCACCTTTTTATAAGCGGCAAGGGGGTATTTTATGAAGGCTCTAAGGGGAAAAGCGAGGCAGCAGTTCCTACATTACATTCAGAAGGTCGGTCATTTACTGACGCTACTGATCGTTATGTTGCCAAACCATTGCTATTATTTGTGGTTTTGTTATTTACCACAATAGCCTTCTTCCAATTCATTCTCATTTTATCACCCTCATCCATTTCTTTTTGCAAATAATAAACTTTTTTTTAAAGTTGTTCGTGTGTTAAATTAATTTTGCGTTTAGAAGGACGGGGTTTTCTTATAATTTTTACTTTTTCTACAATCATTCTTTAATTTTCGTTGACAAATTCATGTTTTAAGTCTATATAATGTTTTATATTAGACAATCGAAAGCTGCATTCTTCTTCTGTACAATATTTTGTTGCTGTTTTTTGTATATTTGTTCTTCAAAATACCTGATTAATTTCGTAAATTTTTTTTACAATTGTCAAACGATTAAAACATATTGTTTTCTGCAAGTAAATTAACAACAGTGATCGAATTTATCATTCTGCTCCTTAATATTAGTATTAATCCTACTGAAGCGTTCTTCGTCGCAAGTTTAGAATATTTCATTTGTTTTCTCATTAAAATTTTTGCAAATTTCAACGTGTTTTGTTTTGCTGCCAAAGCTTTAGATATAGTTTATATTAATCGCATATTCATCGTTTTGTCTTTTGCAATTTTTTGTTTAGACTTATGGTTTAATTATTTTTGCTACATAAATTGTGAGTTTTCTGATAAGGTATGTAATTCTTTTTTTGATTCTATTATCAATTTTCTTCATCTATTGTGCAGATCTCTCTTTTTTTATATATGGATTTTCTTGAAAAACAAAGTAT